>QXTE01000454.1:23551-33636 GCA_003942145.1 Platysternon megacephalum
GGTACATCTCAGGGGTCAGCCCAAACTCGCGGAGCAGGACCTGTTTGAACAGTTCATAGTCCCCTGTCTCCGTCCCTTTCAGTCGGCTGTACACCGCCACGGCTGGGGGGTCGAGTAAGGGGGTGAGAAACTGGAGCCTGTCTGCAGGATCAACCCTGTGCATCTCGCAGGCATTCTCAAAGGCAGTCAGGAAGCTATCCATGTCGTCCCCCTCCTTACGCTGGGCCAGGATGTGCTTGTCAAAGCTCCTTGCAGTCTTGGGTCCCCCCTCACTCACCGCAGCCGGGGCCCCACTGCTCCTCAGCCTGGCCAGTTCCAGCTCACGCTGATGCTGTTTCTCCTTCTCCTCCCGCTCATACTGATGCTGTTTCTCCTTCTCCTCCCGCTCATACTGATGCTGTTTCTCCTCATGCTGACGCTGTTTTTCCCGTTCCTCTCATTCATGCTGTCTCTGTTGTTCACGATCTGCCAGCTCTCTCAGTTTTAGCTCTCTCCCCCAATCCAGCCGCCCCCCCTCCTCGGAGGCTGAGCGTTGCCGGGAGGATCCTCTGCTGGCCGGCGAGCTTCGCCGGGAGGAGCCCCTGCTGGCCGGGGGGGTCACGGTGTCACGGAGTGTGGGGGAGTCCGGGCCCTGTACCCCTGGGGTTCCTGCGATTCACCATAACTCTCAGCCAGCCAGTAAAACAGAAGGTTTATTGAGACGACAGGAACACAGTCCAAAACAGGTCTTGCCAGTACAGACAACCGGATTCCCTTTCGTTTTGGTCTATCTGGGGGGGCCCCAGGGAGGCCACTCTCCCCGCTGGGAAGCCCCAGCCCCGTCCGAGTCCCCTCTTCCTTCCTAGCCAGCTTCCAAAACTGCCAAACTCCTTCCAGGCGTCTCCTTTCTCCCTTCCCCCACGGCTCCTCCCCCAGCCTTTTCCTTTGTCCGAATTCCCCTTCAAAGGTGTTACCTGGCCTCCAACCCCCCTCCTGGGTTCTCATGTTACATGCTCAGGCATCCTTCCTTCCCCCATGCAGACAGTCCCAGCCCAGCTCCCCTGCAACCTTCCGCCTCAGTATTCAAATAACACCACAAAACATTCCCACTTCGTCACAACACCCGAACTAGGGGGCATTGGAGGAAGCCTTTCCTGTGGAGCATGTGCTTGGCCTGGGGAACTCCCTGCCACTGCATGCCGCTGAGGCCAGATTCAGTGGATTAGAGCGCGGAGCTGGGAGCCAGGACTCCTGGGTTCTCTCCCAGCTCTGGGAGAGGACTGGGGGCTGGTGGGTAAGACCAGGGAGGGCTGGGAGCCAGGACTCCTGGGTTCTGTCACCATCACCTCACAATAAGGGCCCTGATCTCAGCTGGGGTCCGTTTAGTGCTTTGGGGTTCGTTATTCACTTGCATGTTCATTACTGCCGCTCAGGGCCGGCTCCAGGCACCAGCTAAGGAAGCAGGTGCTTGGGGCGGCCAGTACAAAGGGGCGGCACGTCCGGGTCTTCGGCGGGAATTCGGCGGCGGGTCCCTCAGTCCCTCTCCTCCTCTTTGAGCTGCCGACGAACTGCCGACGAAGAGGAAGAGAGGGAGTGAAGGACCCGCCGCCGAACTGCCGCCGAAGAATGGAACGGCGCGATTGCTCTGCTGCGGCGTTTCCTTTTTTTTTTTTTTTTTCCGCCGCTTGGGGCGGCAGAAAACCTGGAGCCGGCCCTGCCGCCACTCCCATTCACCTCTCCCTGTTATCCCTGTCTCCCCCAGAGACCCCTCTTTTAATCGCCACCCCGCCTTGCCCCCACACAATAGATTCTACGGGCAGCAGGCTGCTCCGTGGTTCCTTGTAGACCTCGTGGCCGAGCGGGACCAGGTTTTGGAGACTTTCAGGCCTGTTTCCCCCTGGAGGCGACATCCGTGGTGTCACCGAGTCACAGCCTGTCACCAGCCCCCTGGGTGACAGCTGCTGGGTCTCTCAGAAGCCAGCCTGTCTCCGTTTCCTGCCGACCCACGCTGCGTTCACGCGCTCGGCCCTGCTGGCATTTCCCACGGGGAGGTGTCACCCGCTGGGCTCCCTTTGGGTTCTCCGGTTCCTCCCTCGCTCTGGGCAGGTTTCGGCTACTCCGCCAACGAGCCATTCGTTCCACCCCAGATGGTTACGTGGCGCCCGCCCCCCTCGCGGCTCCTGCCTCAGCTTTTTAACCTTCGTTGCGACCACCGGCTAGCCGTGCAAAGTCCGGAGGGAAACTGAGGCATGCTGTGGTGTCATAGAAGTATGACTGAAAAGTCCCACGTCGTCACAGTAGAGTCTGAATATTTTCTCAGCTCTTATTGGCCCACCTCCCCCAGGCCTGGAAACGCCAGGGCCCAGTGCCCAGGAATCTCCCCTAAGAATCAATGATTCACGGACGTCAGGAGCAAACGCACCTGGTGCTTGCAAAGACACGATCACAAACCCAGTCCTGCAGCGTCCCTCCCATGCCCGCACCCTCCTCTGCCAGGCGACTTGTGCAACGGCATCACCCAGGGACCAGCCTCCGGGACAGGCCACTTCCTCGCTTCGCTGTCGCAAACCAGGGGGATGGCAGTCCGAGTTCACGGCAAACGGTCGGCCTGAGATCCAGAGCCGTTGAGTCTCAGGCCAGAAAGACCCAGCAGGAAACACCGGCCAGCGAATTTCGCCCCGTTCCCCCTTTATTGAACCCAGCGACTTGCATCATCTTCTAGAAACGTAGTGGGCTCCTGTCATGACCTGAAGCCCTCTAGCGACGGAGGGTGAAACACATCCCCGGGGAGTATGTCCCAGTCACCTGCCCTGTTAACAATCCGGCGCCTGATTTCCAGTCTGAATAGCTCAGGCTTTAGCATCCGGCCGTTGGTTCTTGCCCGGCCCTTCTGCGCGAGATCAGAGAGGCCGTTAGTCCGCGGGATTTCCTCCCCGCGCAGGTCCCTCTCCACCGCGATCACACCACCTCTCCGGCGTCCCTCCGAGAGCCAAGCTCGGCAACCAGCCGCTTCGGTCTGTGATTCAGTTCTGCGGCTCCCCTCTGCCCCTTCCCCAGTCTGGCGACATCCTTTATCAACGGGGCACCCCAGAACTGGGCGCCGAGTTCCCGCTGCGGTCTCGCCAACCCGCCAGGGGCCTGGCTACTCTGGGGGGGATGCAGAGTCTCATGTTTCGTGAAGACCGTCAGCTCCAGCCCACGGAGCTGGTCATCCCAAACCCCGATCCGCCTGCTCCCCTTCCACAGCGCCCCCGTGCACCCCGTCTCCGACCCCGGCTGGCACGACACCGGGCACCCGCGGCCCCTCCAGATCCCGGGACCCGCTGGCCAGCGCCGACCACGTCCACAGCCTGGTTCATGATCTGGCCATTTCGGGGGGGGGGGGGACGGTCGGGCGCTGCCGTGTTCGTGGCTCAGCGGCTGCCCACAACCACCCTGCGGCTCTGACGCAATCTCAGCGCCCGGCACGTGGGGACGGCCGGGCGAAAGCCCAGCGGCTTCCCAAACCCTGGCTCCCGGGGCCGGCTCTGGCCGGAGAGTCGCTGACTCAGGCCTGGGTGACTCGCGGGAGACCCGTTTTCGGTGGATCGTCACGAGAAAACACACGGAGAACCCGAATATTTTCAAGATGGGGCATTTGTCAGGGGAGGGGCTGTATCTCCTGCCCCCCTGGATTAGCTAACTGGGCATTTGCACCCCAAATGCTATCCAGTGCCTACTACCGGCCTGGCTGTTTTTGGGGGGACAGGATCTACAGAACCCCTGAATTACAGAACCCCAACTTAGCACCCCAAATTCTAGCCAGTGCCTACTATTGGCCAAGGTTTTTTGGGGGGCAACAATCTGAATCTCCTAGACTAGAGCCCCAAATGCACACCGTAAAGTCTATTCAGAGCAGAGCAATACTGTGGGGGGCTGTCTCCCCTGAACCCCTGGACTAATCAACCCCAAATTTGCACCCCAAATTCCACCTGGCGCCTCCTCCCAGCACAGCAATGTTCAGGTCGATCTGACGCGGCGTGTGGATTTTAGAGCCGTTTGAGGTGTGACCTTGCTGCAGAATTTGGGAGATGACCGGAAATAGGCTGCAGCTAGGCGTGAGCTGGCTTGGGGGGAGCTGTGAAGGGGGCAGGGCAGAGCCCGCAGCCTGGCTCTGCTGGGGCTGTCACGCTTTCGAGCTCCTGTGACGTTATGAGTGTAATATAATATTTCATTGGAAGGTGACAGAGCCAGAAAGAGTTAATTAACTCACAGAATAACCTGACTTAGGGATGAACCTTAAAAACTGGTTAGAAAGATAGGTAAATAAATAAAGCTTTAAAACGCAAGTCTGCATTGTTAGAGGTCTCAAGGGTAAATGTTTGCTCAGGTCTTGTGGTGTCAGCAAACAGGGCTTGTCTATATGTCTCTTTAAAGGTTGTAGTAACCTGTAGCTGAACTGTTTAATGGATAAATTACCCTGTGCTAATTGCCATGATGTTTAGAGGAAGGAGAATTAAGCCTGTTGTTTTCTCAGGCCAAAAGGCTGCTGAAAATGTATAAGAACCCTGGGACATGATCATACATCATCTCAGATCTGCTTTGGTTTCAAGAGGGGGGAACCTTAAGCCATAAGGATTGAGATCCCCAGTCTTTGACTGGAGCCACCCTGAATATGGACATTGGACTATAACCTATGGACTATTTCTAAAAGGACTTTTGGCAACTACAAGCTCACCTCTGCTATGTATCTAAACCTCAAGAATTGAATTCAAGTCTGTCTGTGTATTGATCTTTTAACCAACACTCTCTCTCTTTTCTTTTTTAATAAATTTTAGCTTAGTTAATAAGAATTGACTATAGCGTGTATTTTGGGTAAGATCTAAGTTATAATTGAACCTGGGTATGTGGCTGATCCTTTGGGATTGGAAGAACCTTTTCTTTTATATGATGAGATAAGATTCTCAATAATCATCATCATATCTGACAGGTGTGTCTGGACGGAGGCCTGAGGCTGGGTACTTTAAGGGAACTGCGTTGTTTGGACTTCTGAGTAACCTGTATGGTAATAGAGAAGTTGTTTTGTGCTGGCTTGGAAAATCTAAGTATTGGACTATCCACCAGCGTTTGGGGTTTGTCTGCCCCGTTTTGTTTGCAGTTCACCCTGATTGAGTGACCTCAGCTGGCTCCAACAGGCAGCACCGTCACAGCTCCTACACTACGCGATAAGATAATAAACCCGGCGGCCAATGGCAGGGCCGGTAGCTCCTTTGCCCAAACGCTCCGCGCCGAACAGAGTAATCGCCCCCTGCTCCCCTTATGTGCCAACGAAGCCGCGGGTGTGATAGAAACAGGAGTTCATGGTAGGAATTAACAAACAGAAGCAGTTTTGTCTCCGGCTTCCGACAGAGATTTTTTTCCCTCTGGTTTAAAAACAAAGAAAACCGCAGAACAGAAACTGGAACAAAATAATCAGACAAAAAACACTTTCAGAAATGCAGACATTCCCCTCCCACGGCTGAAGAGAGAACCCAGGAGTCCTGGCTCCCAGCCCCCCCTGCTCTAACCCACCAGACCTGACTCCCCTCCCAGAGCTGGGGAGAGAACCCAGGAGTCCTGGCTCCCAGCCCCCCACCGCAGTGTCATGACACCCCCTCAGGGTCAGTGGATCTCTGTGCAATGGGGGGGCTCCGGCGGGGCCTCTTTTCCCTGTGGACCCCCAGACACAGGCTCCCCTCCTGGGGTCTCCTCCGGGGTCATGGGCCGATTCCGCTTGAAGAAGCCGAACTGGGGAAGAGAGAAGAACCGGGGGAGGGGTGTTAGACAGCGGACGGCTGACGGACGGACGGACAGACAGGCCGGTGTCAGGCCAGCCAAAGAGCTGGGGAGGGGACACGCACCTTATACAGGAGCCCGACCATTATGGCGAGAAGCAGGACACCCCCAATGGAGCTGCCGATAATCACCGGGACCGGGTTGAAATGGGAAATTAACTCCACCTCTGTGGTGATCTGAGGAGAGACATGGTTAGGGGAGAGAACCCAGGAGTCCTGGCTCCCAGCCCCCCCTGCTCTAACCCACTGGACCCCCCTCCCCTGCCAGAGCCGGGAGAGAACCCAGGAGTCCTGGCTCCCAGCCCCTCCTGCTCTAACCACCAGCCCCCGCCCCCCCCCCCGAGCCGGGAGAGAACCCCGGACCCCCGGCTCCCCGCCCCCGCGGCTCTCACCCACCCGCCCCCACTCCCCTCCCCGAGCCGGGGGGAGAACCCAGGAGCCCTGGCCCCCAGCCCCCCCTGCTCCCCCCCCCTCTCCCCCCCCCCCCCCCCGGGGGCGCACCCCCGAGCCCCGGCCCCCCCCCCCCCCCTCCCCGGGCGGGGGAGAGAACCCAGGGGTCCTGGCGCCCAGCCCCCCCCTCTCCCACCCACCCGCCCCCACGCCCCGCCCAGAGCCGGGCGCGACCCCCGGCGCCCCGGCTCCCCGCCCCCCCCCCCCCCCCAGCCGGGGGGCGCACCCCGGAGCCCCGGCTCCCCCCCCCCCCCCCCCCAGCCGGGGGGGAACCCAGGGGTCCTGGCTCCCAGCCCCTCCTGCTCTAACGACCAGCCCCCGCTCCCCTCCCAGAGCCGCGCGAGAACCCAGGCGTCCTGGCTCCCAGCCCCCGCTGCTCTCCCCCACCAGCCCCCCCTCCCCTCCCCCAGCCGGGAGGGAACCCAGGAGTCCTGGCTCCCAACCCGCCCTGCTCTAACCCACTGGCCCCCCCTCCCCTGCCAGAGCCGGGAGAGACCCCAGGAGTCCTGGCTCCCAGCACCCCCTGCTCTAACCCACCCGCCCCCCCTCCCCTCCCCCAGCCGGGAGGGAACCCAGGAGTCCTGGCTGCCAACCCCCCCTGCTCTAACCCACTTGACCCCCCCCCCCTGCCAGAGCCGGGAGAGACCCCAGGAGTCCTGGCTCCCAACCCGCCCTGCTCTAACCCACTAGACCCCACTCCCCTCCCAGAGGCGGGAGAGAACCCAGGCGTCCGGGCTCCCAGTACCTGGCTATACTGGAATTCCTCTGGCTGGATCTGGAAGTATTTGGTCTCGTCGATGCTGACAGCCGCTTCGCTGCGGAGCCGCAGCCTGCGGGCGTCCAGCTGGAGGACAGACGGACCGAGGGGGGGGTTAGGGGTGGGTACAGCGGGAGGCACATGGCCCCATCGCTCCAGCAGCGGGTGCCCCCCACCGGGCCTACCTTAGCGCCGTCCTCCGGCCTGTACAGCTCCCCGGAGAAGTTAAATCTGCGGGATTCTCCACTGGCCAGAGAGGCCACCTGACACTGGACCCGGGTGCAGACAGACGCCCCTAGACACCCGCGCTGGGAGCAGAGGGAACCAGAGTCACCCTCCACCGCCTGTCCCAAAGGGCAGGGAAACAGCCGCTCCTCCCCAGAGGGGCCGCGTCCCGGCGCCGGGCGAGGGGTCCCCGTGTGCCCAGCTCCCCACACCCAGAGGGGCGCGTCCCGGCGCCGGGCGAGGGGTCCCCGTGTGCCCAGCCCCCCCACCCAGAGGGGCCGCGTCCCGGCGCCGGGCGAGGGGTCCCCCTGTGCCCAGCTCCCCGCACCCAGGGGGGCCGCGTCCGGGCGCCGGGCCAGGGGTCCCCGTGTGCGCAGCGGCACAGAGCGTAGGGCCCGGGGGCCGGCGCCGCACGAGAAAACCCCGTGGGCCCAGCGCCCCACACCCAGAGGGGCCGCGTCCCGGCGCCGGGCGAGGGGTCCCCGTGTGCCCAGCCCCAGAAGTGGCTGCATCTCAGCTCTGATCTTACTGTCACTGGTTCCTTTGGGGTCTGGGCTGCAGTCCCCATTCGGAGCGTCAGGGGCGGGGTGCATGTGAACTCATGTTCCTACCAGGGAATGGAGACGGTTATTCAAGGAGAGAACCCAGGAGTCCTGGCCCCCAACCCCCTAGACCCCACTCCCCTCCGTCCCACTCACCCCACTGCTGAGGTTCACAGATACGTCCCAGATGAAGCCGAGTTCGGCCCGGATGGGGAGTTCAAAGGTCACAGCGACGGGCACAGTGGGGGGCCCCAAATTCTGCACCTGGGGAGGGGGGGCAAGAGGGACGGCGTTAAAGGAGGGGAAGAAAGATGGGACCTCGGTGTACAGAGATATCGCTGCACCGAGCGCGCCCGGTCTCAGCCCGGCTGGCACCTGGTAGCGGTGGGCGATGGCTCGGCGCTCCGGCAGCTTCGACGAGACGTTGACGTAGGTGCTCGACTCCAACCTGGGGGAGACGTGGGGGCGTCAGTGTCTGTGCCGACCCCAGCCCCCCATGGAAAGGGGCCTGCCGGGGCATGAGGAGTGGGGGGGGGGAGGAGGGGATGCGGGGGAATCGGGGGGTGGTACCCCGTCACGACGACCCCGACCGGGTGCAGAACCGGCAGCTCCCGTGTGGCTACGTTGTCCGCCAGGGTCCCGTTCTCGTTCTGACTGCAGGGGAAAGAGGGAAAACTGGATCGGCTCAGCCCCACGGCGGGACCTGCCCCCCACCCCCGCACAGCCCTGCCCCGTCTGGGCCAGGGACCCCTCCCTCCACAGCTGGCAAACATCTGTGTGCCGAGAGGGAAAGGGGAGCAGAGGCACAGGGGGGTGGGGACGGAGGGGTGAGGGGATGGGGGGATAGAGGAGGGACGGACAGACGTGTGTTGGTGGACGGAGGGAGGGATGGGGGGACAGAGGAGGGACGGACGGACGTGTGTTGGGGGACGGAGGGAGGGATGGGGGGACAGAGGAGGGACGGACGGACGTATGTTGGTGGATGGAGGGAGGGCTGGAGGGGTAACGCTGTCTGGAATACGTCAGAGACGTATCGTGTGATTATCGGTATTGTATCACTGCGAGGAATCTGACCAGAGAGGCCATGTCTGGTGTCAGCGAAAATGTCATGACTTGCCAAGTATTGACAGCTTGTTTCTATGTTTGTATCACCTGTGCATGGTGAGTTACAGGTAGGTGGGGAGGGGGGTCTCTGTATTTCCAAACCTGTGCTGTGTGTCTGGGTGACACCCCCAGACAGATGGGCAGCAGCACGGCCTGGCCTGCTCAATGGCCCATCAAGGGTCGTCAGCTGTACCATGGCCCCATGGAGAGAGGCCGAGGGATGCACCTATGAGCCAGCAGCACATGTAGGGACAGGCCTGTGCACAGGGGCTGCGAGGCTTCTCCGTGCCCATGTGCTGCGAGCGCGTGTTTGGGACAGAGGATGTACAAACCACATGGCAAAGGATAGAAAAATGCAGCTGCAGCTTCTCTGTTTTGTCTCCAGTCCTGCTGCCCACCTCTGGAGTCACTTCTCTACAAACGAAGCTCTGAACAAGGGACTGACTGACCCATCCCGGCTGTGGGTGACTCCAGAGGGACTTTCTAGCCAGCAACCTCAGCAGCGCTGCTAAGAACCTGCTCTATGGACTTGGAAATCTCTGTATGGCTCTGCGGGGTTTACCATTTCACATCGCTCGTCCTGTTCTCTCTTTTCTAACAAACCGTTAGTTTTACAGACTAAAGGATTGGCCGGCAGGTTGGTATTTTGAGTAAGATCCAAACTAATATTGACCTGGCCCTAGGGTCAGAAGAGCATTTTGTAGATATGTGCAGAGTTTTTAGATAACTTCTCACTGGACTGGACCTAGGTGCTGGTTGGGACCAGAGAACTGCAATGCAATAAAGGGGCGGGGGGGGTGATTGCTTTTTTCAGCTTCTTGATAACCAGGGTGGGGGATCAGGGAGCACCGTGTGTAACGGGTTGGAGAGTCTAACTTCAGTGTTACCCACCAGTCATTGGAAGGATCTACTCTCCCTTCTGCAGCCTGCCCTGACCTTGGCATTTCCAGTGTGGGCTTCCCCAGGCACCTCGAGTCACAACAAGGGACGGATGGATGGATGGATGGATGGATGGATGGATGGATGGATGGATGGATGGGGAGATGGATGGACGGATGGATGGCAGGGGAGATGGATGGATGGATGGACGGACGGACGGATGATGGATGGATGGATGGATGGATGGATGGATGGATGGATGGATGGATGGATGGATGGGTGGGTGGCAGGGAAGATGGATGGATGGATGGATGGATGGATGGATGGATGGATGGA
>QXTE01000454.1:40627-61288 GCA_003942145.1 Platysternon megacephalum
GGAGTGCCCCAAGGGTCGGTCCTGGGGCCGGTTTTGTTCAATATCTTCATTAATGATCTGGAGGATGGCGTGGACTGCACTCTCAGCAAATTTGCAGATGACACTAAACTGGGAGGAGTGGTAGATACGCTGGAGGGTAGGGATAGGATACAGAGGGACCTAGACAAATTAGAGGATTGGGCCAAAAGAAACCTGATGAGGTTCAACAAGGACAAGTGCAGAGTCCTGCACTTAGGACGGAAGAATCCCATTCACTGTTACAGACTAGGGACCGAGTGGCTAGGCAGCAGTTCTGCAGAAAAGGACCTAGGGGTTACGGTGGACGAGAAGCTGGATATGAGTCGACAGTGTGCCCTTGTTGCCAAGAAAGCTAACGGCATTTTGGGCTGTATAAGTAGGGGCATTGCCAGCAGATCAAGGGACGTGATCGTTCCCCTCTATTCGGCATTGGTGAGACCCCATCTGGAGTCCTGTGTCCAGTTTTGGGCCCCACAGTACAAGAAGGATGTGGAAAAATTGGAAAGAGTCCAGCGGAGGGCAACAAAAATGATTAGGGGGCTGGAGCACATGACTTATGAGGAGAGGCTGAGGGAACTGGGATTGTTTAGTTTGCAGAAGAGAAGAATGAGGGGGGATTTGATAGCTGCTTTCAACTACCTGAAAGGGGGTTCCAGAGAGGATGGATCTAGACTGTTCTCAGTGGTGGCAGATGACAGAACAAGGAGTAATGGTCTCGAGTTGCAGTGGGGGAGGTTTAGGTTGGATATTAGGAAACATTTTTTCACTAGGAGGGTGGTGAAGCACTGGAATGGGTTCCCTAGGGAGGTGGTGGAATCTCCTTCCTTAGAGGTTTTTAAGGTCAGGCTTGACAAAGCCCTGGCTGGGATGATTTAGTTGGGGTTGGTCCTGCTTTGAGCAGGGGGTTGGACTAGATACCTCCTGAGGTCCCGTCCAACCCTGATATTCTGTGATTCTGTGAGTCTATGACTAGTCTATATTACCTAATTCTCACCACACTAACCCCCACCCTGCCCCCTGACGACTGGGCCATCACCACAAACTCATGTGCAGAGATCCGGGGTGCAGACGACCTCTGAAAACCGCCCCAAGGGGCGCGGGGAAGGAGGAGAAACGCTGAGCTGTGAACAAAGCCGGCGCCCGAGGAGACGCGGCGGATCGGATCAGAAGCTATCGCATTGGAGATGACGGGCACTTGGCAGGCGTTTGTCGGAGACCCTCTAGGAAAAGGGAGGTAAGACCTCGCAGGGCAAAACCGATTTGCTGTAGGGGGTTGGGCAGGCGACGCAGATTTCTGGCGCTGGAGTGGAAGTCGACGGCAGAAGAACATGGGGTGGAAAAAACTCGTGGCTGGACGAGGTGGTTCCCTCGGGTGGATCTAAAGGACGAGTCGTCCACAAAGAGATGAGCAGAGGATGGTGCAGAATGAGCGACCGGGGGTATGAACCGCCAGTGTTGGAGATGAAGAAGGAGGAGGAGGAGGAGGAAGAAAAGTATATTCATCGCCACGAGTGAACAGGAATGGAGAGCGTCTCTCCACCAGGAAAAGTCTCACTGAGCTATTCCTAGCCCCAGGGAAAGCCGGTGACACTCGGGCATCTGCTCTCCGCCATGGTGACGATGTTCTCCAGATGGTCAAACGGTTGGACGCTCCGTGACAGGGAATGAAACGAGGTGGCGAGGGGCCGCCCCAATGCAAGATGAGCCGAGGGGGTGAGGTCAGTACGGACATGTCCAGCGGAGACCGGAGAGACACGTGGGCCCTCGCAATGATCACGGATGGAAGAGGATGGAGCGTGAGGCCAAAGACTCGGCACATGGACCGGACGTTGGCGGACCCTAGAGAGACTGACTGGCACGACAGGGCGTACGGCCGTGAGCGTTGGAAGAAAGCTATAAACGTCGCCAACGCCAAAGAGGGAANACCATCCCTGATAGACATTTATCTAACCTACTCTTAAATATCTCCAGAGATGGAGATTCCACAACCTCCCTAGGCAATTTATTCCAGTGTTTAACCACCCTGACAGTTAGGAACTTTTTCCTAATGTCCAACCTAAACCTCCCTTGCTGCAGTTTAAGCCCATTGCTTCTTGTTCTATCCTTAGAGGTTAAGGTGAACAAGTTTTCTCCCTCCTCCTTATGACACCCTTTTAGATACCTGAAAACTGCTATCATGTCCCCTCTCAGTCTTCTCTTTTCCAAACTAAACAAACCCAATTCTTTCAGCCTTCCTTCATAGGTCATGTTCTCAAGACCTTTAATCATTCTTGTTGCTCTTCTCTGGACCCTCTCCAATTTCTCCACATCTTTCTTGAAATGCGGTGCCCAGAACTGGACACAATACTCCAGTTGAGGCCTAACCAGCGCAGAGTAGAGCGGAAGAATGACTTCTCGTGTCTTGCTCACAACACACCTGTTAATACATCCCAGAATCATGTTTGCTTTTTTTGCAACAGCATCACACTGTTGACTCATATTTAGCTTGTGGTCCACTATAACCCCTAGATCCCTTTCTGCCATACTCCTTCCTAGACAGTCTCTTCCCATTCTGTATGTGTGAAACTGATTGTTCCTTCCTAAGTGGAGCACTTTGCATTTGTCTTTGTTAAACTTCATCCTGTTTACCTCAGACCATTTCTCCAATTTGTCCAGAGCATTTTGAATTATGACCCTGTCCTCCAAAGCAGTTGCAATCCCTCCCAGTTTGGTATCATCTGCAAACTTAATAAGCGTACTTTCTATGCCAATATCTAAGTCGTTGATGAAGATATTGAACAGAGCCGGTCCCAAAACAGACCCCTGCAGAACCCCACTTGTTATGCCTTTCCAGCAGGATTGGGAACCATTAATAACAACTCTCTGAGTACGGTTAAATAGAAATATGAAGGTTAACAGACTAATTATTAATGGTAATGAGCACAGCAATAATGGCATGTTCATAGCAGGGTGGCTGTCTCCACCTTGTGGTGGGACTGTGTATTACGCATGGTCTGATTACAGCCCGGGGGGGGGGCTCTCTGCCCCTCCCCCCACAGCTGGAGCTCGAGCCCATGGCCCGGGCCGGCCCCCCAGGGTGCACGGGGGGGGGGTGGTTCTACCCACCGGGGTGAGCAGGGCGCTGAATCCACCTTGCGACAGCTCCAGCTGGAACGAACTGGCGTTGGAAAGCTGGGCCGTCCCTGGGGGGAGGAAAAGAGGGGGTGAGACCCAGGCAGGGAATGGGACCCAGGCGTCCGGGTAGGGGCGCTCCCCGCCCCAGCACTCCCAGACACCGGGACGGGGAATGGGACCCAGGCGTCCAGGCTGGAGGAGGATCCGTGGGCCCCGCACCTTCGATAGCGAAGATCTTCTCGCGAAGCTGCTCCTGGATGGTGCTGAGGGCGGAGAAGCTCCCGACCTGGAAGACGTTCTCAGCCCGCGAGGCGATGGTGAGCAGCTCCTTGCGTGCCTCGTCCTTGGAGAACGCGTTGCCCACCTGGAACCGGGGGACAGGGGAGAGAGAGACCTCCAGGAATGGGCTCCAGACCCCCCGGAAACCCACAGGCCCTTCACACTAACACAGAACCCCCCCCATGGTCCTCCAGAACCCCCCACCATGCTCTAGAACCAACTAGAACCCCCGGGGACCCCTCACAGACATGCAGACACCCCCTAGCGTTCTCCAGAGCCCCCCACCATACTCCAGAACCAACTGGAACCTCCTAGGACCCACAGAACCCCACAGACCCATCACCAACACCCAGAACCTCCCCAGCATCATCCAGAACCATCCAGAACCTCCCACAAATCCCCAGAACCCCTCAGATACCAACATGTCCTTCCAGATCCATTTTATACCCCGTCCCTGAACCTCCTCATCCACCAGAACCCTTCCAGCCCCCCCCCCCTCCCCAAGCCCTGCCTCGGCTTATCCAAATCCCAAACCAGAATCCCATACATCCCTCCCGGGACTCTTTGGGAATCTCCCGAGTGCCTCATTTCTGGTCCAGAACCTTTAAGGAACCCCTAGATGCTGCAGAAACCCCAAACCTTTGAGGGACCGCTCACAACCTAAAAACACTGACTGTCTCCAGGACATCCTAGCATCCTCCAGAACCTTTAGGGAACCTGCAGCGCCACTTAGCATAGTCCAGATCCTCCTGGAACCCAAAACCTTCAAAGAGCCTCCAGAACCTTTGGGAAGCCCAGAACTTTCAAAATACCCACAGACAACAGAAACATTAAGTGCCCTCCAGACCATCAGAGGACCCAGAACCTTCAGTGAATTCCCAAAGCTCGTTAGCATCCTCCAGAACCTCTCAGAAACCTCCAGAACCTCATGGAACCTCCAGAACCTCTCAGGAACCAATCAGAACCTCCCATGAACCTCCAGAACCTCTCAGGAACCTCCCAGAACCTCTCAGGAACCAATCAGAACCTCCCAGAGCCTCTCAGAACCTCTCAGGAACCTCCAGAATCTCTCAGGAACCCATCAGAACCTCACAGAACCTCTAGATCCTACCAGAACCTCTCAGGAACCTCCTAAAAAACCCAGAACCTCCCGGAACCTCCCAGAACCTCCTAAAATCCTCCCAGAACCTCTCCGACACTAGAACCTTTAAAGAAGCTCTCGGTTCCCCGACCCATTAAGGACCCTACAGAACAGCTTAAAACCCGAAACCTTTAAGGTCTCCCCAGAACCGCTGGGAACCCCAAACCTTCAAGGAGCCTCCAGAACCTAGAACGCTGGAGGAACCCCAAGAGTTTTTGGGTGCCCAGAGCACGGCAGGGACTCTCCAGCCCCGTGGCCGGCTCCCCGCGCCGTACCCCGATGGCGTAGCGGACCAGGCCCATGTTGTCGGCCGCCCGGATGGCCCTGGGGAAGAGGGCACTGTCCTCAGTGGACTGCCCGTCGGTCAGGACGATCAGCAGCTTCTTGGCGTGGGGCCGGGCGCCGTTCTCGGGGGCGAAGGTTTGATTTCTGCGGGGAGAGCGGGCAGGGTCAGCGCGGGGGGTCCGGGGGCGGCCAGCTGCACCCCTCCTGCCCCCGTGGGGTACTCACACCGTGAAGAGGATGGCCGAGGGGGTGCGGGTGTTCCCCTGTAGATGGGGGAAGGCCATCAGGTCCTGCTTCACGGCCTCCGGGCCCTTCGCGGCGTAGTCGGCAAAGGTGAAAACGTGGTTGATGTCGGAGGAGAACTGGACCACGGCGATCTGGGGGGGGGGGGGAAGGGGCAGCAAGGGGGGAAGGGGAGGGGGCGTGAAGCCCCCAGGGCCAGGGGAGGAATGAAAGGAGTTGGGGGAGGGAGGGAGATTGTTTAAAAGAGCAGATTGTCACCGGCTGCCCTGCCCCCAACACGTGCACAGACAGACGGACACACCGCGCGGGCACGGACAGACGGACGGACACACAGCAGGGACAGCCGGACGGACGGACACACCGCGCAGGCACGGACAGACGGATGGACACACCGTGTGGGCACGGACAGACAGATGGACACACAGCAGGGACAGACAGACGGACGGACACACCGCGCGGGCACGGACAGACTGACGGACACACAGCAGGGACAGCCGGACGGACGGACACACCGCGCGGGCACGGACAGACGGATGGACACACCGCGCGGGCACGGACAGACTGACGGACACACAGCAGGGACAGACGGACGTACGGACACACCGCGTGGGCACGGACAGACGGACGGACACACCGCGCGGGCACGGACAGACTGACGGACACACAGCAGGGACAGATGGACGGACGGACACACTGCGCAGGGACAGCCAGATGGGCCCCCACCTGGACGCGGGGCCCCGCCAGGGCGCGCAGCAGCTCCCCGATGAATTGCTTCATGAGCTTGAAGTCGTCGAGCTGGATGCTGCGTGAGTCGTCATATAAAATAGCCACGTCCACCCCCGAAATGCACTCTGGGGGGGGGGGAGAGATCAGCCCCCCTGGCCAGCATCACCCCCCCAGGTCCACCCCACCACCCAGAATCACCCCCCAACACAGACCCACTCCCCCCCCGGCCAGCATCACCCCCCCACAAATCCCCCCCACCCAGCATCACCCCCCCGCACAGACCCATCCCCCTGCCCAGCATCACCCCCCCATTATAACTATAAAGGGAAGGGTAACAACCCTCCTGTGTACAATACTATCAAATCCCTCCTGGCCAGGGCACCAAATCCTCTTACCTGTAAAGGGTTAAGAAGCTCAGGTGACCTAGCTGACACCTGACCCACAGGACCAATAAGGGGACAAGATACTTTCAAATGGGGGAGGGGGCCTTTGTCTGTCTGTTCCCTGCGGCTTTGGCCGGAGACAGATCAGAGAAGCGAACAATCCAACTCCCGTAGAGTTAGTGAGTATTTAGCAAGGGAATGCGTTAGATTATCTTTTATTTTGGCTGGTGATTTTCTCTGTGCTGAGCCGGAGGTTTATTCCTGGGTTTCTTTTTGTAACTTTAAAGTTTTGCCCAGAGGGGACCCCTCTGTGTTTGACTCTGATTGCCTGGGAGACGATCTTCCCTTCTAATCGTACACAGGTGCTTCTTCCACCGCTTTTCTTTCATTCAAATTCTTCTTTTAAGAACCCGATTGATTTTTCATTGTTTTAAGATCCAAGGGTTTGGGTCTGTGTTCACCTGTACTAATTGGTGAGGGGATTATTCTCAAGCCTGCCCATGAAAGGGGGTTTAAGGGCTTGGGGGGATATTTTTTTGGGGGGGGGGGTTAGGGCTCCAAGTGGCCCCTCCCTAAATGTTTGTTTAAATCACTTGGTGGTGGCAGCGATACTTAATCAAAGGTACAAGGAAAAATTTGTGCCTTGGGGAGTTTTTAACCTAAGCTGCTAGAAATAAGCATAGAGGGTCTTTCATGCGGGTCCCCACGTCTGTACCCCAGAGTTCAGAGTGGGGAGGGAACCCTGACACCCCCACAGACCTGCCCCCCCGTCCAGCATCACCCCCCACAGTTCCCCAACTCACCCACCTCAGCCCCCCCCCAGCCCTGCCCCCACCTTGGCCGGCCGGGTGCAGGGCCCTGGGGGGGCTCTCCCAGCCCCCCCACACGTAGCAGAGCCCCTGCAGATACACGTTCTCCTCACAGCGCTGCTGGAGCCGGGGGCCGCAGGCCTGGGGGGGGAAAGGGGGTCACCAGGGGGGCTCCCCCACTCCTGCACCCCTCCCCCCACAACTCCCTCCCCTGTGCCCCCACAGCACCCCGTCTCCTGAACCCACCTGCACCCCCTCCCTCACTTCTGCCCCCTGCCCCCCACAACTCCCTCCCCCTGTGCCCCCACAGCACCCCGTCTCCTGAACCCACCTGTACCCCCTCCCCCACCTCCCATGGCCCCTCCCCCCACAGCCCCACCCCCATCTCTCTTTGCCCCTCCCCCATCCCCTGTGCCCCCCATGGCAGATGCACCCCCCCACTTGCCTGCCTCTTCTCTTCCACCCCATAGCCTCTCCCCTCCTTTACCCTCCCCCCCCCCGGGACCGCCCTGCCCTATATTGGGGCCCGGAGGTGACTCACGATGACTCGGGACCCGGAGATATCGTCGGAGGCAAGCGCCAGCCCCAGGGAGACCGCGGGGGTGTCTGGGGGTGGGACAGACAGAGCGTGAGAGAGAGATTCCCCCTCCCGCCAGACATCCCCAATATCCCACATAGCCCCCGCCCCTCCCCCACCCCTCACGAGATATATGGGGGGCAGAGACCCCACCATGCGCCCGTCACTTACCGGGCAGGGGGATGGGCTGACAGGCCCCTGCATGATAGGAGCAGCGATACAGGGCCCCTGTCCTGTTCCCCGCCAGGGGGGCGCTGACCACCAGCCTGGGGAGAGATGGGTACAGACAGGATTAGGGGGGGGGTACTCTGATCCCACTCCCCTCCCAAAGCCGGGGAGAGAACCCAGGAGTCCTGGCTCCCAGCCCCCCCCTGCTCTAACCCACCAGACCCCACTCCCCTCCCAGAGCCGGGAGAGAACCCAGGAGTCCTGGCTCCCAGCCCCCCCCTCCCCCCCCCCACCCGACCCCACCCCCCCCCCCCCGCCCGGCGGGGCCCGCGGGGCCCCCGCCCCCCCCCCCCCCCCCCCCCCCCGCGCTCTAACCACTAGACCCCACTCCCCTCCCGGGGCCGGGGCCGGGGGTCTCACCAGGAGCTGCCGTTCGAGCGCATCTGGACGACCCGGTACCCGAACTGTGCGTCGGCATCGCCCTCGAAGACGGTGGCGTTGTGGGTCTCGATGGTGAAGGCCTGGGAGGGGGCCGGCCCTGGGGGTTGGGGGTGCAGAGTGGCAGGGCACTGCTGGGGGAAGCTCGCAGCGCTGGGGCACTGCGGGCGGTGTGTGTGTGGGGGGGGGACCAGACAGACAGGCAGCAGCTGTCGGAGGGGTGGACAGATGGACGGAGGGGAGAGATGTGGGTGTGGGGGGGGGTCGCTGGCTCCCTTCCCCAGAGCTCACAACCCCCCCACCCCATGGAGCTCCCCGGCTGTGGCCCCCCCAACTAACCCCCGGGCAGAAGAGAAATAAGAAGAGGGGGACACAGCACCCCTGGGGGGGGAGGGGAAAGCGGAGCACGTGGAGTCCGGGGGGCGGAGGGGACCGGGATTTACACAGAAAGCCCCGAAAAACACCAGGGAAAAAAAGTCCCCGAGGGTCACAACGAGAAACGGGAACAAAAACAGGAAACAGGGACCAGGGGTGAGAGCAACCGCTCAGGGGCCCGGGCCCCCCCACCTCTGCCGGTGCCCCTCACTCCCAACCCGCAGCCCCCTGCTCCCCCCAGCCCTGCCCCCCCACCTCTGCCGGTGCCCCTCACTCCCGACCCGAAGCCCCTGCCAGCCCAGCCCTGCCAGTGATCCTCACTCCCGACCCGCAGCCCCCTGCTAGCCCAGCCCTGCCCCCCCAGCCCTGCCGGTGCCCCTCACTCCCGACCCGCAGCCCCTGCCAGCCCAGCCCTGCCGGTGCCCCTCACTCCCGACCCGCAGCCCCTGCCCCCCCACCTCTGCCGGTGCCCCTCACTCCCGACCCGCAGCCCCTGCTAGCTCAGCCCTGAGCTCCTCCCCCAGCTCTGCCGGTGCCCCTCACTCCCGACCCGCAGCCCCTGCTAGCCCAGCCCTGCCCCCCCCCACAGCTCTGCCGGTGCCCCTCACTCCCGACCCGCAGCCCCTGCCACCGCACCCTGGTACCTCGCAGGAGGTTTAGCGTGAGCAGAGCTACGAGCAGCGGTCGCAGTTCGGGGTCCGGCGCCATCACTTCTCTGGGTCCCGCGTGGGGGTGGGTCACGTACTGTTCACTCATTTCCTTCCCCTCCTTCCCCGCCCCCAGACCATGGCTCACTGGGGAGCCCCGGGGACATCCCGAGCGTCCAGTGCGGACTGGGCCTCTAGGGGGCGCTGAAGGGGCGCCGTGGGGCGGGAGGTGCCATGGGGCAGGGAGCTCATCATGGGGCACCGGGGGTGTCCTGCTGCAGGGAGCGGGCTCTCAGCAGGGGGCGCTGTGGGGCAGGGGTGCCGTGGGGCAGGGCAGGGGGCTCAGCAGGGGGCGCTGTGGGGCGGGAGGTGCTGTGGGGCAGGGCAGGGGGCTCAGGGGCGGCGCTGTGGGGCGGGGGGGGCGGGGGGGGGGGGCCGGGGGGGCCTGGGGGGGGCGGGGGGGGGGGGCGCGGGGGGGGCGGGGGGGGGGGGGGGCGGGGGCGGGGGGGGGGGGGGGGGGCCCAGGGGGGGGGGGTGGGGGGCGGGGGGGGCCGGGGGGTGCGCCGGGGTGCCCGGGGGGGGGGCGGTGCGGGGGGGGGGGGGGGGGGGGTGGGGGGGGGGGGAGGGGGGCTCAGGGGCGGCGCTGTGGGGCGGGGGGGGCGGGGGGGCCGGGCGGGGGGCCCGGGGGGGGGCGGTGGGGGGGGGGGGGTGCGGGGGGGGGGGGGGGGGGGCGCGGGGGGGGCGGGGGGGGGGCGGGGGGGCGGGGGGGGGGGTGGGGGGGCAGCGTGTGGGCGCGGGGGGGTGTGGCGGAGGGGACAGGGTATCAGGCGGGGGGAGGTTTGGGGCGGGAGGTGCCGTGGGGCTGGGCAGGGGGCTCAGCAGGGGGCGCTGTGGGGCAGGAGGTGCTGTGGGGCTGGGCAGGGGGCTCAGCAGGGGGCGCTTTGGGGCAGGGGTGCCGTGGGGCAGGGCAGGGGGCTCAGGGGTGGCGCTGTGGGGTGGGGGAGGCCCTGGTGCCACTATGGGGCTGGCATGGGGATTGTTTATCTCCCGGCTGCAGGGCGGATGTGGTCTGGCCTCGGCTCGCAGCCCTCGGCTGTTTGGCTGGAGTCACTTCCCCCCAGTCTCACCCGGGCTCCACCGTTAACCCTTCAGGTCCCCCGCTGCAGCCCCCCACCTCCCGAGCCGAGCCCCTCCCCTCCCTCTGAGTCACCCCCACACACACACACACTCATAGGACACTGTTGGGAGGAAGTTCACAGCTCCGCAACCTTCTGCTGGAGTGGGTGAGAGCAGGGCGGGGCTGGGAGTCAGGACTCCTGGGTTCTCTCACCCTCTCTCTGCAGGGAGTGTGGTCTAGTGGTTAGAGTGGGGGGGGGGGGCTGGGAGCCAGAACATGAGAACGGCCAGACTGGGTCAGACCAAAGGTCCATCTAGCCCAGTGTCCTGTCTGCCGACCGCGGCCAGTGCCGGGTGCCCCAGAGGGAATGAACAGAACAGGGAATCATCAAGTGATCCATCCCCTGTCGCCCATTCCCAGCTTCTGGCAAACAGAGGCCAGGGACATCCCTGCCCATCTTGGCTAATAGCCATTGATGGACCGATCCTCCAGGAACTTACCTAGTTCTTTTTTTAACCTTGTTATAGTCTTGGCCTTCGCAACATCCCCTGGCAAGGAGTTCCACAGGTTAACGGTGCATTGTGTGAAGAAATACTTCCCTTTGTTTTAAACCTGCTGCCCATTAATGTCATTGGGTGGCCCCTAGTTCTTGTGTTATGAGAAGGGGGATCCCGGACTCACAGGCCTCGTGCCCCTCGGCGCCGTGTGGCCCCTGGGAGTGACCCCCCTTCGGCGTGACAGCCCTGCGCGAAGGCCCCACCGCCTCCTGGGATCGCACCTCTGAGCCTCCAGCACGCCTGGCTCTGCCGCGGGCCCCCTCAGGGAGTCCCCTCGCTCTGGCCCCCCAGGACACCCACACCCAGGGGGAGCGATGCCCCCCCCCCCAATCTCCGGCCTGCAGAGACTCTCAGCCAGCGTAACACGGGGGGGGGGGTTGTTGAACATCTGATCCCGATTCCCAGCCCAAGCAGTTCTCAGGGCCCCGGGCCTGGCATCCCTCAGCACCGTACATGTAGGTCTGTCCCGCGTCCGGGGGGCTCTGGCTGCTCCCTCCCCAGCCCAGCAGCCCCCCTCCTTCCAGCCGGTATCATCTCCCCCAACAGCTTCTCCCCCGTCCTCTGTCTCCGTCCCAGGTAAACAGGTCGCCGGGGTCCTCTCTCCTCAGCCCTTCGTGCTCCCGCTGGCCTGAACCCGCTGCCCCCCGAGCTGGGGGGGCCTCTCGGTCACCAGGTCACTGGGGTCCCCCATCTCCTGCTCATTGTCCAGGGTCCCAACTGCTGGTCGAGGTCACACCTGGTCCTCTGTAACAACAAACCCTCTCCCACCACCTTGTTACACACAGGGAAACTGAGGCACACCCCGCACTCACACAAGACGCTAAGAAAACCCCCCCCCCCCACCTCATCACGTCTCCCCCCTTCATGACCGAGCTGAGCGGGGTCACTCCAGCCGGCGACCTGGGGAAGTTCAGGCCCCCCTCTCCGGGACAACGCATCGGCTGTAACATCCGCGCTCCCCTTAACACGGACACCCCCACGGCATCATCCGGGCGGATCAGACGCCCCCCTAGGGCTTGGGACAGCCCTGCCCTGCCTCTGAGGCGTCCGAATGCCATAAAGGGTGTGTCCAAGTCTGGGTTTACCAGGACCGGTCCCTGGGTTAGAGCCTCCTCCAGCGTCCTCCTGGCACGGCTCGGTCCAGACCCCCTTGTCCGGCTCCCCTGTGATGGGAGCTAAAGTGGGGCACAAAGCTCCAGTAGAGACCTGGGCCTGCTTCCTCGTTCGGGGAATCCCCTCCACCTTGGCTGGCTCTGGCTTTAGGCAGCTGCTCCCCACCTTGGGGCCCAGGTACGACACCTCGGCCATCCCCACCTTACCCACCACCACCAGCATGACTCTCAGCTCTCCCGGGTCCTGGCTGCTCCCCGGGGACTGTGAACAGGGAAAACCTCCCCTGCCCCATGGGCAGAGCCCAGGCCGGCTGGCGCCCGGCTGCGGGTACGAACGCAGCCCCTGATGCCTGCCCAGCAGGCAGGGGTTAGCCGGGCAGAGGGGGATTGATTCCAACAGGAATCAGAGACTCAGAGACTTTAAGGTCAGAAGGGACCATTGTGATCGTCTAGTCCGACCTCCTGCACAACGCAGGCCACAGAATCTCACCCACCCACTCCTGTAACAAACCCCTAACCTATGTCTGAGCTATTGAAGTCCTCAAATCGTGGTTTAAAGACCTCAAGGTGCAGAGAATCCTCCAGCAAGTGACCCGTGCCCCACGCTGCAGAGGAAGGCGAAAAACCTCCAGGGCCTCTGCCAATCTGCCCTGGAGGAAAATTCCTTCCCGACCCCAAATCTGGCGATCAGTTAAACCCTGAGCATGTGGGCAAGACTCACCAGCCAGACACCCAGGAAATAATTCTCTGTAGTAACTCAGATCCCACCTCATCTAACATCCCATCACAGGCCATTGGGCATATTTACCTGCTAATAATCAAAGATCAATTAATTGCCAAAATTAGGCTATCCCATCATACCATCCCCTCCCCTCCATAAACTTATCAAGCTGAAGCCAGATATGTCTTTTGCCCCCACTGCTCCCCTTGGGAGGCTGTTCCAGAACTTCACTCCTCTGATGGTTAGAAACCTTCGTCTAATTTCAAGTCTAAACTTCCTGATGTCCAGTTTATATCCATTTGTTCTTGTGTCCACATTGGTACTAAGCTTAAATAATTCCTCTCCCTCCCTGGTATTTATCCCTCTGATATATTTATAGGGAGCAATCATATCTCCCCTCAGCCTTCTTTTGGTCAGGCTAAACAAGGCGAGCTCTTTGACTCTCCTTTCATACGACAGGTTTTCCATTCCTCGGATCATCCTAGTAGCCCTTCTCTGTACCTGTTCCAGTTTGAATTCATCCTTCTTAAACATGGGAGACCAGAACTGCGCACACTATTCCAGATGAGGTCTCACCAGTGCCTTGTATAACGGTATTAACACCTCCTTATCTCTACGGGAAATACCTCGCCTGATGCATCCCAAGGCCGCATTAGCTTTTTTAACGGCCACATCACATTGGCGGCTCATAAGTCATCCTGTGATCAACCAATACGCCGAGGTCCTTCTCCTCCTCTGTTACTTCCAACTGATGTGTCCCCAATTTATAACCAAAATTCTTGTTAATCCCTAAATGCACGACCTTGCACGTGACCAGGACACCGGCTCCTGTCTCGGGGGAGAGATTCACTTTCCCCTTCTCCTGGCCACACCCACGGCCGCCCCAACGTCTCCCCAGCTCCACCACATCGACATGGTGCTGATCTCGCCCGACCGGGACCTACCAGCACAACTCACCTCCTTCCGCTGGTTGCTGATTTCACAGAGCCCGTCCCGGGTGCCCTTTGCCCCGAGCCGAGACCCCTCTTCTGGTGCCCTGTGAGTTTCCAGGGCAGTAAACGCTCTGCAGCCCCCTCACCAGGTGTGCTGGACACACCCCCCCCGATGTTGAGAGAGGGACATCGCCACCACCCACCCTCTGATCCCGCAAGGTTCAGTTTTCCCTCGGGGTGCCCTGTCCTGCTACCGGGTCGCTTCTCACGGGCTCTGGGAACTCGCTCCCCCTGCTGGAGGTGTTACGTCCCCTGCAGGGTAGATCGCTGGGGTCAGGCCGAGCGGGCACCGTCTGGCCAGTTCTCCGACCCGTCCCCCATCAGCACCTCTGCTGGCAGCTGATTGGGCCCCCCAACCCCTTTGGGGCCCCCCCATTTAGATGCACCTTAACCCAGGGGGTCCGACCACCCCCCTCAGGGAGAGGTTTGCACTGGGGACTGTCTCTCCCAGGCCCACCTCAGCCGTGCCTGCGTCTCCCCAGCGCCCATGTCCCAGGGCCCCCGGACCTCCCTCCCAGCTACCCCCACCGGGCTCCCCCCGGGCGCTGAGCCCTCCCCTGGGCCCCCCGTCTGGAGGAGCAAGATCCCGGCTCTCGGTTTCGCTCTTTGGCGGTTACTGTCACGGGGTCCGGATCCAGTTGTAAAGAGAGAGTTCACTTCCCAAGCGAATATTCCTTCCCCTGAGCCCGGTTACCAGCCGTCTTCCCTTCGCCACATGAACCTTTCGAGGGGTCCCCTGGATGCAGATTCCCGGTGTCTTTGGGGTCTCTGGGTGACTCCCTCCCAATTACACCCGTCCTCAGCAGACGTGGCCTCCTCGGGTGACGCCCGGGGCTGTACACCCCATTACACCGGGGCCCTGTGGAATGGGCATCTTGGGGTCTTTCCCCACGGCCAGGCCTCTCCTCCGACTCCAGCTCCAGTTCCCATCTCTTCACATCCAGACAGGGAAATCCCCCACTTGCTGGTGGACCCCCGGCTACTCCCAGGCTCTCCGGGAGCCCCGCTGGGATCTGGCTCTTGCTCCTCGGCCTGGTCATTCTCTGCCAGCCGGGCAATCCGCTGCCCCGGGCGACCCCCCAACGCTCAGCCCTCTCTCCCTGCACCGACTGGAGGGTCCCTTTTAGGGAATTGGTTCTAGGCCATTTCCTCGCTGGTTCCTTCCATTTCCTTGTTTTATCGCTGGCAGCCACTCGCTGCAAAGCACCTGCACCCACAGCCAACCGTCTACAGGGTGCATCCGTCACCATCCTCTGCTACCACGTTGTCACGGACTCACAGGCCCCGAGATCTCTCCCGGCTCAGTACGGTCCCTGGGAGGAACCCCCTTCGGCGTCACACCCCTCCATGAAGGTTGCACCCTCTGGCCCCGCCGCCTACTGGAACCGCACCGGTCAGCTTTCTGCCCGCCCGTCTCTGCCACGGGTCTCCTCGGGGAGTCACTGTGGGTAGTTCTCCGACAACATCCACTCACCGCGCAGCGGCCGTCGCAAAGCAAACCGAACGCTGGGAATCGTTAGGAAAGGGAGAGAGAATAAGACAGAAAATATCATCTTGCCTCTATATAAGTCCATGGTACGCCCACATCTTGAACACTGCGTGCAGATGTGGTCGCCCCATCTCAAAAACCATCTATTGGAATTGGGAAAGTGGCTGTGACGAAGTGGGAATGTTCTTAATGTTTTCTGTGAATACTGTGTGGGTGCCTCAGTTTCCCCTATGCAGTTCTCAAGTATCTAGGTGGGGGGATCAGGGGGTGTGGTTGTTGCAGAGCCCGAGAGGGCCAGTGTGATGGTGTCTGCGCAGAGACTGGCCGACACCCTGTCTCCTGGGCCCCTCCCCGGCAAGGTGCCAACTGAAGGTGTTGGAGACAAAGAGATCAGGTGCCTCCTGGCCCGGGAAAGAGACAAAGGCAGAGGAGGGGCTGGAGAGTTGCAGTTTGGAGCTGGCTGGGGAAACGGAGGGAGGCCCAGCACCGGGGTCTGGGGTCCCTGCCCCCCAAGATGGACCTGACTGAGGGGTCCTGTTCTCTGTACCTACAAGCTCTG
The DNA here is from genome assembly GCA_003942145.1 of Platysternon megacephalum. NCBI lineage: Eukaryota > Metazoa > Chordata > Testudines > Platysternidae > Platysternon > Platysternon megacephalum. The sequence goes on from QXTE01000454.1 coordinate 56,378, forward strand.
TGTTGGACTCTGTTCCTGTCGGCTAATAAACCTTCTGTGTTACCAGAACATAAGAACATAAGAACATAAGAACGGCCGTACCGGGTCAGACCAAAGGTCCATCTAGCCCAGTATCTGTCTACCGACAGTGGCCAATGCCAGGTGCCCCAGAGGGAGTGAACCTAACAGGCAATGATCAAGTGATCTCTCTCCTGCCATCCATCTCCACCCTCTGACGAACAGAGGCTAGGGACACCATTCTTACCCATCCTGGCTAATAGCCATTTATGGACTTAGCCACCATGAATTTATCCAGTCCCCTTTTAAACCAGCTGGCTGAGAGTCCCAGGGAATCGCAGGAAGTGGGGGGTGCAGGGCCCCGACTCCCCCACACTCCCCAGGATACCGGGCTGGATGGACCTTTGGCCTGACCCAGTCTGGCCGTTCTTCTGGATCACTTCTGGAGCCTTTCTGAAAAATTGGCGTCACATTAGCTCTCCTCCAGTCACCGGGTACAGGAGCTGATTTAAATAAGAGGTTATGCACCATAGTGCTGCGATTTCCCATGTGAGAACTCTTGGGTGATACCAGCTGGGCCTGCTGACTTCTTGCTGTTTAGTTTATCAATTTGTTCCCAAACCTCCCCTCGTAACACCTCAATCCTGTCAGCTAAGAATGGCTCAGGTTTGGGAATCTCCCTCACAACCTGAGCCGTGAAGACGGATGCAAAGAATTCATTTAGTTTCTCTGCAACGGCCTTATCGCCCTTGAGTGTTCCCTTAGCACCTCGCCCGTCCAGGGTCGCAGCTTCTGATGGACTTAACAACGGTTGCTGTTGGTTTGTGTGTCCTCGGCGAGTTGCTCTTCAAATTCTCTTGTGGTCCTGCCTAGTTTTCCGTTTACACTTGACTCACCGGAGTCCATGTTCCTTTCTGTGTTCCTCCGCGAGATTTCACTTCCACTTTCTAAAGGACGCCGGTTGGCCTCTAACTGCCTCTTCTCCTCTGTTGTCTCCATCCCCCCTTCCTCCGTCGCTCGCTCTCCCCCACCCTCACTCTGTGGGAGGGGTCGGGCTCTGGGAGAGGGTTTGNGGCTCTGGGAGGGGGGTTGGGTGCGGGGGGGAGGGGTGCAGGCTCTGGGAGGGGGTTTGGCCAATGGGAGCTGCGGAGTCGTTACTCGGGGCAGCGCGTGGAGACCCCTCCCTCCCAGGGGTCTGCAGGGACGTGCTGGCCACTTCTGGGAGCAGCGCGGAGCCGGGGCAGTTAGGAACCTGCCGGAGCCCCGCTGCGCCGCCAGAGTTTTAGCGAGCAGGAGGCGCTGGGTGGGAGCGGGAGGAGTTGATCTGTGGGGTCCGTGCACCCCAGTTTGAGAAACGCTGATCTGGCCCATCCCTGACGGGGGTTTGTCCAACCTGCTCTTAAACATCCCCAATGACAGAGATTCCACCACCTCCCTGGGCAATTTATCCCAGTGTTTAACCACCCGGACAGGTCGGACGTTTTTCCTAATGTCCGACCTAACCCTCCCTTGCTGCAATTTAAGCCCATTGCTTCTTGTCCTATCCTCAGAGGTTAACGAGAACAATTCTTCTCCCTCCTCCTTGTAACAATCTTTTATGTATCCGAAAACTGTTCTCATGTCCCCTCTCGGTCTTCTCTTCTCCAGACTAAACAACCCCAGTTCTTTCAATCTTCCCTCATGTTTTCTAGACCTTGAATCATTTTTGTTGCTCTTCTCTGGACTTTCTCCAATTTCTCCACATCCTTCCCGAAACGTGGGGCCCAGAACCGGCCTCAATACTCCAGCTGATTCTGTATCAGCGCGGGGCAGAGCGGAAGAATGACTTCTCGTGTCTCGCTTACAACACTCCTGCTGATACAGCCCAGAATGATGTTGGCGTTTGTTGCAACAGCGTTACACTGTTGACACATATTTAGCTTGTGATCCACTCTGACCCCCAGGACCCTCTCCGCAGTGCTCCTTCCTAGGCACAGTCATTTCCCATTGTGTGTGTGCGACTGATTGTTCCCGCTTGAGTGGAGAACTTTGCATTTGTCCGTATTGAATTTCATCCTCTTTACGTCAGACCATTTCTCCAGTTTGTCCAGAGTGTTTTGAATTTTCATCCCATCCTCCAAAGCACTTGTCACCCCTCCCAGCTTGGGAACATCCGCAAACGTGATCAGTGTCCTCTCTGTGCCATTATCGAAATCATCGATGAAGATAGTGACCNGGTTTGGGTGCGGGGGGGAGGGGTGCAGGCTCTGGGAGGGGGGTTGGGTGCGGGGGGGAGGGGTGCAGGCTCTGGGAGGGGGTTTGGCCAATGGGAGCTGCGGAGTCGTTACTCGGGGCAGCGCGTGGAGACCCCTCCCTCCCAGGGGTCTGCAGGGACGTGCTGGCCACTTCTGGGAGCAGCGCGGAGCCGGGGCAGTTAGGAACCTGCCGGAGCCCCGCTGCGCCGCCAGAGTTTTAGCGAGCAGGAGGCGCTGGGTGGGAGCGGGAGGAGTTGATCTGTGGGGTCCGTGCACCCCAGTTTGAGAAACGCTGATCTGGCCCATCCCTGACGGGGGTTTGTCCAACCTGCTCTTAAACATCCCCAATGACAGAGATTCCACCACCTCCCTGGGCAATTTATCCCAGTGTTTAACCACCCGGACAGGTCGGACGTTTTTCCTAATGTCCGACCTAACCCTCCCTTGCTGCAATTTAAGCCCATTGCTTCTTGTCCTATCCTCAGAGGTTAACGAGAACAATTCTTCTCCCTCCTCCTTGTAACAATCTTTTATGTATCCGAAAACTGTTCTCATGTCCCCTCTCGGTCTTCTCTTCTCCAGACTAAACAACCCCAGTTCTTTCAATCTTCCCTCATGTTTTCTAGACCTTGAATCATTTTTGTTGCTCTTCTCTGGACTTTCTCCAATTTCTCCACATCCTTCCCGAAACGTGGGGCCCAGAACCGGCCTCAATACTCCAGCTGATTCTGTATCAGCGCGGGGCAGAGCGGAAGAATGACTTCTCGTGTCTCGCTTACAACACTCCTGCTGATACAGCCCAGAATGATGTTGGCGTTTGTTGCAACAGCGTTACACTGTTGACACATATTTAGCTTGTGATCCACTCTGACCCCCAGGACCCTCTCCGCAGTGCTCCTTCCTAGGCACAGTCATTTCCCATTGTGTGTGTGCGACTGATTGTTCCCGCTTGAGTGGAGAACTTTGCATTTGTCCGTATTGAATTTCATCCTCTTTACGTCAGACCATTTCTCCAGTTTGTCCAGAGTGTTTTGAATTTTCATCCCATCCTCCAAAGCACTTGTCACCCCTCCCAGCTTGGGAACATCCGCAAACGTGATCAGTGTCCTCTCTGTGCCATTATCGAAATCATCGATGAAGATAGTGACCAGAACCGGACCCAGAACCGATCCCTGCAGGACCCCACTCGATTTGCCCTTCCAGCAGGACTGTGAACCGCTGAGAACGACTCTCTGGGAACGGTTTTCCAACCAGTTTTGCACCCACAATAATAGACCGACACACACGCAGGCCCACACCTTGCAGTAACAGACAAGGTGACGCTATAACAATACAGAAGACCCTACAACAACAAACCAGGACACAGCTCCAGATTCCACAATAACAAACCGGCACCCATAGGGAACCCAGCAGTAATTAGCTGGCACACGCAGCCCCAGATATTGCACCAACAGACTAGGAGACCCTACAATAACACAGAAGATCCATATGACAACAGAGGCACCACGCGCAGCTTTTATTCTTGTGAGACACTATCGTAACAAAGCAGCATTTGTCAGTGCCCAATAACAGCCAAAACACACAACCCTGCCACTTATAAGACCCTACAGAAACAAAGCCACATTTCCTATTGCCCCAATACTAAGGCCCGGCTTGACAAAGCCCTGGCTGGGATGATTTAGTTGGGGATTGGTCCTGCTTTGAGCAGGAGATTGGACTAGATACCTCCTGAGGTCCCTTCCAACCCTGATCTTCTATGAAGCACACAGTCCTAGCATTTGTAAGACCCTACAATAACAAAATGACACACAGAGAGGCCCTAGTGTTCAAGCGCTCATGAGAGACCCTACAAACACAAAGCAGTACTCACAAGAGACCCTACAATGACAAAGCAAAACACGCACAAAAGCCCTAGCTCTCATGAGACCCTACAGTAACAGGGCAGCCAACACAAGAGACCCTACAAAAACCAAGCAACACACGGAGCCCTGCTTCTCCCAGGAGACCCTACAAAAACAAACTGAGCCAAACAGCGCTGCCTCTCCCAAGACACCCTACAAAAACACAGCGACACACGCCACTCATAGCGTTCTTAAGACCCTACACTAACAAATCAGCCCTGCCAGGAGGGCCTACAAAAACAAACGGACCCAAACAGCCCTGCCTCTCCCGCGAGACCCTATCATAACAACCCAGCCCACGGGCACTATGTATGTATCCAAGACGCCAAGGACCTGACCCCCGGGGGCTGGCAGGAGAATCCCCATTTGCCAGGGGCTGTCCAGACCCCCTGACACACACCAGCCAGCAGGGGGCAGCACCAGCACAGTACAAGACATAGATATATTTTAATCCAAAAAAAATAAAGACAACGAGACATCCACACCCCACAAGCTAGGGGTCAAGCCCCCCCAACCCGTATGCACCCCGACCTCCCTCCCTGGCTCCCCCAGACTCGAGTCCAGCCCCCTCGGCTCCAGGGGTCGCAGGCCGGTCGCGGATCACGTGTACAGGTCAAAATCCACCCGCTTCGAGTTGTAGAATTGGCCTTGCGAATTGTCGGCCTTGCGGCAGTAAACGCCTTCCTTGAAATAGCCCTGGGTCACCCACTCCTGCCGGGGAGAGACGCAGCCGGTTACAGGGGCCCGGCGCCGGGACGGGGCCCCTCGGGGGGGGGGGG
>QXTE01000454.1:76979-90651 GCA_003942145.1 Platysternon megacephalum
CCCCCCCCCAAGAGCCCACGATTCTGAGACCTACAACCCAAACGATCCTCAGAGAACCACCTCCCCCAACCCAACCATGACCCCCAAAGAACAGCGCTGCGTCTTCCACCAAGTTTGCAATATGGTTTTTTTTTTGTTAACCTTTTTAAACAAAGCGACAAAATAAAATCTCAGAGAATGAGGCACGAACAACAGAAAGGGGCGGGGGGGGGGGGAATGGAGAAGGAAGGAAAAAGAGGAGAGATGTAAAATGTAAACATCCGGTTTTCTGCCCTTCCTGCCCAGGATGGGGGTGGCATAAAAAGAGAGGCTGGGAGGGGCGGGGCTGTATCTCTATATTCCAGTGTCTGTCCCATTAAATAAGACCTCATGGCCAAACCCAAAATGTCTGTATACATAATTACAATACCGAGACATATATATAATATATGTGTATAGAGAGACACGTATATACAAAGGGTGGGAGGGAGAAAAGGGGGGGCTTGTTGGGTGGCAGATGGGACTTACATTGGCTGTGGGGGGCAGCTAGCGGCATGGTTTGTGGGAGAGGTGAATTGTGGGAATGAGGTGTGGCTGGCAGCAAAGAGCAGTAATGGGGTCTCTTGCTCCAGGGAGCGACTCTACAAGGTTAAGTTAAAGCCATGTCTTGCAAAGAGGGGAAACTGAGGCACAGAAAAGGGGGAAAGTGACTTTGTTGAAGTCACGTGGGCAGGGAGTGGCAGAGCTGGGGAACCTGGAACTCCTGATTCCCAGCCCACCCACCCCCACTCTAACCCACTAGCCCCCACTCCCCACCTGGAGTCAGGGATAGAACCCAGGAGTCCTGGTGCTGTTTGCTAGCTTTACACAAGACAGCGGTGGTTGGGGGGTTCCCAGTGGGTCAGCCCCACCCCTCTCCCAGCCACCATGAAAGTGTTAGCGTCCCATCTGAGACCCAACCAGAGACCCCTGCTCTCCCTCCATGGGGCCAGTGGGTGTCCTAGTGGTCGCACAGCGTACCACAGTTAGAGAGAGAAAATTCCAGTTATTGTAAGGGTGTTTGTTCATGCTTTTTAAGGGGGGGGGGGTTGTTGGGTCTGGGGGGACTGGAGTGTGTTGATGATTGGGGTGAATCACAAATAAGCCAGGGAAGGGGAGGCAGGGAATTGATAAGACAAAAGAGATAACCAAGGGAGCATCCTGGGGAGGGGGGGGGTGTATTGTCTAGGGGCCAATTTAATCCCCCCGGGGCAAATGGGGGGGGAGGAGGGGGGCTATGTGGTGCTAGCTGGATACAGTTGCTCCTGAAAAAGCCCCATAGCATCAGCCACTGTGGGACTTTATTGGCTCCCTGTCCACCAACACTGGGGACTTGATAAAATTTATCACGGCTCTCACGTGAAATAAACTTTATTGATACCCCTGTCTGCAAACACTGGGATGTCAATAAAGCTCACCCCAGCCCTCACATGGAATAGGATATTCTGTCTGCAAATATTGGAGTGTCGATAAAGCTCATCCCTGCCCTTACATCGAATGCCATGCTCTGGCTGCAAACACTGGGTTGTCAATAAAGTTCATCCCCCCACTCTTACAGGGAAGAAACTTTATTGATATCTTGTCAGCAACGTGGGCCACCAATAAAGTTCACCATCTTTCCCAGAAGGCCCAAAAGGAGACCATAACAGTGGGCCGCCAGGGTACCACACAAGTAATGAAGCCCTAGGTGGGGACAAGGAGTGAACTTTATTGACAGCCCAATATTGGCAGACAAGAGAACAGTCCAGTTTGTCCAACACTGGGCTATCGATAAAGTTTACTCCTTGCCACAAAAATCCTGTGCTGGGAGATGGAAGAACTTTCTTCTTCTCTTGTCTGCAAGCACTGGGCTATCTTCTTGAGAGGTGGATGAGCTTTACTGATGCCCTGTCGGGGAACACTGGGCTACTGATAAAGAAAGAAATGTGGTGTTGGGACACGGAGGAACTTATACCCTGTCCGCATACACTGAGCTGTCAATAAAGTTCATCTGTCTTGCCACTGAAAGTCAAAGTAGAAGAACTTTATTGATACCTGTGTCCATCAACAAGAACTGTGTTTGGGGGTGAACAGCACAAAGAGGAGCGCTCCTGCTAGCATGGGGGCAAGAGTGTGGCTCTTAAAACCAACCTCTCCCGAGGAGAGGGGCGGGGGGAGTGTAGGGCTGGAGTGGTTAAATAGTTTAAAGGGGATTCTCCTATATACAGTAAACGGGCTGGACAATTATTAATACAATTATATTCTGGTTAAGACTTGAGGAGGACACGCCCCACACCCCTGGAAAAGCGCTTGGAGGGAGGGGTGTACCTGTTTGTTCCACCGACGGGAGGGGAGGACACAGAAAAAAGGGGGGAGGGAGCACAGTAGTCGTTTGGCTTTCAAAGTCGTTAAGCAGGTCCCCTCCCGGCAGGAGGAAGATTGTGGGGGGCCCCCTGGAGGCTAGCTCAGAGCTCAACCCTCTCTTCTCCTTTAGATTCCAGCTTCCTCCCAGCCAGCGACCCCACCCCCATCTGAGTCTCCCCACCCCTTGGTCCTTGGCTGAATCTGTGGTGGGTCAGAGGCAGCAGGGCCCCCCCCGCTGTCCCACCCCCACCCCCACTCAGCTCAGAAGTAAGTGTCCTGCAGCACAGAGCCCGCTGGGGGATCCCCGTCTTGCCCCCCGTCCTCGGCGCGGGGCGGGGCTTTGGTCTCCTTCCGGCGCATGGAGACCTTCCTCTCTCTCTTCTGCTTGGCCTCCTCCTTGGCGCGCTCCTTCTGCTGCTTCCGCTCCAGCTTCTCCTTCTCCTTCTTCTCCTGCTTCTCCCGCTCCTTCTGCAGCCGCTCCCGCTCCTTCTCCTGCTTCTCCCGCTCCTTCTGCAGCCGCTCCTTCTCCTTCTTCTTCTCCTTCGCTCCCCCCTTCTTGGGGCCCCCCAGCGGCGTGTTGTTCCCCGTGGGGGAGGGCAGAGCGGGGTGGAGCCCTTCTGACACCACCTGGCCCGGGGCGGCGGCTGGAGCGGGCGCAGCGGAGACGGCCAGGCTGCCCATGAGGTGGGCGGGGGAGAAGTGGCTGCCCGCGCTCGCCCCGCTGCCGCCCCGGGCCGCCCGCTGTTTGAAGGCGGTGAGGCTGAGCAGGCTGGCGCTGGAGGTCAGCGGGGGGTTCATGCGGTGACACTCTTCGTGGATGGCGCGGGAGCCGTGGAGGCGGCGGGAGGGTTTATACTGCAGCTCCCCGCGGGTCTCGCGCCACTTCTTGAGCTGCGTGGCGTTCTCACGCTCAATCAGCGCTTCCGTCACAGGCAGGTTCACCACCTGGGGGCGGGAGGCGCAGGTCAGACACCCGGCGGCACAGTGCCCTCTAGAGAGCTAGCTTGGGGTCTGCACCGACCCAGAGCGCCCCCTACTGGGTAACCCGCCCCCATCCCCTGGGGCACAGCACCCCCTAGTGCAGGGGTGGGAAAACTACGGCCCGCGGGCCGGATCCGGCCCACCAGCCGTTTTAAGCCGGCCCGCGAGCACCCGCTGGGGTGCAGGGTCTGGGGCTTGCCCCGCTCCGGCCGGGGCGCTGGGTCAGAGACCACACCACGTGGCTCCTGGAAGCCATGGCATGGCCCTGCTCCGGTTCCTACGTGCTCCAATGGCCCCTCCGGCGCTCCAATGGGAGCTGCAGGGGCGGTGCCTGCAGAGGGGGCAGTGTGCAGAGCCGCCTGGCTGCACCTCCGCATAGGAGCCGGAGAAGGGACATGCCACTGCTTCCGGGAGCCGCTTGAGGTAAGCGCTGCCTGGAGCCTGCACCCCTGATCCCCTCCTGCGCCCCAACCCCCTGCCCCAGCCATGATCCCCCTCCCGCTCTCCAAACCCCTCAATCCCAGCCCGGAGCACCCTCCTGCACCCCAAACCTCCCAACCCCACCCCAACCCCAATTTTGTGAGCATTCATGGCCTGCCGTACAATTTGTATTCCCTGATGTGGCCCTTGGGCCAAAAACTTTGCCCACCCCTGCCCTCGGGCGTCAGGGCCGGCCTTGACTGCCAGAGGAGAGCCCGTACTCACTCCCTTCAGCACAGCGCCCTCGGGTGTCAGGGCCGGCCTTGACTGTCAGGGGAGATCCCGTACTCACTCCCTGCAGCACAGCGCCCTCGGGCGTCAGGGCCAGCCTTGACTGCCAGGGGAGAGCGCCCCCTGCTGAGTCCCTGCCCCGCTCCCTGCAGCACAGCGCCCCCTAGCGCCGCATTGGGGCCAGCTCTGACTGCTACGGGAGAGCACCCCCTGCTGAGCCATGGTGGTCTCCCTTCCACATCCTGAACCAGCCAGGCCCTTACTCAGCGCCGTCGGGGCGGGGCTCACCTCCTGGATGAGGAAGTCCTCTTGCATGCTCTGAGCTGGCAGGTTGCGCAGCTTCTCCATGGTTTCGTACATGCCTTGGCAGCTGCGCAGCTTGTCCACCGAGCCCAGAGCGTTCCGGAGAAGGACCAGGCCCACCCGGAAGACGATCTTCACCCCTGGGGTGGGAAAAGGGTAGAGAGACTGGTGTGAGTCATGGGGTTTCAGGGACCTGGTGCTGGGTGTCAGCCATGCACACACAGGGAGGAGAGCGGAAGTGGATGGATGGTTGGGTTGGAAGGGACGTCTGGGTTGATGGATTAGGCTGCGTTGGATAGGATGACTGGGTTGGGTTGGGTTGAGTTGGATGGGATGGTTGAGTTGATGGAAGATGAGTTAACAGATTGGGTTGATGCAGTGAGTTGGGTTGGACGCATGGTTGATATGGGTTGGGTTGATCAGATGGATGGTTGGTTTGGAGGGACTGGGTTGGATTGGGTTGTATGGAGTGGTTGAGGGGTGGATGGTTGATTTGAACTGGGTTGAATGGTTGGTTGGGATGGCTGGGTTAGATGGATCAATGGGTGGTTGGCTGGTTGGGTTGGATGGGGAATGGGTTGGATTGGTCAGATGTATGGATGAGGGGTGGGTTGGGTGGTCAGATGGATGGACAGTGGGTTGGATGGGACAGTTGGATGGATAGGAAATGGGTTGGGCTGGTCAGGAGGATGGATGGATGGTTGGGTTGGTCAGATGGATGGATGGATGGCTAGTTGGGATGGGACGATGGATGGATGGTTGGTAGGGTTGGACTGGTCAGGAAGATGGATGGTTGGCTGGGATGGGAGATCAGTTGGCCTGATCAGATAGATGGGATGGCTGGATAGATGCAGGATGGGTTGGTCACATGGATGGATGGTACCGTTGGTCAGGTGGAGGGATGGTTGGCTTGGGTTGGTCAGATGCACAGATGGGACAGCTGGATGGACGGGGAATGGGTTGGGTTGGTTGGACGGATGGCTGGCTGGTTGGGATGGGACGATGGATGGTTGAGTTGGTCAGATGGATGGATGGAGAATGGGTTGGGTTGGTCAGACGAATGGATGGATGGCTGGTTGGGATGGGACGATGGATGGTTGGGTTGGTCAGACGGATGGATGGATGGTTGGGTTGGTCGGATGGATGGCTGGCTGGTTGGGATGGGACGATGGATGGTTGGGTTGGTCGGATGGATGGAGAATGGGTTGGGTTGGTTGGAAGGACGGCTGGCTGGTTTGGACGGGACGATGGATGGAGAATGGGTTGGGTTGGGTTGGTCAGATGGATGGATGAGGAATGGTTTGGGTTGGTCAGATGGTTGGATGGCTGGTTGGGGAACCCTGGCGGATGGTTGGGTTGGTCGGATGGTTGGATGGATGGATGGAGAATGTGTTGGGTTGGGTTGGTCGGACAGATGGCTGGCTGGTTGGGATGGGATGGTTGGGTTGGTCAGATGGATGGATGGAGAATGGGTTGGGTTGGTCGGTCGGATGGATGGCTGGCTGGTTGGGATGGGATGATGGATGGTTGGGTTGGTCGGATGGATGGATGGCTGGTTGGGATGGGATGATGGATGGTTGGGTTGGTCGGATGGATGGATGGAGAATGGGTTGGGTTGGTCAGATGGATGGGTTGGCGGGTGGGTTGGTCGGATGGATGGATGGCTGGCAGGGAAGGGAGGATGGATGGATGGGTTGGTCGGATGGATAGAGAATGGGTTGCGTTGGTCGGATGGATGGATGGCTGGGATGGGACGATGGATGGTTGGATTGGTCAGACGGATGGATGGCTGGTTGGGATGGAATGATGGATGGTTGGGTTGGTCGGATGGATGGAGAATGGGTTGGGTTGGTCGGATGGATGCATGGAAAATGGGTTGGGTTGGTCGGATGGATGAATGGCTGGGATGGGACAATGGATGGTTTTATTGGTCAGACGGATGGATTGAGAATGGGTTGGGTTGGTCAGACGGATGCATGGCTGGTTGGGAAAGGGAGATGGATGGTTGGGTTGGTCGGATGGATGGATGGAGAATGGGTTGGGTTGGTTGGACGGATGGCTGGCTGGTTGGGATGGGATGATGGATGGTTGGGTTGGTCAGATGGATGGATGGAGAATGGGTTGGGTTGGTCGGATCTGGATGGCTGGTTGGGATGGGATTGATGGATGGAGAATGGGTTGGGTTGGTTGGATGGATGGATGGAGAGAGGGTGGGTTGGGATGGGACGATGGACTGAGTTGGAGGGTTGGTTTGGTTTGATTGGCTGGGTTGGATTGAATTGGGCTGATGGATTTTGCTGGACAGTGACACTCATACATAGGGCTGGACGGACATGCAGAACGGGGGGACATCTCACCCTCGCAGAAGAACATATCCCAGACGCGCAGCACAGAAGCCCAGGGCAGGGTGCGGGAGAAGATGCACATGAACCACTCCGTCATGTAGAGGATGGGGTCGATCTTGTATTTCTTCAGGTGCCGATAGGCCATGGGGGATGCCCGGCGCAGCAGGGCAAAGAAGATCTCTCCATCCAGCTGGATGGCTTCCTGCCAGGGGGAGGGGAACACATCAGCCCCTGCCCCGGCTCTGCCATGCCCCGCCCGCCCCACCTGTTGCCCCACCCCATCCCCAAACACCCTCCTCTGTCCCCCCATCCTCCAACACTCCCCCTTCACCCCCATTCCTCACTGCTCTCCCTCACAAGGCTCCCCATTCCCTGCCATCAACCCCCCTGCTTCCCCATACGCACCTCCCTCTCCCCATCCCCCAACACCAACACAGCCCTCTCCACCAATGATCACTCGGCAGAATCCCTCTCCCAGAGAGGGGGAGGCGGACCCCAGCCCCGAGACCGCCCTGCCCTGCTCCACCAGCGGGGGTGCTACTCACCAGGCCGGCGCTGTAATATCCTGGCAGGTACTTCTCACAGATCTGCACCAGGCACCAGAAGGCTTGCTGCGGGGACGGAGAGACGGGAGAGACATCAGACAGACAGACAGAAACCTAGAGCCCAACGGACACCAGCGAGAGAGGATCCAGCCCCAGGGCATATCTGCGCTACGTGGACAGACGGGGTCTCTCCCCTCCACGTGGCTAATCCAGCTCCTTCTGTCGACCGAGCCACGTCTACCCGGGGGCTTAGGTCGAGCTCACTGCGGTGCTCAGAGCGAGATTGTCACTGACCAGCTCTCAGACACCCCCCAGAGAGGAGACCCAGACACACACCTAGGATATGTCCACACACACAAAGGCGAGTTCCTAACCCACATTAGCTAACTCGGATGGAAACAGCAGCTGCGTATTTTAACCCCAGTTAGCTCCCGCGGGTTAAAACACACACTGAGGTGTTTGCAGTGCAGAGTCCCAAGCACACCCACAGCCAGAGTCAGAGTCAGACAATGCGGGAATGGGGGAAGAAGGGGGAAAACCCCCAACATGTGTAACGGGAAAGAAGATGCACCCAACGGACAGACTGACCAGACTGGGATGGACAGAGCAACAGATGCTTCGGGCTGGAGAGAGAGAGAGGAAGAAACGGGAGCCGGAAAACAGACACACAAAACACAATCATGCAATAGAGACATGGACAGACGGACAAAATGCACAGACGTTATGTCAGATGGGACGGGTATTGCCCAGAGAAGGGGATAGAACCCAGGAGTCCTGGCCCTTGGCCTCCCCAGCTCTAACCACTAGACCCCACTCCCCTCTCACAGCTGGGATAGAACCCAGGAGTCCTGGCTCCCAGCCCCCCACTGCTCTAACCACCAGCCCCCACTCCCCTCTCACAGCTGGGATAGAACCCAGGAGTCCTGGCTCCCAGTCCTCCTGTTCTAACCCACCAGCCCCCATTCCCCTCCCAGAGCCGGGGAGAGAACCCAGGAGTCCTGGCTCCCAGCCCCCCCTGCTCTAACCCACCAGCCCCCACTCCCCTCCCAGAGCCGGGGATAGAACCCAGGAGTCCAGGCTCCCAGCCCCAAATCCAAGAAGTGCCCGGGGGTAAAACCAGCCAGACAAGTAAGCAGCAAGAGGAGATCGGGGGAGGCGTGACACTGGGGCTTTCCCAAAAGGAGGGGGGGCTCTCACTCAGCCGGGGGCGCTGGGGGGCTGCTCTTACCTCAGCGGGCATGTGCATCAGCAGGACAGCAGCCACGGGGGCCTGGGCCTGGCAGTACCCCTCGTCGGGCCGGTAAATGGTGTAGGCTTTTAGGATGCGGTATAAGTCCTGCTGCCTGTGGGCAGGAAAGGGACGGGGGTCAGACACACGGAGGGGCCTTGCCCTCTAGGGGGCGCCAGCTCCAGCCCCAGCGCGGGGACTGGCTGGCTCAGTGGGGCGGGGAATGGGACACGGGGCCTGTCCCCTCTAGGGGGCGCCGGCTCCAGCCCCAGGGCGGGGACTGGCTGGCTCAGTGGGGCAGGGAATGGGACATGGGGCCTGTCCCCTCTAGGGGGCGTCGGCTCTGATCCAGCTCAGGAAAGGGACTAGGACAGGGGTCCCCAATGACAGGGGTCATCCAGATGCATCGTCGCCGAAATGCTGCTGATTTTGGCGGCGATGCCTATTGACGTTGCCGCTTGTCAGCGGCATTTAGGCGGATGCTCGTCCGCCGCCATGGGCCTCCGTGGCTCGTCGTCCGGCGCCCGTCAGACGGAAAAGGTTGGGGACCACTGGACTCGGAGGTTCTGGTCCAATGGAGGCTCCCCCCGGTCACTCACCCATGGCCTCCCCTGGCGGCAAACATCTCGTGGAAGGGGAACTGCCGGTGCAGATCCTTTTCAATCACATCCAGCCACTTGGGGTCCCCGGGCTGGCGCTCCAGCTCCTAGGAGTCACGGGGACAAGGGTGAGACTCCGCCCCGGCTGCCCGGCACCCCCCCGCCTCTGCCTGCCCCCCAAACCACCCCGGAGGGGGAGGCCGCGCACCTCAAATTTGCTGGGGTTCTGATCCAGGAGCTCCTTGCTGTTCGAGAGCAGCTGCCAGGCTCTGGCCCGGAGAGACGAGGGGATCCCCTTCCGACAGCGGAGCTTCACCTGCCAAACAAGAGCCGCCGTGTTCGCACCCCACAGCGCCCCCTCCTGGGCGAGGCCGGGAGCTCCCCGACAGCCAGCGCCCCTCCCCTCCCCACAGCGCCCCCTGCCAGGCGAGGCCGGGAGCTCCGCCCCAGCCAGCGCCCCTCGTCCTCCCCACAGCGCCCCCTGCCGGCCGAGGCCGGGAGCTCACCCCACAGCCAGCGCCCCTCCCCTCCCCACAGCGCCCCCTGCCGGGCGAGGCCGGGAGCTCCCCCCGCACCCAGCGCCCCTCGTCCTCCCCACAGCGCCCCCTCCTGGGCGAGGCCGGGAGCTCCCCGACAGCCAGCGCCCCTCCCCTCCCCACAGCGCCCCCTGCCGGGCGAGGCCGGGCGCTCCCCCCGCAGCCAGCGCCCCTCGTCCGCCCCACAGCGCCCCCTGCCGGGCGAGGCCGGGAGCTCCCCCAACAGCCAGCGCCCCTCGTCCTCCCCACAGCGCCCCCTGCCGGGCGAGGCCGGGGCTGCAGAAGCTACTCACCTTCTGGAATCGCCGCGAGAGCCATTTATCCCAGTGGGAAAACATATCGAGCCATTTGAGCTCCCGCTGCCGCGCCACGTCCACCGGGATGGCGCTCTCCCTGCGGGGGAGAAGGGGGGGAAGAGAGGGGATCAGAGACACAGCGCGGCCACACCCCACCGGCCAGGTACAGCAAGGGGAAGACTGGCAGCGGGGTGAGCTTCCCCACAGCAGTGCCCTGGAGGGGGAGCGGGGCTGCTGGCGCTGGGAGATTCCCCACCCTGGGGGGGCAGGAAGCAGACTACCCCCGCTGGGGTACGTCGGCTCCCAGCCTGCAACGGGAACTGGGGCCCTATCAAACCATCTAGGATGTTTGTAATTATAATAGGGACCTCGGCTTCCCCCCCAGTTTTGCAGGTGCCCCTCACTTCTGACCCGCAGCCCCTGCTAGCCCAGCCCTGCCCCCCCCAGCTCTGCCGGTGCCCCTCACTCCCGACCCGCAGCCCCTGCTAGCCCAGCCCAGCCCCCCCAGCTCTACCAAAGCTCCATCCCAGGGATGTGATGGGCGGGTTCGACCGGGAAGTGAAATTAACAAGGCCCAGAGTGAAACAGACCAGCCCGGTTTCCATTCCCCCGGGAGGGGCTGAACCGATTCTGCCTCCGATCAGCCAGGGATTCTCTGCTTCAGCCCTGCAGCAGCAGCCTCCCGGCACCAGCACCCGAGTTCTCAGTTCCCACCTCAAAACCGCTCGTGCTGCCGCTTCCCGAGCCGCCCCCCTGCCTGTTCCGCTGCTCTGTCCCCTTCCCTGAGCCCTGCGAAGGGGGAGACCCAGCCCCAGGCTGGCTCAGGGGGAAGGGGAATGGGATGCGGAGCCTTTCCCCTCTAGATCAAAACCGGGGAAGCCATCCCAAGCTGATGGCCTGCCATGTGATGAGTCTGCCGGGTCTCAGCCAATGCGTCCCCCAGCCTCTCCATTCCCGCCCCCCCATGGGTGATGACCAGGCCCCCCAGCAGCCTCAGCAGACAGGCCAAGGGCAGAACGGTCCATGGAGGTGGCCCTGGGGTATATGTGGGGGGCACGAGGGGGGGGGGGCAGACTGAGCTCCGACCCCACAGGACCAGGGTAGGGAGTGGATGGGCGTGGGGAGGGCGGAGAAACAGGAAGAGCAGGGAGGGGAAACAGGAAGTGGTGGCTTGGGGCTGCCTCATTGAGAAACTCAGGAAGGGAAGCGGGGGCGTTAGCACGAGCATGGGGGGGGGAGAAGTGGGGAGATGCCCCTTCTACGCCATCTCCCCCCACTGCAGAGCTGTGTCTGGAGGGTCTGTCTCCCCGCACAGATCAGCCCCTCCCCACAGCCCAGCCTCTGCCCCCACGGCCCAGCCATCCCACGGCCCAGCCTCCGCCCCCATGGCCCAGTCTCCCCCCCCCCCCCCCCAAGCATCAGCCCCTCCCCACCCAAGCCCCATACACACACCCAAGTGTCCCCCCACATCCAGACCTGGGCCCAATATCCCCACCTCTTCCCCCAGCCCCCGCTCAGTCCCTCCCTGCCAGGCCTAGGCTCCGCTCCCCACCCCCTCTGATCTGGCCCCTCATCCTGGTCTCCGCCCCGCTCCCTTCCCCGCCTGGATCTTGCCTTCTCCCCTCCCCTCGGTCTCCCCAACCCGGTTTCCCCTACCTCCAGATCAGCCCCTGGGCCTAGCTTCCAACACCCTGGCTCCTCCACTCAGTCATCCCCTCCCCGCCCTGGGCCAGCACACAGCCCCCAGGGACTCGGCTGCATCGGGGCAGGCCCTGAGCCCCAGGGATCGGCTAGACCCCAGCCAGCGTGGAAAGACACCTGCTTCAGTCAAGCCACCCATGTGCCGAGCGGGCCAGGTCTCGGCCCCTGCCCCCCCCCCATCCCCGACTCCGACCAGGGCTAGTTTGTGGGGGGCGAGGGGAGGCAGGACCGGGGTGGAGAGAGGGGGCCGGGCAGGGGAGTGATCTCAAGTTCCCTAGGAGTTTTGTTTCGGCCTGGGAGGGGGATGGAGGGACGGAAAACGGGCTCCAGGCGTGGCTCCCCCAGGGCCATACGGGGCTGGGCGGGGAGGCTGAGGCCTGAGGAAGGCACAGGAGAGGGATGGGTCGGGAGAGCCGGAAAGATCCCTGCTCCAGGCACTCCCGCTCTCGGCTTTTCTGCTGAGGCTGCCAGGGCCGGGCTGGGCAGCACCTGCGGGCCCTGCACGGATCTGGACTGGGACCCAACACACTCGCTGCCTGCTGGGGACCCTGAATGGGGGTCAGCGGGGAATGGCCGTCTGACCCTGGGAACAGATGGGAGCTGGGTGCCCCCTAGAGGGGAAAGGCCCCGGGTCCATTCCCCACCCCAGCCCCGTTCAGTGCCCTGGGACCAGCTCAGAGATGGCGCCCCCCAGAGGGGAAAGGGCCTGGGTCCCATTTCCCACCCCCGTGAGCCAGCCAGTCCCCTGCCCTGGTGCCAGACCGGAGCCAGCGCCCCCTAGAGAGGAAAGAGCAAACGTGGGGGGGGTGGCTGAGGTACTCACGGCATCCCCGGGTGCTGGTTGCCCCCCAAGAAGCCATATTTGTCTGTTCTGCGGTAGAGGAAGTCATTGATCTCCGAGTCCGAGCCCAGGGAGCTGACGTCGTCCAAAAACCCGGGGCCACTCAGGGACTCCAAGGTGCCCGACATGAGGCTGACCGAATCCAGGTAACTCAGGGTGTCTGGAGCCGGCCGGGGCCTGGGAGGTGGGATTCCAGGACCCAGGCTGGACTGCGACCCCATGTCCTGGGAGGCGGCGGACCCCAGGTCTGCGGGCCCCTCCGTCGCAGGGGGGGAGCTCTTCTCCAGCACCACCACGGCCGGCGCGGGGAAGGGCGCCGGGAGGGGCTTCACCGGGATGTGCGGGGCTGCGCTCTCCGTGGCGGGAGACGGTGCGGGAGAGGCCACCGCCACGGTGACCGTTTCCGTGGGACCCGTCACCACGTCGACCCCGGCCATCTGCATCATTTCTGTGGAAACCATCCCTGTGGCGGCCGCCGTGGTGGCTACGGGTGCCGTTGCCACAGGAGACGTCACGGGATCGGCGATGTTGCCCGTCGGACCCAGACATGCTGTCCCGGTGCTCGTCGCCACTGCCACACTGTCGGTGGCTGCTGCCACGCTGCCCGGCGACGCCGTCGCGTTGCCTAGAGACGCCGCCACACGGCCTGTAGTTGCCGGAGATGCCGCCACAGTGCCGGTTGTCGCCACGGTGCCCGGAAACACGGCCCCACTGCCTGCCGCCGGAGACACGGCCGAGCGGCCCGTCGCCGTCGGAAACACCGCCCCGCTGCCTGCCGCCGGAGACACGGCCGAGCTGCCCGTCGCCGTCGGAAACACCGCCCCGCTGCCTGCCGCCGGAGACACGGCCGAGCTGCCCGTCGCCGTCGGAAACACGGCCCCGCTGCCTGCCGCCGCCGGAGACACGGCCGAGCTGCCTGTCGCCGCCGGAGACACGGCCGAGCTGCCTTTCGCCATCGGAGACACGGCCGAGCTGCCTTTCGCCATCGGAGACACGGCCGGGCTGCCCGCCGCCGCCATCGGAGACACGGCCGGGCTGCCCGCCGCCGCCGTCGGAGACACGGCCGGGCTGCCCGTCGCCACCGGAGACACGGCCGGGCTGCCCGCCGCCGCCATCGGAGACACGGCCGAGCTGCCCTGAGCCGCCGCCATCGGAGACACGTCCGAGCTGCCCTGAGCCGCCGCCGTCGGAGACACGGCCGAGCTGCCCGTCGCCGCCACCGGAG
>QXTE01000454.1:92089-107922 GCA_003942145.1 Platysternon megacephalum
GGGGGGGGGGGGGGGGGGGGGGGGGGGGGGGGGGGGGGGGGGCAGGGGAGTGAAGCAGCCCCTGGAAACATCCCAGCACCTTGTGGGGCTGGGGGGCAGGGTTGGCTCAGCAGGGCCTGCAGGAGCCCCTGGGGATGGGGCTACCCTGCGTTGGGGGGGGCAGGGAGGGCCCCTCCTCCCACTGGACACTTCTCCCCCTTCCTGACTTTCTTCTTCTTGCCTTCACATGGATCAAAGACCCCAAGGTCCCCCCCGGCCGCTTCCCATCCTGTCTTCATACGCGAGGGCTGGGAGTCAGGACTCCTGGGTTGTCCGGGAGGGGAGTGGGGTGAGAGTGCGGGGTGGGACAGGGAGCCCGAAAAAGTTGATTGTGCTTCCTGTTTATAACCGTAACACACGGTTGCCCCGCCCCCTTCAGCTGCATGGGTGTTCACTCTGGACCCTAAGGATGGCCATTGCATCCTTTGGAGCCTGTTTGCAAAGTCCTTTAGCAGGGAGATTCAGCCCGCTCTGGGATTGGAGGCGGAGCTCTGAATTGTGGGAGGGGCTTATGCACAAGATTCCCCTCCCCGTCAACTTCAGGGCCGCCCAGAGGATTCAGGAGGCCTGGGGTCTTCGGCGGTGGGGGTCCTTCTTCGACCCAGAGCGGAAGGAACCCTTGCTGCTGAATTGCCGCCGAAGACCCGGAGCGGAAGAAGCCCTCGCTGCCGAATTGCTGCCGAAGACCCGGAGCGGAAGAAGCTCCGGGTGTGTTCGGCGGCACTGAAGGACCTGCCAAAAACTCTCGTGGGGGCCCCTGCGCGGCCCGGGGCAAATTGCCCCACTTCCCCCCCCTCTGGGCGGCCCTGGTCAACTTGCCCCTCAACCCATCCCACCTGGTTTATCCAGCTCGGTCTCCCCCCTCCCCTGTACCCAGTAGCGGCGCCAGCTCTTCCGGCGCCCTAGGCGGCGGAAGGTCCCGCCCCCGAAATGCCGCCCCCAACAGCGGCGGCAGAAGGTCCTGCCCCCAAATTTCAACGGGCGGCCGGGGCGCCGGCACCCCCAAAATAGTGCCCTAGGCGACCGCCTAGGTCGCCTAATGGGTTGCGCCGGCCCTGCCTGTACCAGCCCTTGGCACCTAGGGGCAGGTGGTAGATCCCAGTGTGTGTTGGGTGCGGGGCAGGAGGCTGGCCCCTAACTAGGGATCGGTGTGCTGTGGGGGTGGGGAGGGCCACCCCAGGGCTGGGCAGAGTGGCGTGAGGGCTGCCAAGTTGTCGGTGGCTCGGAGGAGACAGCTGGTGCCTCCCGTCTTGAGAAGGAAACTTTCTCCGGGACGCCCAGATAGCCAGGGACAGCGAGAGGGATACGGCGCACACAGGACAGTCCCTGCCCCAGGGCACAGACACGGCACTCGCCCATTCCCACCCAGAGGCGATCATCCCCCCCACACCCCTCCATTTATCTCTCCCTCCATCTCTCAGGGAGATACAAAACAGAGGCCAAGCAATGGGGTGGGATGGGGTGACCCCATAGTGGGGACCCTTACTGGGGTGACACAAATGAGAGCAACAGGAGCGATTCAGAGTTCAGGAACGGGGGCCTTGGATCTTGTGGGGGGACCCATAAAGGGGTGACACATGGAGGGTGGGGGAACTGATCCTTTCAGGGGGGACCCCTATTGGGGAGACACATGGAGAGAGGAGGGAGGGTGCATGTGTGATGAGTTGGAGCAATAGCTGAATATTATATGGGGGGACCCCTAGAGGGGTGGCCCACACATGGGGGGTGCGGGTGGCAGAGAAGTCCCTCAGAGGGGAATGGGGGGATTTGAACCTTGTAGGGGGGCCCATATTGGGGTGCCACACATGGAGGCGCAGAGCTGGGAGACCCATATGTGGGGGAGATGGGGCAGGAGCATGAGATCTGGATCTTTTAGGGGGACCCGTATTGGGGTGACACCCAGGGGAGAAGCAGATGGGACAAGAGAGGGGGACTCTTAAAGGGGTGACACAGGGGGCAGCAGATGATGCAAAAGAGGGGGGACCCATAGCGGGGGTGACACTGGGGAGCAGGTGGGGCCCAATATGGGGGTGACACCCGAGGGGCAGCAGAGGAGGTGAATGGGGCAGAAGCAGGTCAGGGAAGCTGGATTGACTGAGGCAGGCTCTATGTTGGGGCAATACACGGGGTTGGGGGGGGCCATGTGGGGCAGCCTGGGGGCCAAGCAGACTGGAGGGATCCCACCTCTCCAAGAAAGGAGCGGCCCGGCCGGGATCTATTTCAAGCCCTGGGCTCCTCCGAGCCAAACTTGAAGATGCTGCTATAGTTAGCCCTTGGCATGTCACCCCCCCGGCGCCCCCCCGGGAGCTCTATATAACCTCAGGGGGATTGGCAGGGCTCCCCAGCCTGCCCAGCGTCCCCCGCCAGCAGAGACCTCCCAACAGCTGCGCCCGCCTGCTGAGAGGAGATGGTAAGTGAGACGGACACAGGCAGACACACGGACCCCGGAGAATTGAACTGAGACCCCCCCACACACACGTCGCGGCTTTGGGACACTCGGACCCGCCTGTGGAAACCTACAGTGTGGAGAGAAATTACCAGGGGATCAATCGATATATCTGTCCCCACACACAACCCCTACCTATCCCCATCTATCTATCTATCTATCTGTCCCCACACACACACCCTACCTATCCCTATCTATCTATCTATCTATCTATCTATCTATCTATCTATCTATCTATCTATCCCCATCCACCCCTTCTATCTATCTATCTATCTATCTATCTATCTATCTATCTATCCCCATCCACCCCCTCATCTATCTATCTATCTATCTATCCCCATCCACCCCTTCTATCTATCTATCTATCTATCTATCTATCTATCTATCTATCCCCATACACCCCATCTATCTATCTATCTAATCTAATCTATCTATCTATCCCCATATACCCATCTCTATCTATCCATCCCCACATACACCCCTCTATCTCTCTAGCCCCATCCCCCCACTCCTCTCTCTCCAGACCCATACACCCCCTATCTATCCATCCATCCCAGTCATCTATCTATCCCCTACCCCACGTCTATCTACCCATCCATCCCCACACACACCCTCCCTCCTGCACCTGTCCGTCTCCAGGCATCCCCCTAAGATGGCTCAGGCATGTCCTACTCTCCTGCAGGTTTTGGGGGTCACTTCTATCCGGGTCCCTTCCCCCGCGATTTCCCCATACCGTCAGGGTGCTCTGGGCGTGGAGGGGGGAGAGATGGAGTCCGATGCACAGACAGACGGCGCTTGGGCCCCCGTCCCCACCGGATCTCTGTCCCCTTCCACCACCCTCCCATCGCTGAGACTGGGGGGTCATCTGGGTCCCGACACCCAACTGAGCCATGGTGGCCCCATCTGGCGGGGGGAGAGCACAGAGCCAAAAATTAATCCTCCATGTGTATTGGGGGGGGGGGGGGGGCCGCAGAATCTGTGCCCCTGGGTGTTCTTCCAACCCTAGGGCTAAAATCTTGGGGAGCCCAAACCTCTCCCTCTAGCCTGGGCAAAAACACCCCACCTTTGACTTAGGGCCAGCTCCCCCAAGGGAAAAAACTGGGATAGCCCTGTTATCCGTTGGGAGACTGTTACCCCCTCACCAATAGACACCCCATCTCATGACTGCCCCTAAACACAGCTGAGGCCCTCACTTGCATTGCTTAACAGGTGTTTCCCCAGGCACCCCCATTTCCCCCACTGACTCCCATGCACCCCAATTTCCCCCATGTGCTGCCACTAACTGATGTACATCCTATTTCCCCCACTAACTCCCATGAACTCCAATAACTTGTATGCACCCCTATTTTCCCCACTAACTCCAATATACTCCCCAATAACTGCTGTGCACCCCAATTTCCCCACTAACACCCATGCACATCCCAGTAATTCTCATGCACCCCCAATAACTCCCATACACCTCTCAATGTCCCCCATGCACAATTCCACCCATATCTCCCCTGCACCTCCTTGTAGCCCCCCAATATTGCACACTGCACCCCAATTCCCTCGCTAGCTCCCATGCACCCCCAATAACCCCCACTTCTCTAGGTACACCCCAAGAGCTCCCCCAGTTCCCCCCCCAGTCCCTCTCTTGGGCTCTGCACCCACTGATCACAGACAGGGAGGATGAGGGTGATATGGGGCACCAGATCTATGTCCAGGGCTCAGATCTGGGGGCGGGGGGGGGCATGGGGGCTCATGGAATTAACCTTTGTCATGCCACGGCCTCTCTGCTTTTCTTCCCCTCCACTCCCCCCCCCCCCCCCCCCCCCCCCGCAAAAAAAACCCAGGCACCCAAGAAGGCGAAGAGGAAGGCAGCCGAAGGCAGCTCCAATGTCTTCTCCATGTTTGACCAAACCCAAATCCAGGAGTTCAAAGAGGTGAGGAGGAGGAGGTAGGGTGGATGAAGGGCAAGGAGGGGTGAGGGTGGGGGGAAGATTGGCCCCTCCAGGCTATTCCCCTGTCTCCGGGGGGCGGGATCGTCCCACCAAACCTTGATGCTCTAGGGTGGGGTCCGGGGCTCCGTCTCCTCAAGTCCTCCTCGCTCCCGCGACCCCCCGAAATGACCCCGCCTCGCCCGATCCGACAGGGAGATGCCTCCCCGCTGCGTCCTTCTCCCTGGGGGCGGCCGTCTCCCCAGCTCCCATCCCTCCCGGCCATTTCCTTCCCCGGATCCCGAGGGCCGGGCGTCTATTTTGGGGGCCGGAAGGTGGAGACGCGACATCTGTGGTGGGGTTGGAGGCGCCTTACAAGGAAATCCCTGGAGACGTGGAATTTGGGGGGGGGAGGGGTGCCAATGGGGCATCTCCATCTTTGCTGGGGGGTAGCTTCCCTCCCCCCGTCTCTGGAGAGCTCGTCAGCTCCTCCGGCATGCAGCACCTGTCCCCCACGGGAGGGGGGCTGCGTCGGGATGGGGGCACGCCGCCAGACGGGGATTCCTGGCGTTCCTTCCGTCCCTGAGGAGCCGGGAACGGGGGCTGGGTGACAGGTGTCTCCGGGGGGACAGCTGCAAGGGGGGAGGGCAGTGGGGGGAGGCTGGACTGCTGAGATCCATATGGCCCTTGGCATCTCTCCATTCCCATGATCCTTTGCTCCTCTCCCTCTTAGGCCTTCACCGTCATTGACCAGAACAGAGATGGCATCATCGACAAGGAAGACCTGAGAGACACATTTGCTGCCATGGGTAAAGAGGCGGGGCCAGACCAGGGTGGGAGGGGCTTCTCTGCAGTGGGAGGGGCCATTCCAAGGGGGGTGGGGTCTATCTGGGCAGGGAAGGACCTGTTTCAGGAGTGGGGGGATGGGATCCCCCCCCCAATTTATAACCCTTCCCCCCCTTGGCAGGGCGCCTGAATGTGAAGAACGAGGAGCTGGAGGCCATGATTAAGGAAGCCAGCGGCCCCATCAACTTCACCGTCTTCCTCACCATGTTTGGGGAGAAGCTCAAGGGTGAGTGACCCCCATCCCGCTTGGTACATCCCTCTCTCCCCCCATCGCCCTCCCCTTTGGTATGCCCCCATCCTGTTTCCCCTTGGTACATTCCCATAACCCCCCATTATGTCCTCCTTGGTACATTCCCATCTCCCCTCATCCTGCTCCCCTTTGGTACCTCCCCATCCAAGGGTATATTCCCATCTACCCCCTTGGTACATCCCTCTCTCCCCCCATCCTGCTCCCCCCTTGGTACATCCCCATTTCCTCCCCCTGCGTATGTCTCCATCTTTTCTCCCCCAACTTCCACCCCCCACCCTCTGACACATCCTCATCCCCCCCGCATCACATACCCATCCTGCTCCCTGTTACCCATTGGTACATCCCATCCCCCCAATCACAACCCCATTGGTACATCCCATTCCACCCAACCCACTACTCATTGGTACTTCCCATCATGCTCCCCAACCTGCTATGCATTGGTATCTCCCATCCTCCCATTCCCTCCCCATGTCCCATTACCGCCCCATCCCATCCCCCCTTAGCCTCTCCCCTATTGGTACATCCCATTCCATCCCCATTGGTATGTCCCATTACTGCCCCATCCCATCCCCCCCATTCAACTCCCCATTGGTACGCCCCAGCCCCCCAATTCTCACCCTCTCCACCCCCCCCAGGTGCTGACCCCGAGGACGTGATCATGGGGGCGTTCAAGATCCTGGACAACGAGGCCAAAGGCACCATCAAGAAGCAGTTGTGAGTATCCCTGTCCCCAGCAGGGGGCGCTGGGGTGGGTGCGGGGGTCTCCCCAGGGCAGGGGGCGCTAGGGGTGGGTGTGGGGGTCTCCCCGGGGCAGGGGGCGCTGGGGGTGGGGGTCTCCCCGGGGCAGGGGGTGCTGGGGGTGGGCGTGGGGGTCTCCCCGGGGCAGGGGGCACTGGGGGTGGGGGTCTCCCCGGGGCAGGGGGTGCTGGGGGTGGGGGGGGGGGGGGGGGTGGGGGTGGGGGTGGGGGTTACCCCGGCGCTGGGGGCGCGCGGGGAGGGGGCTCTCCCGGGGCAGGGGGGGACGGGGGGGGGGGGGGGGGAGGGGGGGGTAGGGGGGGGGGGGGGGGGTGGTCCGCCCTGGGGCGGGGGGTGCGGGGGGTGGGGGGGGTGGGGGTTACCCCGGCTCTGAGGGCGCGCAGGTAGGGCGCTCTCCCCAGGGTGTGGGGTACGCCAGGGCTGAGAAATCGGGGGTGTCTCCCCAGAATTTGGGGTGTCTGATCGCCACTCTCGCTCTTCCCCCCTCGCAGCCTGGAAGAACTTCTGACCACCCAGTGCGACAGATTCACCCCGGAAGAGGTGAGAAATGTGGAGGTGACCCCCTGAACCCCAATATAAACCCCATCCTCCCAATTTAACCCATCACCCCCTAGATCATCCCATCCAACCTGATCCCTCCTGCAGCAGCAGTGGGTGGGGTCTGGGATCGAGGGGCACAGACCCTAGCTTTGGGGGTGGGGTCACCCCAATTTTAACTCCCCTCTTGCTCCTGTCCCGCCCCAGATCAAGAACATGTGGTCAGCTTTTCCTCCAGATGTGGGCGGCAACGTGGACTACAAGAACATCTGCTACGTCATTACACACGGTGAAGACAAAGAAGGGGAGTAAATCCATCAGGCCTACCCAAATTCCCCTGCCCCCCCATCCAGGGGGCTGGCGCTGTGGGGTCCCATCCACCCACACCCCCCAGGTTGGGGGCATCTCCCCCACATGACGCCAAATCAGCTTCAGTTTTGGACCCCCAAACTGCAGACGCCACTCTTATTTATTGTGATTTTGGGGTGGGGAGCTGGGACCCCACAACCTTGCCCTTCCCCACCCTGCAGCCAGAGTCTTAAGAAACTGATCAGGACCCATGTCAAGAACTGAGAAAAAAAAGTCTCAATAAAGATGAGGAAACCTGTTTTTAACTCTCTCGGTGTC
This sequence comes from Platysternon megacephalum, assembly GCA_003942145.1. Taxonomy (NCBI): domain Eukaryota; kingdom Metazoa; phylum Chordata; order Testudines; family Platysternidae; genus Platysternon; species Platysternon megacephalum. Next base: position 99,507 of record QXTE01000454.1, read on the forward strand.
CTGGTCTGTCCTGTTGCGACTGCTTTTGGAGTGGGGCACAGTGGCTGTTTAGATAGGGATCAAGGTGGGCTAATGAAGTGGCAGTGGTTGAAATCCTGGCCCCACTGAAGTCTGTGGTTGTTTTCCTATAACTTCAGTCAGGTCAGGATATCACAGCGAGTTTTGGAATGAAGAAATTAGATACTTTTATCTGTTAACCTATGGAATGCCCTGCCACATGATTTCATGGAGTTACAATTTCACACACGGCTTAGGAAATTTGGAATCTGATGGTTCTTCGGAGCAATTCAAAAATGTAAAATCAAGACAGCACATTTTAGGGGAAAGATATGAGATGATTTTAGACATTAATCTGTGGAACACTCTGCCGCATGATTTTAGGGAGCTAAAACTGCACATGTGGCTTTAGAAAATTTAGCATGTGATGGCTCTTAAGGCAAAATTAAAGTGCACAAATCAAGACAGCACATTTTAGGGGAAAGATATGAGATGAATTTAGACATTAGTCTGTGGAACACTCTGCCGCATGATTTTATGATACTAAAACTGCACATATGTATTTAGAAAATTTAGCATGTGATGGCTCTTAAGGGAAAATTAAAGTGCAAAAATCAAGACAGCACATTTTAGGGGAAAGATATGAGATGATTTTGCACATTAATCTGGGGAACCCTCTGCCGCATGATTTTAGGGAGCTAAGACTGCACATGTGGCTTTAAAAAAGTTAGCATGTAATGGCTCTTAAGGCAAAATTAAAGTGCACAAATCAAGACAGCACATTTTCGGGGAAAGATATGAGATGATTTTGCACATTAATCTGGGGAACCCTCTGCCGCATGATTTTAGCGAGCTAAAACTGCACAGGTGGCTTTAGAAAATGTAGCATGTGATGGCTCTTAAGGGAAAATTAAAGTGCAAAAATCAAGACAGCACATTTTCGGGGAAAGATATGAGATGATTTTAGACATTAATCTGTGGAACACTCTGCCGCATGATTTTATGATACTAAAACTGCACATATGTATTTAGAAAATTTAGCATGTGATGGCTCTTAAGGGAAAATTAAAGTGCAAAAATCAAGACAGCACATTTTAGGGGAAAGATATGAGATGAATTTAGACATTAGTCTGTGGAACACTCTGCCGCATGATTTTAGCGAGCTAAAACTGCACAGGTGGCTTTAGAAAATGTAGCATGTGATGGCTCTTAAGGGAAAATTAAAGTGCAAAAATCAAGACAGCACATTTTAGGGGAAAGATATGAGATGATTTTAGACATTAATCTGTGGAACACTCTGCCGCATGATTTTAGGGAGCTAAGACTGCACATGTGGCTTTAAAAAAGTTAGCATGTAATGGCTCTTAAGGCAAAATTAAAGTGCACAAATCAAGACAGCACATTTTAGGGGAAAGATATGAGATGAATTTAGACATTAGTCTGTGGAACACTCTGCCGCATGATTGTAGGGAGCTAAAACTGCACATGTGGCTTTAGAAAATTTAGGATGTGATGGCTCTTAAGGGAAAATTAAAGTGCAAAAATCAAGACAGCACATTTTCGGGGAAAGATATGAGATGAATTTAGACATTAGTCTGTGGAACACTCTGCCGCATGATTTTAGGGAGCTACAACTGCACATGTGGCTTTAGAAAATTTAGGATGTGATGGCTCTTAAGGGAAAATTAAAGTGCAAAAATCAAGACAGCACATTTTAGGGGAAAGATATGAGATGAATTTAGACATTAGTCTGTGGAACACTCTGCCGCATGATTTTAGGGAGCTAAAACTGCACATGTGGCTTTAAAAAAGTTAGCATGTAATGGCTCTTAAGGCAAAATTAAAGTGCACAAATCAAGACAGCACATCTTAGAGGGAACATATGAAATAACTGGAGCAATTAACCTCTGGAACTCCCTGACACACAATTTTGTTGAGTTAAAATTTCACACATCGCTTAGAAAATTTAATAGGCGATCCATCTTAGGACAGAATTATCTTGGGCAAATTAAGGTAGCACATTTTAGAAGGAAGATGATTTTAACCACTAGCCAGTGGAACTCCCCACCACATGAATTTATAGAGCTTAACATTACACTCCCAGTTCAGGAAATGTAGTGTCTGATGGTTCTTAGGAAAGATGCAAAGTGAGAAAATCTAGACAGCATACTAGACATGGAAGAAACTCGAAAATTCTATCCGTTAATCTGTGAAACTCCCTGACCTTTGATGTCACTGAGCTAAAATTTCACACTCTGCCCTGAAAATTGGGGCTTATGGTCTTAGAAGGCAAAATCTCTCTGGACCGGCGCCTCCCGACAGATTTTGAGGGAAAAATCCACGGCTCGGGCCGACTGGGTGAGGCATCCCAGCGAAAGGACGTCTATACACGGGACGAAGAATTGGGAGATATTCTCCTCCGAGATCCCCCCGCTGGCTTCCACCATCACCCGGGGATGGGCGGCTTTCAGCGCGCTGGCGGCGGGATGCAAATCCTAGAGGGACAAGGGGCAGGGTTATAAGGGAAGGGGCTAGGGGTCCCCCCACCCCACCCACTAGCCCCCAGACTCCCTGGTACCTCCGGGGAGAAGTTATCCAGCATGATGATGTCAGATCCGGCCCCTGCGGCTTCCAGGGCCTCTTCCAGCGAACGACACTCCACCTCCAGCTTCAGATGAAAGCCAGCCACCCGCTGGGCTTCCTGGATGGCCTGGAGGCAGAGAGAGAGTTCAGGCAGGGAATGAGACCCAGGCGTCCGGGTAGGAGACACCCGCCCCCCATTACTCCCAGAGATGGGGATGGGATCCAAGCATGTGTGATGGCTCCCATAGGGGGCTCTACCGCGCTCCCAGAGACTGGGAGGGGTAATGGGACCCAGGCATCCGGGTAGGAGACAACCCCCCACAGTACTCCCAGGCCCACCCCCTTACCTGGGCAATTCCTCCCGCAGCCCAGACGTGGTTATCCTTCAGCATGATGAGACTGCCCAAGTCGTAGCGGTGGCCTGAAGCTCCCCCCACCAGCAGGGCGTACTTCTCGGCCAGCCTGAAACCCGGCGTGGTCTTCCTCGTCCCGGCCACTTGCCCGTGCCAGCTGGCCTCCCGCGCCAGCCGGCAGGCCCGGCCCGCGGCCGTGGCCACCCCGCTGCACCGTCCCAGGCAATTCAGAGCTGTCCTCTCCCCGAGCAACAGGTGGCGGGCTTTGCCGCGGACTTCGGCCACGCGGGCCACGGGCTCCAGCCAGGCCCCCTCGGGCTGGAACCACTCCACGGTGCAGCCCAGCTCGGTAAAGACGGCGTCAAAGAAGGGGCAGCCAGCCAACACCCCGGGAGACTTGCAGAGGAGGACAGCGCGCTCCGGGGCTTCCCCCACCGCGCAGCCGGCGGGGTCGAAGGCCGGGGCATCCTCTTGGAGCCAGTCCTGGACCAGCTGGCGCAGGCGCGGGGGCGGGAGGAGGTGGGAGAGATCCCGGCGGGAGGTCATGGCGTCGGTCTGCAACGGGAAACCATAGAGGCATTGGGGAGAAGACATACCAGAGCGTACGCTTCTCCTACGAGGCGGGGCAGCTTTATGGCGCCACCGAGTGGAGGAAGAGGGGAACTGTGCCCAGAGCCAGTGCAACCCTGCTGGGAGAGGCCGGGAGCTCCCCCCAAAGCCAGCACTCCCACTCCCTCCCCACAGTGCCCCCTGTTGGAAGAAGCTGGGGCTGGAATAGCCTGGAGCTCCCCCCACAGCCAGCGCCCCCAGCACCGCCTGCTCCCCCTTTTCCCCTGGACTCCTGGGTCCCCTCCACGCCATTCCACGAGGGAAGACAGAGAAGGGGTTCACTCCCAGCTCTTCCCCCCACCCCAGGATCCTCTCTGCATCTCCCCCTCCGCCCCCGGCCTGTCTGCAGCAAACCCCCTCCCCCAGCACAAGGCAAAGTCCATCCCGATCTGTCCCAGAGCAAACAAACAGGGCAGAGAAATTCCCACTCCACTGCCACGGACCCCGAGCTCCCGGGCCCGGGATTGGGGGGCCGGGGACCCCTGAGCGGGAGGGATCTTACCTGCCACCGCCACTCGGTGGAGTCCGGGAGCAAGGGGCAGCTGGACGGAGAGCTGGAGCAGGACACGATTCCCGGCGTGGAAGGAGCAGGGGTGTGGGAGGGGCTGGCCAGGAGGTGGGACTGGCCGGGGGGGGCGGGGGTCTGAGAAAACACCTAGGATGCACTTCACACAGAGTATAAACGGCTTCCCCCCGAGAGGGGCCGCGTCCCAGCGCCGGGCGAGGGGTCCCCGTGAGCCCCTCCCCTCGCTGCCCCCGAGGGGCCGCGTCCCAGCGCCGGGCGACCGGGCCCCGTGAGCCCCTCCCCTCGCTGCCCCAGCGGGGCCGCGTCCCGGCGCCGGGCGAGGGGCCCCCGTGAGCCCCTCCCCTCGCTGCCCCAGAGGGGCCGCGTCCCAGCGCCGGGCGAGGGGTCCCCGTGAGCTCAGCCCCCCTCACCCCTCCGCCCCAGAGCCAGCCGCATCCCAGCACCAGGCAAGGGGGCCGCGTGAGCCCCTCCCCTCGCTGCCCCAGAGGGGCCGCGTCCCAGCGCCGGGCGAGGGGTCCCCATGTGCTCAGCCCCCCTCACCCCTCCGCCCCAGAGCCAGCCGCATCCCAGCACCAGGCAGGGGGACCCCATGTGCCCAGCCACCGCCCACCCCAGAGGGTCCTGTCCCAGCGCCGGGCGAGGGGTCCCCGGGTGCCCAGCCCCCAGAGGTAGCAAATTCTGACCGATGTGGGTGTAAAAGACATTTCAGAAGCTACATAGCAGATGCCTCCGAGTCCAAAATTCACCATTTTGCTTTCCACGGGGGTGTGCAGAGTTACGGCCTTTCTCCCCTTCTGGCACTTCACACATCGCTCCACCTAGTTGGGACGGAACCACACGACGACATTAACGTTCTCGTACGATGGGACGATCGCACGGGAAAGGCGTTTTCATTTTCACGCCCCGTGTGGGAACCGCGTTCTTTGCACGGCACGTTTTAGATAGGCCCGGACACGGCCCGTGACGTGGGGCAGGGTTTGGTTCCGTTACAGACCCACTGGACGATGTCCTTCGTCATCCCAGGCCAATAGTATCGGGTGGTCAGCGCGGTTCTCGTTTGAAAGATTCCTTGGTGTCCGCCCCGGGGATCCCCGTGATGCTGTTCGAAGAGCTGCAGGGCTTGTTTCCTGGTGTGCACGACGACGACCTTTCTCCCTTTGCCAGTACGGAAAAGCGTCCCGTCTGCGGAGCAGAGACGAGGGGGACACGGAGGAGGAGAGAAGCCATTATCAGATATTTTCAAAGTCACTGGCAGGGCCGGCCCTAGCTATTCTGGGGCCCTACGCAGCCCCCCTGCCGGAGGGTGCAGGGGGCAGGCCTCCGTGGGGGGGGCTGGCTTGGGAGGCAGGGGGGCCCGACCCTACTGCAGAGCTATGGGCAGTGGGGGCAGAGCAGGGGTGGGAAGAGGCGGGGCAGGGCAGGGTGGGGGCTATGGGGAAGGGGTGGAGTGGGGGCGGGGCTGGGGTGGAGCAGGGTGGGGGCTTTGGGGAAGGGGGGGGGGGGGAGCAGGGGTGGGAAGAGGCAGGGTGGGGGCGGAGCAGGGGCGGGAAGAGGCGGGGCAGGGCAGGGTGGGGGCTATGGGGAAGGGGTGGGGTGGGAGCAGGGGTGGGAAGAGGCAGGGTGGGGGCGGAGCAGGGGGGGGAAGAGGCGGGGCAGGGCAGGGTGGGGGCTATGGGGAAGGGGCGGGGTGGGAGCAGGGGTGGGAAGAGGCAGGGAGGGGGCGGAGCAGGGGTGGGAAGAGGCGGGGCAGGGCAGGGTGGGGGCTATGGGGAAGGGGTGGGGTGGGAGCAGGGGTGGGAAGAGGCAGGGTGGGGGCGGAGCAGGGGTGGGAAGAGGCGGGGCAGGGCAGGGTGGGGGCTATGGGGAACGGGTGGAGTGGGAGCAGGGGCGGGGGCCATGGGGAAGAGGGAGCAGGGGCTGGAGCAGGGGCAGCTGCGCAGGGCACCAGGCAATGTGTTGCCCCAAATCCCCAGGTGCCCTGCGCAGCTGCGTACTTTGCGTATGGGGAGGGACGACCCTGCTCACCAGTTCATTATAAGTAGGGCCACGCTTTGGTCACGGAATCCGTGACTTACAAAGGCCTCCGTGACTTGAGCCCCCAGGAGCTCGGCGCCGCTGGGAGCCACAGGCCAGGGGATGCCCCACAGCTCCCAGCCGGGCCCCAGGGGCGGTGTGGTGACCCCACAGCTCCCAGCCGGGCCCCAGGGGCGGTGTGGAGACCCCACAGCTCCCAGCCGGGCCCCAGGGGCGGGGTGGAGGCCCCACAGCTCCCAGCCGGGCCCCAGGGGTGGTGTGGAGACCCCACAGCTCCCCGTTTTGTCACACATATTTTTAGTAACAGTCTGGGACAGGTCACGAGCTTCCATGAATTTTTCTTTATTGCCCGTGACCTGTCCGGAACTGTTACTAAAAATATGTGTGACAAAATCTTAGCCTTAATTATAAGGCATCTGCATATCGAAGATATCTGAACACTGTCTGGCTCGTCACGGCTTGAATACAACGTGGGGAGGGAGGAATTTCAATATCTGGTTATAATTAGATGTTGAAATGTTTTTTGAAACTAGAAATCCTTGCTCGGTGAACGTCTACGGATTGCTGCTGTTTGTGGATACACTGGATCACGTACTTGAGAAATAAAGTTAAACAATAGGGGTTTGTTGGGTCGTATTTATAATTTATGTTCCTTTGCCGTGTAACTGACACACACGTCTGTTACGGCGCCCACGTGTGTAGCACAGGAGCTGTTCTGGGAAATGTGAAAAAAACCTAACCGTGGTCCCAGTGATGGTCAGGTGAACGCTCCAAAGAAACCCCGTGTTGGGGCATCGGGACCATAAGTTACATGCCGAAAAGTCCATTGTGTTCTGTGTCGGTATCACGTGAAAAAAAGGATCGCTTGCCTTCCAAAGAAAAGTTGGCAGCAAATCGACGCAGATTAAGTCTGCCGGCTTTATTCATTCCTTCAGGATACGTGTTTCTCCTCTTTAATGCCAACACCCGGGCGATTTTTTCCTCAAAGGATTTCCCTGAGTATTGTTCACAGAAGAAAACATTTCACACTGTTAACATTGACATAATGGCGAACATGCAATAGCTAGCCATGTAACAATCGGATTTTATTTAGCAGGTAAAATTGTGGCCATATAACCAGGGTAAGCCAAACTCAACGACGCAGCATTCACAGAGCGACAGAAGTAAATTTGAGCTACATGTCTACGTTTGAAGTATTTGTGGCTTACAAAGTCTGGCTGCCTTTGATCCATGGAAATCGAATTGCATTTGAAATCATGAGATCGCCTATAAGATTTTAACCACATAAAGTCAGAGTAAATTTCAAGGCAGGAAATGTAACAGCACAAGAATGTGAATTTCACAAGCAGGGGTGTTTGAAGACACTGTTCGGAAAATAACAGAATATATAGAGAAACCTTCTCCTTACCCGCCACACTGATGTCTATTGCAGGGTGCACAGTGTACGTGGTCCGGGCAGGGTAGTTATCTCACCGGAGAATGGGGAGTGGAGACACTTGAGGTGTTAAGCACAAGGTTAGTAGCGCACTCTTGTATGGGTTCACAAAGCCTGTGTTATCTTTGTGAGGGGGTCCCCAGGGTGCAACCTGGACTATGGGACCCCTGACCCCTCCCAACCCACCAGTCTTTCACACTGTCCCTTCTCTAAGGGGCCTTGGGGAGAGTGGATCATTTTCTGATGGGCCATCCACGCCCGTCTGGCCGGCCAGGGCTGCTCCTTTGTTTGGACTGAAAGGGGTGTGCGGGCGTTCCCAACCTCACAACATACTTCAGTAGCAGCTCTTGGCAATGGTGGAACCAGAGTTACAAACCCCCAGGGCCTAGGGAAGGGAGGTTGTTCCGACCTCTGAAACGTTCCCAACTCTGAACCAAACGTTAGGGTTTGTTCCTTCAAAAGTTTGCAACTGAACATTGACTTCTACAGCTTGGAAACTTTACTATGCCAAAGCAAAATGCTGCTTTCCCTTTATTTGTTACGTTGAACACAGTACTGTACTGTGTTTGCTTTTTTTTCTGCGGGGGGCAGGAGGGGGTGTCTCTGCTGCTGCTTGATTGCTCGCTTCCCGTTCCAAACGAAGTGTGTGTGGTTGGCTGGTCAGTTCGTAATGCTGGTGTTCATAACTCTGCGGTTCTACTGTGTTCATAACTTCCCATCCAACGACAGCACACACAATCCAACAGGATATCAACGTTCAACCGAGCAAGAGTTTAAAAAAGAGCCCTCACAAGGTAGGCGTCTCATCAGCATCTCACAGTGGGGGACCTGTGGGCTACGTCGAGGTACACAGTGTCACAGCAGGGCCGGGGGGAGGGG
>QXTE01000454.1:118656-156701 GCA_003942145.1 Platysternon megacephalum
CCCCCCCCCCCCCCCCCCCCCGGCGCGGGGCTCACATGCGGCTGGCGCGGTCGCGGGCGCCCACGCGGGTCAGGCTCTGGATACACCGCGCCCGGTAGTTCTCATAGTGCAGCTCCTGGGTCACCTCCTTCAGGTCCTGCATGTGCGTCCGCACCAGCATCGTGCGCAGCTTCAGGAAGTCGCAGTGCGCCGGGTTCTCCACTGGGGGGCGACAGCGTCGTGGGGCCTCTGCGCCCCCCTCGGCGCCCCCCTCTGCTCCCCCCTCTGCCCTCCCTGGTGCCCCCCACTGCTCCCTGGTGCCCCCCACTGACCCCTGACGCCCCCTTCTGCGGTGCACTGACCGCTCCGCCCCTTGGCACCTCCCTCTGACCCCCTGGTGCCCCCTCTGCCCTCCCAGTGCCCCCCACTGACCCCTGGTGCCCCCCACTGACCCCCTCTGACCCCTGACGCCCCCTTCTGCGGTGCACTGACCGCTCCGCCCCCTGGCACCTCCCTCTGACCCCCTGGTGCCCCCTCTGCCCTCCCAGTGTCCCTGGCCTCCCCCAGTGCCCTCTACTGACCCCTGGCACCTCCCTCTGCTGCCCACTGACCCCTGGCCTCCCCCACTGATCCCAGTGCCCCCCGCTGATCACTGGTCTCCCCACCACTGATCCCTCTGCCCCCCCCACACTCCCCACTGACCCCCAGTGTCCCTCCAACCCCTCTGCCTGGCGCCCCCCACTGGCCCCCAGCCCCTCTGCCCCCTGGTGCCCCACGCTGACCTCCGGTACTCCCAATGTCCCCTACCGACCCCTGGTGACCCCCATTGACCCCCTCTTTCCCCCGGTGCTACCCAGTGCCCCCCGGCCCCCCCTGTGCAAGCCACCCCTACTTATCCCCCCACCCCTGGTGCCCCAGTTGACCTCCAGCCCTCCCTAGCCCCCCGCTACACTCCCCTGCCCCACAATGCCCCAACCAACCCCCTACTGCCCCACTGAGCCCCCCAGCCCCGTCCCGCTCCCTGCCCCCCAGTGCTCCCTACCTTCCACCCCCCCCCAGGGGTACGTGCGCCCCCGGAAGGCCTTTTCCTTGGTCTCCCGGACAATGTCATTGGAGCCGACCACGGCGAACGGGATGCTGCGCTGGGAGGGGGAGGAGGCAGAGGAGTGGGGGTTATGGGGTGTCCAGGGCCCCCCCTTTCCTGTAGCCCCCCCAGAACCCTCCCCCGCGCTGGGCCCTTCTCACCTTCAGCTCCGAGTCCTGGGCTTTGAAGTCCTCGTCCTCGTCCGAGTCGCAGTCAGGGAACTGGTAGATGCTGATGGCGTTTTCCTCCAGCTCCTGCCGGACCTGGGGGTGTCGGGGTGGGGAAGCGTCACCCCAAAACCCTCATGCACAACACAGAACCATCCCCCACCCCTGTGGGAGAAGCAGGGGGCCTGGGGGGCTCACCAGGGGAATGGGGGTACAGGAAGATGTGGTTGGGGATCAGGGTAATTTGGGGTACAGGGTGATGTGGGCTGGGATTGGGAGAAAATTGGGGTACATGGAGGGAAATTTGGGGTGCAGAGGGATGTGGGGGTTGAGCAGCAAATTTGGGGTGTGGGGGGATGTGTCTTGGAATTGGGAGGGATTTGGGGTGCAGGGGGAGGGGCTTTCCATCAAGGAGAGAACTTGGGGGCACCGGGGCAGGCTGTGAGGACTGGGGAGGAATTTGGGGTGCAGGGGGATGTAGCAATTGGGGAATGTGGGGTGCAGGAGGAGAGTTGGGGATATGGGTTGGGATGGGGCACTATTTGGGGTGCTGCCCCCCTCTAGAAGCCCCCCCCAACTCTCACCTTCTCCTTCATGGCCCCCACCTCCCGGGGGGTCAGCGCGTCGGCTCGGCCGATCACCGGCACGATGTTCACCTTGTGCTGCACGGCCCGCAGGAACGCCACGTCCAGGGGGCGCAGTCTGGGGGCGCAGGGAGTGAGGCCCCCCCAAATAGCCCCTGTGCCCCCCACATCCCTCCAGTGCCCTCCACCGTCCCTCAGCCCTCCAAGGGCCCGTATATGCCCCCAGCACCCCCACATCCCCGAGTGACCCCCAAATAATCCAGTGTCCCCTGGTGCCCCAAGATGAACCCAGTGCACCCCCAATCCCCAGCCCCCCATGTCACCCCCTCCCAGTGCCCCTAATGCACCCCAAAGCTCCCCTGCCTTATCCCAGCCCCCACAACCACCAGTGCCCCCCACCCCCTCGTGACCCCCCCCCGCAGCCCCCCAGGCCCAGCCCCCCCCCGTACCCATGGCCGAAGGGCGAGAGGAAGTAGAGGCAGCAGTGCACCCGCCCGTCCGTGATGTTCTTCCGGTTCAGCCCGCTCTCGTCCCGGAAGAACTGCTCGAACTGCTGGTCAATATAGTCCACTATGGACCCCCAGCTGGGACCGGCCCGGGGGAGCAGAGGGGGGGGGGCTAGTGCGGGGCACCCACAATGCACTGCCCCCCCAGCCCCCCCCAGGCCCAAATCTCCCCTCTCCCCCCCCCCAATCCCTGCTGGTCCATATAGTCCGGTATGGCCCCCCAGCTGAGACCAGCCCAGGGGACGGGGGAGGTTGGTGAGGGGTTCCCACAATGCACTGCTCTGCCACCCCCACCCCAAGCTCCCCATTCCTGCCAGTCCATATAGTCCTCTATGGGCTCCCAGCTGGGACTGGCCTGGGGGACAGGAAGGGAGGGGGCTTCGTGAGTGTATCCCACAATGCACTGCTCCGCCCTTCCCCTATCCCCCATCTGGTCAATATAGTCCACTATGGACCGGCCTGGGCAGGGGTGTCCCCCGCCCCCCCTCACCAGTCAGCGTTGTCCACGGCGTCCCCAAAGCCCGGGGTGTCCACGACGGTGAGTTTCACCCGGACGCCACCCTCCTCCAGCTCCACAGCGCGACGCTCGATCGCCAGGGTCTGCGGGACGCGTGCTGGGGGGACGGGGTCAGTGCCGGGGGGGGCATGGCCCCCCTACCCCAATACGCCCCTGGGTCCGGCCCGTGCTGTGCCCCAGCCCCCCCCGATACACCCCTGGGTCCGGCCCGTGCTGTGCCCCAACCCCCCCCCCAAACCCCCCGGGCCCCCCCCCCCCCCCCCCCCCCCCCCCTCCCCCCCCGGGGGCGGCCCGGGCTGTGCCCCCCCCCCCCCCCCCCATACCCCCCTGGGTCCGGCCCGGGCTGGGCCCCAGCCCCCCCCGATACACCCCTGGGTGCGGCCCGTGCTGTGCCCCCGCCCCCCCCCGATACACCCCTGGGTCCGGCCCGTGCTGTGCCCCAGCCCCCCCCGATACACCCCTGGGTCCCGCCCGTGCTGTGCCCCAGCCCCCCCGATACACCCCTGGGTCCCGCCCCACCCCGGCCATGCCCCCAGACTCAGCCCCCAATTTACCCCCAGATCACCTCACCCAACTCCCCACCCCCCAGGTCCTGCCACCCCCCAGCCCCCTCACCCAACTCCCCTCCAGCCCCCTCACTCACCCCCAGATCACCCCACCCAACTCCCCACCCCCCAGCCCCCTCACACCCCCAGATCACCCCACCCAACTCCCCACCCCCCAGCCCCCTCACTCACCCCCAGATCACCCCACCCAACTCCTCACCCCCCATACAGCCCTGGGTCCCGCCCCACACCGACCGCACCCCAGGCCCTCACCCACCCTCCCAAAACCCCCTGGGGTTCTGCCCCCCCCCCCAGCCTAATACAGCCCTGGGTCCCGCCCCCACTCACCCTGGGCGTCCAGCAGGGTCCGATCCTTGTACAGATCCGTCAGGAACAGGCTGTCGATCAGCGTCGACTTCCCCAGCCCAGACTCCCCTGCAGGGAGGGGCAGGGGTGAGCCCGGACTCCTGGGTTCTCTCCCAGCTCTGGGAGGGGAGTGGGGTCTGGTGGTTAGAGCAGGGGGGNGACCTCTTTCCCCCGCCCGCAGGCGTGCAGTGTATCCCGCAGCGAGCCGCCCTCCTCAAATCCATGCTCAACTTCCTCAAGAAGGCCATCCAGGACCCCGCCTTCTCGGACGGCATTCGCCACGGTGAGGGGTGGGAGCAGGATCTGAGCTGCCTATCTCCTCCTCTGCCCCCTCCCCCGCCAAGAGAACCCAGGAGTCCTGGCTCCCAGCCCTCCTGCTCTAACCACTAGACCCCACTCCCCTCCCAGAGCCGGGGAGGGAACCCAGGAGCCCTGGCTCCCAGCCCCCCTGCTCTAACCACTAGACCCCACTCCCCTCCCAGAGCCGGGGAGAGAACCCAGGAGTCCTGGCTCCCAGCCCCCCTGCTCTAACCACTAGACCCCACTCCCCTCCCAGAGCCGGGGAGAGAACCCAGGAGTCCTGGCTCCCAGCCCCCCTGCTCTAACCACTAGACCCCACTCCCCTCCCAGAGCCGGGGAGAGAACCCAGGAGTCCTGGCTCCCAGCCCCCCTGCTCTAACCACTAGACCCCACTCCCCTCCCAGAGCCGGGGAGAGAACCCAGGAGTCCTGGCTCCCAGCCCCCCTGCTCTAACCACTAGACCCCACTCCCCTCCCAGAGCCGGGGAGAGAACCCAGGAGTCCTGGCTCCCAGCCCCCCTGCTCTAACCACTAGACCCCACTCCCCTCCCAGAGCCGGGGAGAGAACCCAGGAGTCCTGGCTCCCAGCCCCCCTGCTCTAACCACTAGACCCCACTCCCCTCCCAGAGCCGGGGAGAGAACCCAGGAGTCCTGGCTCCCAGCCCCCCTGCTCTAACCACTAGACCCCACTCCCCTCCCAGAGCTGGGGAGAGAACCCAGGAGTCCTGGCTCCCAGCCCCCCCTGCTCTAACCCACCAGCCCCCACTCCCCTCCCACAGCTGGGGAGAGAACCCAGGAGTCCAGGCTTCCAGTGCCTCTCCCAGCAGGGGGCGCTGTGGGGAGGGGGCAGGGCGCTGTGGGGGCGCAGGGCAGAGGCGCTGGCTGAGGGGGGAGCTCCCGGCTACCCCAGCCCCGGCCTCTCCCAGCAGCGGGCGCTGTGGGGAGGGGGCAGGGCGCTGTGGGGGCGCAGGGCAGAGGCGCTGGCTGAGGGGGGAGCTCCCGGCTACCCCAGCCCCGGCCTCTCCCAGCAGGGGGCGCTGTGGGGAGTGGGGCAGGAGGGCCGGGGATACGCCGTGGGGTGCTCACCATGGCGGCGTCTGCGCTGCTTTGAGCTCTCGCTGCACCTGGCTGCGTCCGCTCTGCCCACTTCCTCTCGCACCGAGGAGCGAAAGGAAACCGTGACGCGCCCGCGGCCGCCCTCCCATTGGCCACCCCAGCCCTGCGCTCCCCCGGCAGGCAGGGCTGGCCCCTGTGGGGCAGTAGGGGGCGCTGTGCTGCAGGGAGCGAAGCAGGGTGGGGCCAGCAGGGGGCGCTCCCCCTTGACAGTCCTGGCTGGGCCCTGTGGGGTGCCGTGGGGCGCCGAGACAGACACACCGGGAGCCCTTTTCTCTCATCCGGTATTTATTGGCCTCCTGCCCAGAGCCCGGGCGCGACCCACGCCGAGCTCCCCACTCCGCCGTCTCCTCACGCCGGCGACGAAGAAAAGCCCCCCAGAGCCGTGCAGCGGGGTGCTGGCCTCGGCGAGAGCCAGGCTCTGAACTGTCCCAGGGGGGCCCGGGCTTTGGGGGAACCAAGCCAGGAAACCCCAGGGCCAGCCGGAGAGAGAAGGATTTGACCAGCAGCCCTGGGTCAGACCCATGGGCCCATCTAGCCTGGTATCCCACCTCCTCCCTCAGACCATCCCCCGGCTCAGACCCCCCGGTTTAGAGGACAGGGGAATGGCTATAGGGGGAGTGACTGAGGGGGTTGGGGGGCGATTTGGGGGGCGTGGCTATGGGACAGGGAATGGATGAGGGGACAGGGTGTAGCTGAGGGGGTGGGGAGAGGATTTGGGGGGCTGGGAGGGGATTTGGGGGTACAGTGGGCAGATGGGGGGCTGGGGTTTAGGGAGGGGATGGGGGGAATTTGGGAGCTTGCCTCCACACACCCCCACAGCAGACACCCCACTTGACATCCGCATCCCCTTCCCACCACCCCGCCCACGGCTGGCCCCAAGCAGCGTGTGCAGCTCCCCGCCGAGCGTCTCCGTCCATGGCCGAGTCTCTGCCGAGCCCCGAGCTTCCCCCGAAGCCAGGCATTTCCTCTGTCCGGCCGGCACTGAGAGCCCCCTGGTTGGCTCGTCCGTCGGGGTGTCTCTGCCGTGGGGGGGTCTCCCATGTCCTAGGCTCCCTGTGGCCAAAACAGCCCAGCAGGCTCCTGATGATGCACCTCTGGCAGCCCGGTGAGGTGCCCCACGGCTCCTGTGTCCTGGGCTGCCCCGTGGCAGAGTCCCTCAGGGGTCAGGTGGCCGGAGCTGTCCCCTGTGGCAGCTGTCCCCATAGACCGTCTTCTCCCGATCTCACCTCCCTCTGGCTCCTCCCCCCTCATCTCCCCTCCCCCGGCTCATCCACCCCCCGATCACCCCCCCCCCTCAGGGCTTGCCCCGGCTGTGGACCCGGCGGTGTTTGACCACGTGGGAGCGCTGGCTGAAGCCGCGCCCGCACTCCCCGCAGGTGTAGGGCTTCTCCCCGGTGTGGACGCGCCGGTGCTTGAGCAGGTCGGAGCTCTGCAGGAAGCTCTTGCCGCAGTCGGCGCAGCCGAAGGGCCGCTGGCCGGCGTGCACCCGCCGGTGCTGGAGCAGGCTGGAGCTGTGGCCGAAGCGCTTGCCGCACTCGGCGCAGCCGAAGGGCCGCTCGCCGGAGTGGGTGGCCTGGTGCTTGAGCAGGTGGGAGCTGCGGCCGAAGGCCTTGCCGCACTGGGCGCAGCGGAAGGGGCGGGCACCGGAGTTGGCGCGCCGGTGCTGGAGCAGGTTGGAGCGCTGGCTGAAGGCGCGGCCGCAGTCGGGGCAGCGGTAGGGGCGCTCGCCCGTGTGGACGCGCCGGTGCCGCACCAGGTCGGAGCTCTGGCTGAAGGCCCGGCCGCAGTCGGGGCAGTGGTAGGGCCGCTCGCCCGTGTGCGTGGTCTGGTGCTGGAGGAGGTGCGAGCTCTGCCGGAAGGATTTCCCGCACTCCGGGCACTGGTAGGAGCGGCCGGCCGGCTTGCGGCGGGGGGTCGGGGACGCGGCTGCCCCGGCAGCTGCTGGGGAGAGAGACAGGAGATCGGGGGGTGAACCAGGCAAATTGATCCCCCGGGACTGGAAGAGGCGGTTATGTACCTATAACTGGAGGTTCTTCGAGACGGGTGGTCCCGATCTGTATTCCACGGAGGGCCGTGCGCCCAGAGCCGGAGAATTCGAAAGTAGTGTCTGTTGCGTCCGCATCTCCAGTTCCTTCCCCACCGCGAATCGAACAGCTCCACGGCAGAGGGGAAGGAGGGCGGAGTTGGAATCCAAATAGGGGACAACACATCTCCAAGAACCTCCAGTTACAGGGAAGTAACCTCCTCTCCTTCGAGCGATGGTCTCTATTGCGTTCCCCTCGGGGCGATGACCAAGCAGTGCCGAATTCGGAGGAGGGTGTGAGGAAGAGGATGGAGGCCCGCTGAGACCAAGGCATGTGCCGAACTCCGCATGGCCGCCCGACTGTGACACTCTGTACCCCAAAGCAACACCCTGGCACCCCCATATTGACCAGGGCGATGGGATTACGATATGGTTTGTACAGTGCATGCCTTGTGAGGGATCCCTTTAAAAGTCTTGATCTGTTGAACATTAATACCGTGTTGGATTGTGTGAGCTGTCCCTGGATGGGAAGTTACGAAGTTTTGCTCTGTGTGTGTGACTGAAATATGTTGTGAGGTTGGGAACACCCACAACCAGCCTTTCCGGTGCAACAATGGAGGAGCCAGACACGCTGGTGGCCCATTAAAAGAAACCCACATTCCCAAGGACTGTCCCAGGATCTGTAGACAATGGAGACTTCTCAGAGAGAGCACGTGGACAATGGAGGCTGCTTGACTCAAATCGTAGCAAAGGCTCTTTCCAGCGAGCTGGAAGAAGCTATAAAAGAGGGGAAGTGACATCATCACTTGGCCTCACACCCCCCCACCCCCAACTGAACACCTGGAAACACGTCTGGAGAACAAAGACTGAACTGGGGAGCTGGGCCTAGGCTGGACAGGAGAATCCCAGCCTGTGTAGTAAGGAACTAGACCATCAGGGTGAGACACGGCTTGATTCAAATCCTGTCTAATTTGTAGAACTCAGGTTGAGATTTTACGCTTATTAGAAAACCAACTTTGATCTGTGCGCTTATTAGATTAGAATCACTTCAAACCTGTCTTTCTGTAGTTAATAAACTGGTTTTATATTTTACCTAAAGCAGTGTGTTTTGGTTGAAGTGTTTGGGAGATCTGCTCAGGAACAAGAGCTGGGGCATGTCCTCTCCGCATTGAGGGAGGGGATGGGGTAATGAACTCACACCGGCCAGGCTTCTGACCAGGGCAGGTCCCCCGCCACCCTGCGTAGGAGGTCCTGGAACCGGCGAAAGCCGTCTGGAGCTGAGGACACAGGTGAATCTGGGAGGGTTCCTGTGCCGGCCGCACCGGTGGAACCGAGCTGAGCGGCTCACCCTCCAGAACCGGTTCTGAGCGCCTACTCCAGGGTGCCCAAAGCCATCCGACTCCTCCGAGGCTGAAAACGCGGATCCCGGTTCCACCGGCGGAGCCGTATACACCATAGGGGAATGGGGAGTGAGAACGCGACTGGACCGAGGTACGTCCTGGGCTGGAGCGAGTAAGACGGCAGAGGGAGACGTGGAAAATTCGGCTCCACAAGGGCGAAGAGTTCACATGGCTCCGGTGCCGTCTCTCACCTCCTCGGTGTGACTATTTCCAAACCAACGGTTCCCTTGACTGAAGGGGGCCGGTAGGGAAGGCGTGTGCGGCTCGGGGTTTTGTCCCAGCAGATCCCCCGGCCTACACGATTCCTTGTCCTGCTTGTGAGCCTGGGAACACGCCGTTTCTCCGGGGCGGGAACTCATGGAAGGCGCATCGTCTCCTTAGGCCCGGAGGAAGACTTACTGCCATGCTTATGTGCCTGCTTCCTTGCGTCCGGGCGAGGCGCCGGCATAGTAATGGTACCGCCGGAACCGGACCCGACCTCCGCAGTCGGTTCCAGTCCCAGGCGCGGTGGAGAAGGAATGGGAGGTGCGGTCGGGCCACCCCGCCCTTTATGGCCTCGGATGACACCATGAGGCGAAGGAAGGGCACATGCGCGGACCAATGGACACTACTACTTTCAAATTATCTGGAGCCAGAGAACGCGTCAACCCTTAATGGATAACAATAGGGACCATCGCTCGAAGAAGAACTGAAAGTGAAGGTAGAACCCAGGAGTCCTGACTCCCAGCCCCCTCTGCTCTAACACACCAGACCCCTCTCCCCTCTGAGAGCTGGGGGGAGAACCCAGGAGTCCTGGCTCCCAGCCCCCTCTGCTCTAACACACCAGACCCCTCTCCCCTCCGAGAGCTGGGGAGAGAACCCAGGAGTCCTGGCTCCCAGCCCCCTCTGCTCTAACACACCAGACCCCACTCCCCTCCCAGAGCTGGGGAGAGAACCCAGGAGTCCTGGCTCCCAGCCCCTCCTGCTCTAACCCACCAGACCCCACTCCCCGCTCAGAGCTCCAGCGAGTGTCAGGGGACGCAGTTTAGAAGGGCCCCAGTTAATACTTTTCCCTTAGGGGTCTCCCTCATTCCTCACCTGTGTGGGTTTCACCGGGGGTCCCCCCAGCCTCAGGGGAGGGGAGATCAGGGCCCCACGGTTCTTCCCCTTGCTCCATCCACCTCACGTCGGTCTTGGGGAGGGGGAAGCCTGAGGAGAAAGATGGGGAGACGGTGGAGTCAATGGGGCCAGATCCCCTGCTGGGGTCAATGGGGTGTCACTCTATTGGAGTTAATGGGGACAGACCCCAGCTGGGGTCAATGGGCCCTCGCTCCCTTGGAGTCAGTGGGGCAGAGGAGGATGGTGGGATACCACTGGAAGGACCTGGCCAGGGACGTGATGGATTCTTCATCTCTCGGAGGCCTGTCACGGGGGTGGGGTGTCTCTCTGAAAACTCTGCTCTAGCTCAGCCATCAGATATGGGCTGGATGGAGGAATCACCCAGTGGGGACGTCTGGCCTGGGTTAGGCAGGAGGCCAAACCAGATGGTCCCCACGGTCCCTAGCAGGCTAGAAGTGTCTGAATGTGGGGCCGTCACAGGGTTAAAGACCTTCTCGGTTCTCCAAGACCCTAGGCAAGGCCAGAACAGCTCAGTAATTCTGCGGCATGACGTCCCTGTAGTTCTCCTTCCGCCCCTCGTCCACCGGCAGGCGCCCCCCCTTCGCCTGGAACGACAAGCGGCCGGCGCCACGGGGGCCCCGGTCTCGGTCAGGAGGGTCTGTGCAGCGCCCGGCGCAACGGCCCCAATCTCGGTCAGGAATCTGAGACACTTAATTAAGTAATTTCTCTGATAGGGTCTAATGTGGTAGCTAGAGGGAGCTGAGATCAGAATCCCGTCCTGCCACCAGTGTAATCAGAGGTGACTCCAGATCGACCAGAACCCAGCCCTACCCCCATCGCCCTCAGGGGTGACTCCGGATTGACCCCAGGGGAGCTGAGAGCAGAACCCGTCCCTGCCCCATTGCAATCAGGAGTGACACCAGATTGATCCCAGGGGAGCTGAGATCAGAACCAGCCCTGCCCCCGTTGCTGTCAGGAGTGACACCAGATTGATCCCAGGGGAGCTGAGATCAGAACCCAGCCCTGCCCCCGTTGCTGTCAGGGGTGACTCCGGATTGACCCCAGGGGAGCTGAGAGCAGAACCCGTCCCTGCCCCATTGCAATCAGGAGTGACACCAGATTGATCCCAGGGGAGCTGAGATCAGAACCAGCCCTGCCCCCGTTGCAGTCAGCGAGTGACTCCGGATTGATGGGGGGGGTTGGGGGGGAAGATGACATCTGCCCGGCCCCCGCAGCTCCCAGCCCGGACTCACCGCTCCGCGGGGCGGGGGTGGCGCTGGCCCTTTAAGAGCGCCCCGCAAAGCAGCAGGGGGGTGTTGAGATTCCCCCGCTCCCGAGCTCGCCCCCGCTGGGGGATCGGAAGGGCCCTTCATTGTGACGTCACAGCCCCCCTAAGGAAGGACGCTGCGGAACTCTATGGTTTTAACCCCTTTGTGCCCGGAGGGAAATCGCCCAGCGAGCCCGGACTCCTGGGTTCTCTCCCCAGCTCTGGAAGGGGAGTGGGGTCTAGTGGTTAGAGCAGGGGGGAGCTGGGAGCCAGGACTCCTGGGTTCTCTCCCCGGCTCTGGGAAGGGAGTGGGGTCTAGTGGTTAGAGCAGGGGGAGCTGGGAGCCAGGACTCCTGGGTTCTCTCCCCAGCTCTGGGAGGGGAGTGGGGTCTAGTGGTCAGAGCCAGGGGGGCTGGGAGCCAGGACTCCTGGATTCTATCTCCAGCTCTGGGAGGGGAGTGGGGTCTAGTGGTCAGAGCCAGGGGGGCTGGGAGCCAGGACTCCTGGGTTCTATNCTTCTGTGCTGCTGCTGGCGAGGCGCCGCCTTCAGAGCTGGGCACCCAGCCCCAGAGCCAGGGGGGCTGGGAGCCAGGACTCCTGGATTCTATCTCCAGCTCTGGGAGGGGAGTGGGGTCTAGTGGTTAGAGCAGAGGGGCTGGGAGCCAGGACTCCTGGGTTCTCTCCCCGGCTCTGGGAGGGGAGTGGGGTCTAGTGGTTAGAGCAGGGGGGCTGGGAGCCAGGACGCCTGGGTTCTAACTCAAGCGGGGGAGGGGGGGGCTGTAGGGGCACATGGGGTTTAACCCTTTACCTGCCATGAGAGTAAAGTCAAATCCCTTCTTCACACATTTCCGATGCAGCTGATTGGGGAGGGCAGCAAACCTGACGTATTCCTTATCCTGAGACAGCACCCGGTGTCTGGGGCCCGCAGACCAGCAACAGAACCCAGGAGTCCTGGCTTCCAGCAGCGGGCGCTGGCTGTGTGGGGAAGCACCCAGCTTCCCCAGCCGCTCCCAGCAGGGGGCGCTCTCCCCTGGCAGTCAGGGCTGGGCCCTAGCGGTGACAGAAAGCAGAGATGCCGGGGTTGGTGTCCCTGAGCCCCAAAAGAGCGCCTGACAAAGTCCTAGGAATACATTACTGTACTGCCAAAAAAAAGTCAGCAAACAACGACCTACTTTATCAGTGAGGGGGTTCACCACGGTTACACAAGGGCCCGGTGGCTGTGAGGACACTGCTCTGCTACTTGTGCGGTGTATTTCACTTTCCAGAGGACGAGTTACGTCTTTTGCTCCTTGATGGCCACAGGACAGCTCCCGGCCACAGCGTACAATGAAAAAAAGAAGTCTTCCCTGCCACCGGGACAATGCAGGGCCATGAATTTGTCCAGGGTGGTTTAAATTTTGAACTGTCTCTTGCAGAACCCGCAAACTTTCGATCAAGTCCTGCTCGGTTTGGGGGCAAACTCGTATTTTTGGACCGTCAAGTATTCGCGCGCGCACAGACACACCCCGCCGTGGACTGGATGTCTGCGCAAGATCTGCAACTGGTCTTCGATCCTAAGCAGCAAGCACCTTTCCACGGTGCTCGCTGGCAACGCAACTCCAGCCCGGACCCCTCCATCACCTCCAAAGATCAACGCTTCATGCATGTCGCAAAATACTTCCCGACTTCCCCCACAGCCAACATAGGCCCATCATCACCCACGTCAGCATCGAAATCCCTGTGATTCTGTCAAAATGAATCCCATGGTGGAATCTGGCCAAAGCCAACCGGGACGGCTATAGGGAATCCATAGAAAAAGTGGTGACACCGGCATGTTATCACCGGTTTGTTGGCCGGCTTACCACCGCCACGAAGAGCATCTCCAGGGGCTTCCAGGAAGAAAACACTCCCTGCTGGACAAAAGAGACCCAGGATCTGCTCCAGCAGTACAACCAGTCGGGCAGCCCCAGGTTACAACGGCTCTCTAGACTCAGCCAGTTCAAGGACTGGACGTCACACACTCAAGTCGCCATGCCTGGGTCCTACTATGCCATCTCGGAGCCGCTAATTGGACGGAATATCAAACCTCAAAAGTCCGGCCCAACTCCATAGCCTCCAAATTGGTGGAGAGCACCAAAACACCAAACGCCAAGCAAGAGATCCATCGTCAGCTACACCAGCCAATGACTTCAGTCCCTCCGCACGACCCCACCGCCATCGGCACAGAAGAATGAAAGGAGGGTTTAGCCACAACGAAGAAAGGGAAGGCGGCCGGCGGAGATGGTGTCCCCCTGGAATTTCTTCACCAACTAGGTCTCAAGGGACTCCAATGGCTGGCGAAACGTTACACCAAAACCATCCCAAAAGCCTGGTAGGCGGCAATCGTCGGATGCCATATTCCAACCGGGGAAGCCGACTGACGACCCGGGAAGCTTGAAGCCGGTATCACTTCTGTGCACAGCCTGCAAACGCCTGGAACGTATCATCCTCCACAGAATCAGCCCTCCCGTCGACTCAGTGATCCCCGAACAACAAGCGGGATTCCAGCCTAAACGCAACCAAGTTTTGTGCCTTGCAATGCACATGGCGGCTGGATTCCAGAAGAAATCTAAGACCGGCGCAGCCTTTGTGGACCTGTCATCGGCCTACGACATGGTCTGGACTAAAGGCCTGATGCTGATGCTCGCAAGGATCGTCCGCTACCACAAAACACTACGCCTGCTATGGACGATGCTGAGCAATAGGTGGCTACATGTCCACTTGGGCGACAGAGTCAGCTCGCCCCGGCTCCTCAGCAATGGGCTGCCACAAGGCTCGGTACTCGCGCCGACGATCTGCAGTGTCTACACGGGCGACATGCCGCCAACGAAGTCGCACAAATCTGCAGATGCGGATGACCTCGCCCCGGCAACGCAAGCAACCACCTTCCATGACGTCGAGTCCATCTTGAACGGGAACCTAAGCACCAGGGAGGAATATCTCCAGAAATGGCGGCTCAAGCCAGCCCCACACAAACCAACAGTCACTGCATCCCATCTCGATAACAGGAACGCTAAGCGCACCCTTCTGCGGCAACGCGGTGCGACGTGACCTATCCCGGAGTGGAGCTGGATCGCACGCTAACCTTCCACGACCGTCTGAAGAAGGTGGCTGCCAAGACGAAGACAAGGGTCAACCTGGTCCAGAAACTGGCAGGCACAAGCTGGGGAGAATCAACATCAATGCTACGGACATCAGCGATGACCCTTGTGTCCTCTGCAGCCGAGTACTGCACACAGCGGGGCACGGACCAGAAGTAGCCACATTCGCCTTGTTGGTGCCAACTGGACCCTGCAATGAAGTGAATCCCTGGAACCCTCAAGTCAACCCCAAGCCCCAGTCTGCCCGTGCTGTCGCACGCTGCTCCCCCACCCATATGCTGTGACCCTCTGTACCTCAAACTAGCCCCCTGGAACCCCCATATTCACCGCTGTGATGTGACCGTGTGTTTGTACAATACCTGCCTTGCGAGGTATCATTTGAGAAGTGATGATCTGTTGAATACAACGGTCCTGTGGGATTGTGCGTGTTACCATTGTATGTGAAGCTACAAAGTTTTGCTCTGTGTTTGTTACTGAAATATGTTGTGAGGCTGGGAGATGCCCACAGCCGGCCTTTCAGTAGGGACGAAGGAGCAACTAACACTGGCCAGACAGGCGTCATCAAGGAGAATGCACTCGCCCAAGTGGCCCTCCCAGAGACTCCTCAGAGAGGGCATGTACCCAATGGGGCTGCCTGACCCCCACATCACAGCAAGGATCTTTCTAGCACCCAGAGAGAAAGTATAAATGAGGGTCGATGACCTCACCACTTGGCTTCTCACCTCCCCCATCTCAACACCCGGAAGAGCAACTGGAAGACAAAGACTCTGCACTGGGGAGATTGGTCCCCGGCTGGGAAGGGAATCCGGCCTGTGTACTGAGAACTGTGAGCTGCCTGGAATATCCAGTGGGTTGAGAAACATTGTTTGATTCAACTCTTGCTTAGTCTGTTAAAGTTAAAAATAGGCACAGAGGTCAGAAATCGAATTTAGACTGCGATTCTAACACTTATAATCACTTAAAACCTGTCTTTCTGCAGTCAATAAATCTGGTTTATGTTTGATCTAAAACAGGGTAGTTTGGGTTGAAGTGTTTAGAGACTCCCAGCTCAGGTTAACAAGGGCTGTTGCATGACCACTACCCTTTGTCCGAATGGCAAACTAATTCATGAGCTTGCACTGGCCATGGAGACTTGAGCAGTGCAAGACAGTATATTTCTGGGGTGCAAGGCTGGGAGCTGGGGGGATTTGGCTGGTGCCTCTCTCTGTGTGATTTGTGAGTGGCTCAGGGAGCATTAATGCAACTCAGCTGGGTGTGGGGCTCCACCTGCTGACGGCTGAGTGATCACAGCTCCTGGAGGGGTTTGCTGCATGTCACTGGTATTGCACTGTGTGAGACAGTCCAGGCTGGAGAGTTAAGGGGGCACGGTGCACCACAGTTCCAGGTTGTACCCCGGGGATCCCGTCGCACACTGGAACCCTCAAAGTCGACCCCTGATGAATAGGGCCAGTGTTCTCCAGATATTGCCACAGTTCTTCCAAAATTACTCTTGACTTCCAGAATCACCGATTCCTTCCGATTTTCCACACTGAGCTTTGGCCGTTCGAGCCATTCCCGACCAATGCCTAGCCTCGTTATGCCTGAGGAGAGAGTTAAAGAATTCGGCACCGGTGTGCTCCATGTGAGCGGAGGGAAGTTATTGTACACAATTCACACCAAAGTTCTTGTCCAGGTTAAAAAGGACCACCTGAAAGGTCATCGTGTTCCAGCACTGGAAAAAGAAAACGACGGGCAGAGAGTGAAGACGTGACAGCCACAAAGCCACAGCTCCCAATTACTGGCACGTGTACACGAGGAAAATCATAGGGGGGCTGCCAGTGCACCCTGGTTCCAAGCCCCCACCAGCTCGCGGCAACGGGCTGCTCCTTTTGCAAGCAGTGGACGAAGCAGGCAGCTGTCAAACGACGTTATAAGGGAGCATTGCGCAAGATCAGCAACGAAACAACATTAACCGGGACGACGTTAAGTGAGGAGTTCCTGTATTCCGCTACTGTGATCTGTACCCGGGGGGTGAGTGGGCCGTTTACCTGAACACTGTAAATGAACTTCCTCGTGCTAATGACATTTCTCTCTCCAGTTTTCGGACAAACGTTTGCCAAGACTTAGCCAGATTGCTCGTATTCTTTTAGCGAGCCCGTGCAATTCAGCCGATGCTGAACGCAGTTTGGGCAAACTTGGACAAGAGCTAACCACGCAACGTTACTGGATGTCATTGGAAAACGTGACGATGGATGCCCAAACGAGTTATAAAGTATCCTAAGCGTGTGTCAATGACTATTTGTCTGCTGATATAGGTGATCTACCACTCAAGAAAGAGATCTTGGAGTCATTGTGGAGAGTTCTCTGAAAACATCCACTCAATGTGCAGCAGCAGTCAAAAAACGAACAGAATGTCGGGAATCATCAAGAAAGGGACAGATAATAGGACAGAAAATATCATATTGCCTCTATATAAACCCATGGTACGCCCACATCTTGAATACTGTGTGCAGATGTGGTCGCCCCATCTCAAAAAAGATCTATTGGAATTGGAAAAGGTTCAGAAAAGGGCAACAAAAATGATGAGGGGTCTGGAACGGCTTCCGTATGAGGAGAGATTAATAAGACTGGGACTCTTCAGCTTGGAAAAGAGACGGCTAAGGGGAGATATGATTGAGTTCTATAAAATCATGACTGGTGTAGAGAAAGTAGATAAGGAAGTGTTGTTTACAACTTCTCATAACACAAGAACTAGGGGTCACCCAATGAAATTAATAGGCAGCAGGTTTAAAACAAACAAAAGGAAGTATTTCTTTACACAACGCACAGTCAACCAGTGGAACTCCTTGCCAGAGGATGTTGTGAAGGCCAAGTCTATAACAGGGTTCAAAAAAGAACTAGATAAGTTCATGGAGGATAGGTCCATCAATGGCTATTAGCCAGGATGGGCAGGGATGGTGTCCCTAACCTCTGTTTGCCAGAAGCTGGGAATAAGCAACAGGGGATGGATCACTTGATGATTCCCTGTTCTGTTCATTCCCTCTGGGTCACCTGACACTGGCCACTGTCGGAAAACAGGATACTGGGCTAGATTGACCTTTGGGCTGACCCAGTAGGGCCATTCTTATGTTCTTACATACAGATATTTGCAGTAACACCTTAGTTTCCTTTAAGCAAATGTAATTATTCCAAATTTTCCTGAGCTGTTACATCGTTGCAGAAAACAATAATCCAACTTTTATTTTAATTGCAGTCTTGCGCGGCAAGAATTTTGTTTTGTATTTATAGCGATGATCACTTCATACATTTCTTATGTTCTAAAACTGACAATTTTGGTTGTAAAAAAAAATGTCAAAGTGTCTGTCAACATTGCAATGTAGGCTACCGCATTTTCGTTCTGTAAAAGGATTACACATTGCTCATGTTTGCCAAGACGTGTATTTTTGGTATTCAAATAATGCATGACCAACATTTCCAAACTACAAAGCGTCGCAAATCCGAAATGAGTCTGTTTTCGGTGCCGGAAGACACGGGCCCCACCGATGAAGCGTGGCCAGCCGAATGGAGTTCACAAGACGTCACGAACAAACACCTGGCGAAAGAGCCGCTGGCTTCGATCTCCCGCCAAGTTCATGGGCAACCCCAAACCGCACACGGAAAATGCAAAGCTCTGCAGTGCGTGACTGTGGTCATAGGAAGAAGAAGATCTGTCCCCATTTCCCCCCTTCAGGGCTTGCCCCGGCTGTGGACCCGGCGGTGTTTGACCACGTGGGAGCGCTGGCTGAAGCCGCGCCCGCACTCCCCGCAGGTGTAGGGCTTCTCCCCAGTGTGGACGTGCCGGTGTTTGAGCAGGTCGGAGCTCTGGAGGAAGCGTTTGCCGCAGTCGGCGCAGCCGAAGGGCCGCTCGCTGGCATGGATGCGCCGGTGCTTGAGCAGGTCGGAGCTCCGGAGGAAGCGTTCGCCGCAGTCGGCGCAGCCGAAGGGCCGCTGGGCAGTGTGGACGCGCCGGTGTTTGTGCAGGCTGGAGCTGTGGCCGAAGCGCTTGCCGCACTCGGCGCAGCCGAAGGGCCGCTCGCCGGAGTGGGTGGCCTGGTGGTTGAGCAGGTGGGAGCTGCGGCCGAAGGCCTTGCCGCACTGGGCGCAGCGGAAGGGGCGGGCGCCGTAGTTGGCGCGCCGGTGCTGGAGCAGGTTGGAGCTCTGGCGGAAGGCTCGGCCGCAGTCGGGGCAGCGGTAGGGGCGCTCGCCCGTGTGGGCGCGCTGGTGGCGCACCAGGTCGGAGCTCTGGCTGAAGGCCCGGCCGCAGTCGGGGCAGTGGTAGGGCCCCTCGCCCGTGTGCGTGGTCTGGTGCTGGAGGAGGTGTGAGCTCTGCCGGAAGGATTTCCCGCACTCCGGGCACTGGTAGGAGCGGCCGGCCGGCTTGCGGCGGGAGGTCGGGGACGCGGCTGCCCTGGCAGCTGCTGGAGAGAGAGACAGGAGATCCGGGGGTGAACCGGGCAAATTTATCCCGCAGGACTGGAACTGAAAGTGAGGGTAGAACCCAGGAGTCCTGGCTCCCAGCCCCCCCACTGTAACCACTAGACCCCACTCCCCTCCCAGAGCAAGGGATAGATCCCAGGAGTCCTGGCTCCCAGGCCCCTGCTCTAAAACACTGGGGCCCCGATCCGGGCCAGGAGGAGTGGGAAAGGGCCAGGAGCTCTGGTGCTAAAGGTTGTAACGGCGAGTGTCAGGGGACACGGTTTGGAAGGGCCTCCAGTTCTGACCTTCCCCTTAGGGGTCTCCCTCATTCCTCACCTGTGTGGGTCTCACCAGGGGTCCCCCCAGCCTTGGGGGATGGGAGATCAGGGCCCCACGGCTCTTCCCCTCGCTCCATCCACCTCACGTCGGTCTTGGGGAGGGGGGAGCCTAGAGAGAAAGATGGGGAGATGGTGGAGTCAGTGGGGCCAGAACCCAGCTGGGGTCAATGGGGCATTGCTCTGCTGGAGTCAACGGGGCCAGACCCCGCCTGGGGTCAATGGGCCCTCGCTCCATTGGAGTCAGTGGGGCAGAGGAGGATGGTGGGATACCATTGGAAGGTCCTAGCCAGGGATGTGATGGATTCTCCATCTCTCGGAGGCCTGTCATGGGCGTGGGGTGTGTCTCTGAAAACTCTGCTCTAGCTCAGCCATCAGATATGGGCCGGGAGGAGGAATCACTCGGTGGGAACGTCTGGCCTGGGTTAGGTGGGAGGTCAAAGCAGATGGTCCCCAGGAGCAGGTCCCAGCTGGAAGACCGGACCAGCTCTGTAATTGTGCGGCATGGTGTCCCTTGTCCACCGGCAGCCCGCGCCTCCCCTTCGCCTGGAACGATAAAAGGCCCCTCATTGAGCAGCTGAGCCCAGACAGCACCTGGCGGGACAAGTCTCTGCAGGCACTAAGTAGCATTCATTAAATAATGAGTCTGACATGGTCTAAGGCGGTACTTAGGAGCAGAGATCAGAATCCAGCCCTGCCCCCATTGTAATCAGGAGTGACTCCGGATTGACCCCAGGGGAGCTGAGCTCAGAATCCAGCCCTGCCCTCATTGTAATCAAGAGTGACTCCAGATTGACCCCAGGGGAGCTGAGCTCAGAATCCAGCCCTGCCCCCATTGTAATCAGGAGTGACTCCGGATTGACCCCAGGGGAGCTGAGCTCAGAATCCAGCCCTGCCCTCATTGTAATCAAGAGTGACTCCAGACTGACCCCAGGGGAAACTCGGCTCTGCTCCCATTGCAGTCAGCGAGTGACTCCGGATTGATGGGGGGGTTGGGCGGGGGGAAGATGACCTCTGCCCGGCCCCCGCAGCTCCCAGCCTGGACTCACCGCTCCGCGGGGCGGGGGTGGCGCTGGCCCTTTAAGAGCGCCCCGCAAAGCAGCAGGGGGGTGTCGAGATTCCCCCGCTCCCGGGCTCGCCCCCGCTGGGGGATGGGAAGGGCCCTTCATTGTGACGTCACAGCCCCCCTCCCAAAAGGAAGGACGCTGCTGAGCTCTATGGTTTTAACCCCTTTGTGTCCGGAGGGAAATCACCCAGCGAGCCCGGACTCCTGGGTTCTCTCCCCGGCTCTGGGAGGGGAGTGGGGGCTGGTGGTTACAGCAGAGGGGGCTGGGAGCCAGGACTCCTGGGTTCTCTCCCCGGCTCCGGAGCTAGTGGTCAGAGCACGGGGGGGCTGGGAACCAGGACTCCTGGGTTCTCTCCCCGGCTCTGGGGCTGGTGGTCAGAGCACGGGGGGGCTGGGAGCCAGGACTCCTGGGTTCTCTCCCCGGCTCGGGGGCTGGTGGTCAGAGCATGGGGTGGGGGCTGGGAGCCAGGACTCCTGGGTTCTCTCCCCGGCTCTGGGAGGGGAGTGCGGTCTAGTGGTTGGAGCAGGGGGGGCTGGGAGCCAGGACTCCTGGGTTCTCTCCCTGGCTCAGGCGTGGGGTCTAGGGGTTAGAGCCAGATGCCCGTGGTGCTCCCACCGATTTACACCAGCTGGGGTCCTTTGACTCCCATGGTCACAATGGGCCTGGCTGCCTGGCACAGGAGACTGATGTACGTGGGATCGTGACATCGACGTATTTCTGGGAAACACAAGAAGAAAAGATTTATGTGGGTGTCTATTATTTATTATCTGTATGAAATTGACAGCTACAGACCAAGATCAGGGCCCTCTTGGCATTCCTCCCCTCCCCCCGCCCAGATCAGTGCCCCCGTCGTGCCGGACGCTGACAGACCCC
Source organism: Platysternon megacephalum (assembly GCA_003942145.1). NCBI lineage: Eukaryota > Metazoa > Chordata > Testudines > Platysternidae > Platysternon > Platysternon megacephalum. The sequence goes on from QXTE01000454.1 coordinate 139,436, forward strand.
CGCCCCAAGCCGACATGAGGGCCCTGTCACGCTGGGGGCTGCAAAGATCTCTCCCCCTCACCAAAATCAAGGCCCTTGTTGCACCAGGTGCGGCACAGACACCCCCCCCCCCAATGAGATCAGAAGCCCTGTCACTCTGGGCGCGGCCCAGACACAGTGTGAGCGCCCAGCCCTGCCCTGAAGAGCTTCCTGTCAAAAGCAGGATCCATCTCCCCATTTCCCAGCTGGGCAAACTGAGGCCCAGCAGGCTGCAGTGCCGTGGGCCATGCAGGGAGCCCACGGCAGAGCCAGGGAACAAAGCCGGTGTCTCCCCAGAAGCGTTGGGGCGGGGCGGGGCGGGGGGCGGTAGCTAATGGACTGGAGACGAGCTCCGCGTACGATGCTGGGCTGAGGAGGGCCGATGCAATGTTTGGACGTATCCCGCTGCGGAGTCCCCTTCACGGCTCTGAAACAGCATCGGAAAAACTGGCCTTTGCTAGACATTCCCGGTGGGGTTTTTAACCGCGGGGGAGCTGAACCGTGGGCGCTAACTCATGGCAGACTCCGAGCAGGAGCAGGTCCAGGGAAGGCCCCGGCTAGGAAGCGGGGCCGTATCAGCTGCCCCCTGGCTAAAGATACTTCTTTTCCTAGCGTGGAGGCAGCCCTATTTTTCCACGCTTGACCTTTCCCCCTCACTGACCGCCGGTTAACCCCAGGGACACGCCCCGTGCTTAGAGACTACGCTGCTCAGTCCGGTGGATTGCTGTTGCGTAGGCGACAAATATTTGGAGATTGGATGGAGTAGGAGCAGCGAGGTTATTTTCCCTCGGCACTTGGCCGCTGCTGGAATCCTGTGTCCGGTCCTGGTGCCCACTATTCACAAAGGACGTTGATAAACTGGAGCAGGGTCAGAGAAGAGCCACGGGAATGATTGAAGGATTAGAAACCTGCCTTAGAGTGAGAGACTCCAAGAGCTTGAGCTGTTTAGCTTAACTGAGAGACGGTTCGGGGGTGACTTGAGCCTCCCTACAAGGAGAAAAGAAATTGGATCATCGAACGTTCGTCCGTCTAGCAGACTCCTGGGTACTATCCCCAGATCTTCCAAGGCCTCCAGTGAGGCTCAGAGAAGGCCGGGATCTTTATGAGGACAGCAAAGTGCTCTGCAGTTTGGGAAGGGTTATTAAACCTTCACGGTTTGAGGCAAGCTCCAGCTATGAAAGGCTAGGAGGAGACCAAATGCGGAAGGTGAATTTTCCCAGAGCTGCAGGGTTCTCACACCTTCGTCTGAAGCTGCAGGATTTAGCCTGTTTCGGAGAGTGGACTTAGCTGGACCTTGGTTCTGATTCCAGCTGGGAAAGCCCAAACGCACACGCGGAGCGGGACAGAGGACGGATGCTTTTCGTTTGTCGGCCATTGTGAAAAATCGGGGGGTGCGGGGGGAAATGGTTTCAGGTTGAACTGAACATTTATTGGTGAATCAACAAGTCCACAACAATCATCCCTGGGACCCAAAACGTATCAGTTTTCAGCCCTTTTTTTCCTACCCTTAAAAAAAAAAAAGAAAAAGAACAGAAAAGGAACATTCAAAAAAGATGTTTCCGGGTTGAAAAATGGAAACGTTTTGGCTTGGGAAAAATGTTTCGATTCAATTTGGAGCACGTTTCTGGAAGCAAATGGAAGGAAACTTTGAAAGAAAAAAGATGGAATTGAAAACTGGAAACGTTTTATTTTGCAAAGGTCAGAAGGAAAACTTTTGTTTCGATTCCGTTTATTTCAGCCTCCCTGGTGGTTCCCTCCTCCGTCTCCCCCTCTCCCCCCCCCCCATGAGCAATAAGTGTCCCTCGCAGGCTGCGTTTTAGGCTAAACAGGCCAAGCTCCTGGCTCTCCACTCCCCTGATCCTCACAGCAGAGTCCTTCTCTGCACCTGGTCCTTCGTGCTTCAACGTGGGGAACCCGAATTGGACACAGGATTCCAGATGAGGTGGGATCAATATTTCCTGACCTCGGCAGGAAATCTCTCACCTCACCCATCCTAGGATTGCTTTGGCCTCTTTCCTGGCCGCATCCCACTGGCGGCTCATTGTTGTCCTGCAATTGACAAACGCCCCCACGTCTTTCTCCTCCCATGTCATTTCCAACCGAGGAGCCCTCACCCCCAATTTAGAGTAGCCTTTCTCGGTATTAGTCCCTAAGGCTACGACCTGGCATTTTGTCCTATTAAATTTCATCCCGTTTCTATTACTCCTGTCTCTCCAACTCGTCCTCCACCGTATGGATGAGGCGCACCCCCAATTTGTGTGTCATCCGCAAATTTCATTAGCGTATTCCTATTTTTTGTGCCAGGGTCATTAACGTTCTGATCCAGGTCAGCCAATCCGATCTCCCATTCTGGTTCTGGGCATTGTTGGAGAGGAGAGGATGTTGGATGGCGCTTGGCCCAGTCTGGCCAATCCTATGTCCTATTTGGTTCTGGCCATCATGGGTGAGAGGAGGCTAGGCTCAATGGTCCTTGGTTCTGATCCAGCCTAAAACTGGGACTTCTAAGAGACGTGTTCTAGCTAAACCACCAGATATGGTCTGGATGTGGGAGTCATTGGGTGCGGAGTCATCCAGCTGACATGGTCCCTGAGGCCGGGCTAGATAGGCTAGATGACCTCCTTCAGGCTGTGTGGGTCCTGCGGTGCCTCACCAAGTGGGAGCTCTGCCCAAAGTTCTTGCCACACTCTGGGCAGCCGTAGGGGCGCTCGCCAGTGTGGGTGATTTGATGGCGCACCAGGTCGGAGCGCCAACGGAACTTCTTCCCGCACTGGCTGCACCCGTAGGGCCGGTCCTTGCTGTGGGAGGCCCGGTGCCTGGCCAGCTCAGAGCTGTGGTAGAAACTCCGGCTGCATTGGTGGCAGCGGTGGGATCTCTCCGCCCCGTGGATTCGCAGATGACGGGTGAGCTGGGAGCCCCGGGAGAAGCTCTTCCCGCACTGTGGGCACTGGTGAGGTTTCTCGCCAGTGTGGGTCCGCTGGTGAGCCAGGAGGGCAGAACTCTGGCGGAAGCTCCGGCCACATTGGGGGCAGAGGTGAGGCCCCTGGATTGGGTGGGAGCCAGCCCCGGCATCAGGGTCATGGGTATGCTGGGTGAGTTCCCTCGGCGGCTGGGGGACATCAGCCCTACCCTGACTCCCAGGGCCCCTGTCCCCATCGGATTTTGGGGGGCAGGTGCTGGGCACTTTGGCCTCCTTTGGACTTTTCTGCTGCGGATTCGCCTCCTCCATTATGGCTCCTGCTGAGGGATGAGGAATAGAGTCCAAGAGTGAGGGGACATGAGACAGTGAGACAGTACCTCCTTGCCATACCCACAACCCCCGGCCCCACAACGCCTGCCGTCCTTACCCACAATCCCCGGCCCCGCGACGCCTGCCGTCCTTACCCACAATCCCCGGCCCCGCGACGCCTGCCGTCCTTACCCACAGTCCCCTGGGGCTGGCGCTAACCCCCTTCAGCCAGCCCTCCCAATGCTCCCCATGTCTCCCACCGCCCTCTGCATACTCACAGCGCCCCGCTGTCCCCCCAGCCCCGTGGGACCCCTCCACTCCCAGTGGTGCTTTGTCCTGGAAGTGTTACCCCCAGCACCCCCATCCCCTTCATACCCGGGGGCGGCTGGGGCTCCTCCTTGGGGATGCAGGGTAGCTCGGGGCCGGACCGGCTCAGTGTTGCCCCCTCCTGGGGACGGGGCAGTGGGGGCGCGGGAGTTTCCCATGATGCTCCTGCACACGGCGTCTCCTCCATGCTGGGTTTTTCCACCTTCACCCGCACAGTGACCTGGGAAGGAGGGGAAGGCGTCATGGCGGAAACAGGGGGTGGGGGGTGAATAACTGGGGCAGGGAGTGGGGGTGACAAGGGGAGACCCCTGCGCTCCACAGAGTTACACAGCCATGGGGAGCATGGACCATCACTCATTTCCTGGTAGCGCTGCAAAGACTCATGGGAGTCACAGAACAATACCCCGGCTCTGCCATTGCACTACCCACAATGCCCTGAGGGAGGCACCAGGCCTGACCTCTCGCTCTCCCTACCCACAATGCCCTGGGGGAGACACCAGGCCTGACCTCCCGCTCTCCCTACCCACAATGCCCTGGGGGACGCACCTGGCCTGACCCTCCGCTCTCCCTACCCACAATGCCCTGGGGGAGACACCAGGCCTGACCTCCCGCTCTCCCTACCCACAATGCCCTGGGGGAGACACCAGGCCTGACCTCCCGCTCTCCCTACCCACAATGCCCTGGGGGAGGTACCAGGCCTGACCTCCCGCTCCCCCTACTCACAATGCCCGGGGGGGGCACCAGGCCTGACCCTCCGCTCTCCCTACCCACAATGCCCTGGGGGAGGTACCAGGCCTGACCTCCCACTCCCCCTCCTCACAATGCCCGGGGGGGGCCCCAGGCCTGACCCTCCGCTCTCCCGACCCACCATGCCCTGGGGGAGACACCAGGCCTCCCCTCCCCCTCTCCCCACCCACAATGCCCTCGGGGAGGGACCAGGCCAGCCCCCCCGCTCTCCCTACCCACAATGTCCTTCTTGTGAAACCTGGCCTGACCTCCCGCTCTCCCTACTCACAATGCCCTGGGGGAGGTACCAGGCCCGACCTCCCGCTCCCCCTACCCACAATGCCCCGGGGGGGCACCAGGCCTGCCCCTCCGCTCTCCCTACCCACCATGCCCCGGGGGAGGGCCCAGGCCTGCCCTCCCCCTCCCCCTACTCACAATGCCCGGGGGGCGCACCCGGCCTGACCCTCCGCTCTCCCTACCCACAATTCCCTCGGGGGGGGACCAGGGCTGCCCTCCCGCTCTCCCTACCCACGATGCCCGGGGGGAGGTACCAGGCCTGCCCTCCCCCTCCCCCTACTCACAATGCCCTGGGGGAGGTACCAGGGCTCCCTGCCACAATCTCCCTATTCGGTTCTCACGATCATGGGTGAGAGAAGCGACCAGACTTCACCTTTGCTCTCCCTACCCACAATCCACACTTGGGGGGACCACGGCTCCCCTCCCGCTCCCCCCACTCACAATGCCCGGGGGGGGCACCAGGCCTGACCCTCCCGCTCTCCCTACCCACAATGCCCTGGGGGAGGTACCAGGCCTCCCTGCCACAATCTCCCTATTTGGTTCTCACCATCATGGGTGAGAGAAGCGACCAGACTTCACCTTTGCTCTCCCTACCCACAATCCACACTTGGGGTGACAACGGCACCTCTCCTGCTACCCTCTCAACTCACCTCCCGCCCCCCCACTCCATTGCCCCACCTGCCCCAGGGGCCACCCCCACGCCACCCATCTCCACTGCCTGGCAGCGCCGGGCCTGTCACCCCATGGAGATGTCACCCCAGTAAGACCAAGTGCTGTGGCCAAGCACCATGTGGGGGGGTGTTTCTGATGCCCAGGGGTTTGGTGCCCCCCGGGGCCTGGCTGGGCACATCGGGGAAGACAGGAGGAGGGCGGGCTGCTGTCTGTGGCAGCCCCGGATGGCTCAGTGTGGTCAGACGGTGCCACATCACAGTCTGAGAAGAACCAGGCCACGGGTTAGACGCCCTCCCCACCCCTGCACCTGCTGCTCCCACATCCCGGCCTCCGGCCGACCCCGCTGGAAGCCCTCGGCCAGGGCTACGGCCTCGGCACAGGTCTCGGGGCCTCGTTCCCAGACCCAGCTCTGCATCTCCCCCGGCAGGATGCTCAGGAACTGCTCCAGGACCAGCAGCTCCAGGATCTGCTCCTTGGTGCGGCGCTGGGGCTCCAGCCAGCGGCGGGAGAGCTCCCGGAGCCGGGCCCAGGCCTCCCGTGGCCCACCAGCCTCCTGGTAGCTGTATCCTCGGAAGCACTGGCGCCACCTCTCTGTTGCAGCCTTGCCCACTCCAAAGATGGCTGCCTTGCCAACACCCAAGATGGCCGCTTTGCCATAATCTTTGGTGTCTCCAGCCTCCAGGCTGCGGTAGGCCTCGCCACTGAAGGTTGGCGTGAATTGTGTCTGTTGCTCTTCCAAGATGGCCGCTTTGTCCACTCCCAAGATGGCTGCCTTGTCCATTCCCAAGATGGCTGCCTTGTCTGCCCCAAGAATGGCAGCTTTCCCATAATCCTTGGCATCTCCAGCCTCTAGGCTACGATAGGCCTCGCTGCTGAGGGCTGGCATGAATTGTGTCAACTGCTCTCCCATGATGACTGCCTTCTCATAACCCTTGGCATCTCTGGCCTCCAAGCTCCGGTAGACCTCACCACTGAGGGTTGGCGTGAGATGCGTCAACTGCTCTCCTAAGATGGCCGCCTTGTCCATTCCCAAGATGGCCTCCTTGTCCACTCCCAAGATGGCTGCCCTATCTGCCCCCAAAATGGCAGCTTTCCCATAATCCTTGGCATCTCCTGTCCCCAGGCTGCGGTAGGCCTCACCGCTGAGGTTTGGTGTGAGTAGTGTCAACTGCTCTCCCAACATGGCCACCTTGTCCACTCCTAAAATGGCAGCCCTATCCACCCCCAAAATGGCAGCCTTCCCATAATCTTTGGCATCTCCGGCCTCTAGGCTGCGATAGGCCTCACTGCTAAGGGTTGGCGTGAGTCGCATCAACTGCTCTCCCAAGATGCCTGCTTTGTCCATTCCCAAAATGGCCGCCCTATCCACACCCAAAATGGCAGCCTTCCCGTATTCTTTAGCATCTCCACCCTCTAGGCTGCGATAGGCCTCGCTGCTGAGGGTTGCTGTGAGTCGCGGTAATGGCTCTCCCAAGATGGCTGCCTTGTCCACTCCCAAAATGGCTGCCCTATCCACTCCCAAAATGGCAGCCTTCCCATAATCCTTGGCATCTCCAGGCTCTAGGCTGCGATAGGCCTCGCTGCTGAGGGTTGGCGTGAGTCGCGTTAACTGCTCTCCCAAGATGGCTGCCCTCTCCGCTCCCAAGATGGCCGCTTTCACCTTCCCATAATCCTTGGCATCCCCTGCCCGTGAGCTGCTGAAGGCCTCACTGCCGAGGGTTGGCGTGAGTCGTGCCAAGCGCTCCCCTCGGGGCCATGGGCAGGCGTCGGTTGCTTGCCCAAAGAGGGCACTGTTGTCTGGCAGGGTGGGGCTCTCCCAAGGGGGGAGGACTTCCAGGGGCGACCGTTGCCCCCACCAGCATTGGGGTGTCTCCTCAGGCCGGGCCTGCTGAGGAGCCGCCCACCTCAGCAGCTCCCCGATGGTCCCGGCCTGCACCAGCCACGGCGCCTTGCTGGCCGCCTCCCACTCCCAGCCTGGCTCTGGGCCTAGCGGTTCGGGCTCCTCCATTTTCACCCGTGGTGCCATCGTCTCCTCCAGCGGATACAGGAAATGGAGGCCCAGGGCTGGGGGAGGCACCTCTTGAGTGGCGGCCATTTTCTTAGCTCAGCAGGGAGACGGTAGCTGACTCTCCACTCCGACTCTTGATCCCCAACGGTGACTCCCTGGTAGGCCTGTTGGGAACCTCCAGGCCACTGGCCTCGTCCCCACCGGGCCTGTGCTGAGGTCACTCGTGTACAGCCGATCCCACGGCTAACACCAACTGGGCCGGATAAGATGATTCTAGGAGGAACACGCCAGCTCGTTCCTGCATCGGAAAGGAGGAACAAATGGCAATGAGAATAGAAATGAGACGGACAGGAGAAAAGGCAGTGGGGTCTTGTGCTCAGAGCAGGGAGGGGCTGGGACTGGGAGCCAGGACTCCTGGGTTCTATCCCCAGCTCCCAGACTCCTGGGACGGTGAGAGATTCCCAGTTTCATTCAAAATGAAAATAAAAAAAGTTTCTAGCCCTTGTAAAAACAGAGAAAAGGTTGAAAACCGGGAGCCCCAAAGGCCAAGAAAAAGCCCCAATGGCTGTTACTGAGTTAATAATATTGTGGTTTCTTAGCCAGTTCTACAGTTCAGTGGGGACTAAATGATGATTTGGGACAAGCCGGGTGGGCCAAGGCCGCAGAAGGACTGTGCTTGGTGCTGTGGCAGGGCCGAGGGAGCGTGTGCTGGGACCGAGCCGTAGTGTCCTGGGTGCTGTACAGACCAAGAAGGCAGTGCCTGACTCCCAGCCCCCCTGCTCTAACCACTAGCCCCCACTTCCTTCCCAGAGAACCCAGGAGTCCTGGCTCCCAGCCCCCCCTGCTCTAACCCCTAGACCCCACTCCCCTCCCAGAGCCGGGAGAGAACCCAGGAGTCCTGGCTCCCAGCCCTAAGCCATCCGACCCCACTCCCCTCCCAGAGCTGGGGAGAGAACCCAGGAGTCCTGGCTCCCAGCCCCCCCTGCTCTAACCCCTAGACCCCACTCCCCTCCCAGAGCTGGGGAGACAGGGTGCCCAGATAGCAAGGGTGAAAAATCGGGACAGAGTGTGGGGGGTAATAGGTGCCTATATAAGAGAGAGCCCCAAATATCAGGACTGTCCCTATAAAATCAGGACATCTGGTCACCCTATGGGGAGAGAACCCAGGAGTCCTGGCTCCCTGCTCTCACCCACCAGCCCCCACTCCCCTCCCAGAGCTGGGGAGAGAACCCAGGAGTCCTGGCTCCCAGCCCCCCCTGCTCTAACCCCTAGACCCCACTCCCCTCCCAGAGCTGGGGAGACAGGGTGCCCAGATAGCAAGGGTGAAAAATCGGGACAGAGTGTGGGGGGTAATAGGTGCCTATATAAGAGAGAGCCCCAAATATCAGGACTGTCCCTATAAAATCAGGACATCTGGTCACCCTATGGGGAGAGAACCCAGGAGTCCTGGCTCCCTGCTCTCACCCACCAGCCCCCACTCCCCTCCCAGAGCTGGGGAGNCAGCCCCGGGGCCGCTGTACCTGCGCCGCGGGGGATGCAGCCGCAGAGACCCGGCGGTGGTGGCAGGGGGGCTTCCCGGGCTGGGGGGGAAATCGGGTCCTTCCCCCTGGCTCTCTCCGTGGCGACTGGCTGGGGTGGCTGTCAGTCAGGGCGGAGGAAAGGGAAAGGAGTCTGGGATACCTGGTATCCCCTCCCCATGGCAGGGAGGCTGGTCCCCTTGGCTGGGGGAGGGACCTGGGCTGGCTCCCTCCGCCCCACCCGGTCCCTCTCTGGCTCCCCCGGGCCGGGGAGGGGGGAAGAAAGGGGCCTGCAGGCGGCTGGCTCTTGATGGCTGCAGGGGGAAGGGAGACAGACAGAGGGACGGGCACAAAGAGACGGACAGACACCGCCCAGGGCACGGGCAGACAGAGAATTGGGGAAACAGGGAGACAGACAGACGGACGGTCGAGAGATGGTCTGACATAGAGACAGACAGACACAGCACAGGGCACAGGCAGACAGAGAATTGGGGAAACAGGAGACAGACGGACGGACGGACAGTCGAGAGATGGCCGGGCATGACATAGGGACAGACAGACACCGCCCAGGGCACAGGCAGACAGAGAATTGGGGAAACAGGAGACAGACGGACGGACGGACAGTCGAGAGATGGCCGGGCATGACATAGAGACAGACAGACACAGCCCAGGGCACAGGCAGACAGAGAATTGGGGAAACAGGAGACAGACGGACGGACGGACAGTCGAGAGATGGCCGGGCATGACATAGGGACAGACAGACACCGCCCAGGGCACAGGCAGACAGAGAATTGGGGAAACAGGAGACAGACGGACGGACGGACAGTCGAGAGATGGCCGGGCATGACATAGAGACAGACAGACACAGCCCAGGGCACAGGCAGACAGAGAATTGGGGAAACAGGAGACAGACGGACGGACGGACAGTCGAGAGATGGCCGGGCATGACATAGGGACAGACAGACACCGCCCAGGGCACAGGCAGACAGAGAATTGGGGAAACAGGAGACAGACGGACGGACGGACAGTCGAGAGATGGCCGGGCATGACATAGAGACAGACAGACACAGCCCAGGGCACAGGCAGACAGAGAATTGGGGAAACAGGAGACAGACGGACGGACGGACAGTCGAGAGATGGCCGGGCATGACATAGAGACAGACAGACACAGCCCAGGGCACAGGCAGACAGAGAATTGGGGAAACAGGAGACAGACGGACGGACAGTCGAGAGATGGCCGGGCATGACATAGGGACAGACAGACACCGCCCAGGGCACAGGCAGACAGAGAATTGGGGAAACAGGAGACAGACGGACGGACAGTCGAGAGATGGCCGGGCATGACATAGGGACAGACAGACACCGCCCAGGGCACAGGCAGACAGAGAATTGAGGAAACAGGAGACAGACGGACGGACAGTCGAGAGATGGCCGGGCATGACATAGGGACAGACAGACATAGCCCAGGGCACAGGCAGACAGAGAATTGAGGAAACAGGAGACAGACGGACGGACAGTCGAGAGATGGCCGGGCATGACATAGAGACAGACAGACACAGCCCAGGGCACAGGCAGACAGAGAATTGAGGAAACAGGAGACAGACGGACGGACAGTCGAGAGATGGCCGGGCATGACATAGGGACAGACAGACACAGCCCAGGGCACAGGCAGACAGAGAATTGAGGAAACAGGAGACAGACGGACGGACAGTCGAGAGATGGCCGGGCATGACATAGAGACAGACAGACACAGCCCAGGGCACAGGCAGACAGAGAATTGGGGAAACAGGAGACAGACGGACGGACGGACAGTCGAGAGATGGCCGGGCATGACATAGGGACAGACAGACATAGCCCAGGGCACAGGCAGACAGAGAATTGAGGAAACAGGAGACAGACGGACGGACAGTCGAGAGATGGCCGGGCATGACATAGAGACAGACAGACACAGCCCAGGGCACAGGCAGACAGAGAATTGGGGAAACAGGAGAGAGACGGACGGACGGACAGTCGAGAGATGGCCGGGCATGACATAGGGACAGACAGACACCGCCCAGGGCACAGGCAGACAGAGAATTGGGGAAACAGGAGACAGACGGACGGACGGACAGTCGAGAGATGGCCGGGCATGACATAGAGACAGACAGACACAGCCCAGGGCACAGGCAGACAGAGAATTGGGGAAACAGGAGACAGACGGACGGACGGACAGTCGAGAGATGGCCGGGCATGACATAGGGACAGACAGACACCGCCCAGGGCACAGGCAGACAGAGAATTGGGGAAACAGGAGACAGACGGACGGACGGACAGTCGAGAGATGGCCGGGCATGACATAGAGACAGACAGACACAGCCCAGGGCACAGGCAGACAGAGAATTGGGGAAACAGGAGACAGACGGACGGACGGACAGTCGAGAGATGGCCGGGCATGACATAGGGACAGACAGACACCGCCCAGGGCACAGGCAGACAGAGAATTGGGGAAACAGGAGACAGACGGACGGACGGACAGTCGAGAGATGGCCGGGCATGACATAGAGACAGACAGACACAGCCCAGGGCACAGGCAGACAGAGAATTGGGGAAACAGGAGACAGACGGACGGACGGACAGTCGAGAGATGGCCGGGCATGACATAGGGACAGACAGACACAGCCCAGGGCACAGGCAGACAGAGAATTGGGGAAACAGGAGACAGACGGACGGACGGACAGTCGAGAGATGGCCGGGCATGACATAGGGACAGACAGACACAGCCCAGGGCACAGGCAGACAGAGAATTGGGGAAACAGGAGACAGACGGACGGACGGACAGTCGAGAGATGGCCGGGCATGACATAGGGACAGACAGACATAGCCCAGGGCACAGGCAGACAGAAAATTGGGGAAACAGGAGACAGACGGACGGACAGTCGAGAGATGGCCGGGCATGACATAGGGACAGACAGACAAGGCAGAATTTACACAGACGGGGGGGACGATGCGAGATGGACAGACCGACACAGGGATGACAGACCAACATCGCAGAGAGAGAAAGGGCCCGGTGCAGTCTGGGCTGATCCAGTGACAGACAGATAGAGTCGGGACAGGCGGACGGATAAAACAGACGGGCCGAAATCTAGCGAGATACAGCCCATGACCGACCGGCGTTCTACACCGATGGAATAAAGATACACCGGTACCACGGGGACGCGTGGACAGAGACAATCTGGCCAGACGGATACAGCCTAGAGAGACGGATGATGGACAGACGCATGTTAGACGGACCGAAACAATCCATCCAGACCTTGGGACGCGGCCTACACAGACGGACGGACAGACTAAGGAGAAAAACACGCAACCTAGACAGACACAATATAGACAGACAGATACAACACAGACACATCCCAGACAGAGGTACAGACACTGAGACACAAAATAGAGAGATGCACAGACACAACACAGACAGATGGACAGATACAACCTAGACCAGGGATGGGCAAACTTTTTGGCCCGAGGGCCACATCTGGGTATGGAAATTGTATGGCGGGCCATGACTGCTCACAAAATTGGGGTTGGGGTGCGGGAGTGGGTGCGGGCTCTGGTTGGGGGTGCGGGCTCCGGGGTGGGGCCAGAAATTAGGAGTTCAGGGTGCGGGAGGGGGCTCAGGGCTGGGGCAGGGGAGTGGGGTGCGGCGAGGGGTGAGGGCTCTGGCTGGGGTGAGCCTGGGGATAAGGGGTTTGGGGTGCAGGAGGGTGCTCTGGGCTGGAATTTAGGGGTTCGGAGGGCGGGGGGGGGTTCAGGGCAGGGGCTTGGGGCGCGGGAAGGGGCGCAGGCGCGGGGGGGGGGGGGGGCGTGTTGTGGGGGGGGGCGGGGGAGGGGGGGTGGGGGGGGGGGTCGGGGAAGGGGGTTGGGGGTGCGGGAAAGGGTGCAGGCTCCGGCTGGGGGTGCGGGCTCTGGCTGGGGGTGCGGGCACTGGGGTGAGCCTGGGGGTAAGGGGCTTGGGGTGCAGGAGGGTGCGCTGGGCGGGGACTGAGGGGTTCGGGGGGCGGGAGGGGGATCAGGGCAGGGGCTTGGGGTGCGGGAAGGGGTGCAGGCTCCGGCTGGGGGTGCGGGCTCTGGGGTGAGGCTGGGGATGAGGGGTTTGGGGTGCAGGAGGGTGCTCTGGGCTGGGACCGAGGGGTTCGGAGGGCAGGAGGGGGATCAGGGCAGGGGCTTGGGGCGTGGGGAGAGGCTCAGGGGTGCAGGCTCTGGGTGGCACTTACCTCAAGCGGTTCCCAGAAGCAGCGACACGTCCCTTCTCCTTTGGACTGGGGCCATTGGAGTGGGGCCATTGGAGCGCGTAGGAGCCGGAGGGGGGCCATGCCGCGGCTTTCGGGAGCCACATGGAGCGACCCCCGACCCTGCTCCCCGGCTGGAGCGGGGCAAGCCCCAGACCCCGCTCCCCAGTGGGAGCTCAAGGGCTGACTTCAAACAGCTGGCGGGCCGGATCCGGCCCACGGGCCGTAGTTTGCCCACCCTTGACCTAGACAGACGGACACAACACAGACAGATGGACAGACACAATATGGACAGATGGAACGTCGGAATATTACTAACGAGGAACAGTCCTGACAGACAGACAGCCCAATCCGGGATTCAAACACCACCTCCACCAACAGCCCCTGCTCCCCGGGGATTCACACACCAGGGCTGGCTCCTTCCCGCCTGTAGCGTGCACCCAAAGAGCTCTGTGATCTCATCCCACCAGCCACGCCGATCGACCCTGGCTTTCTGTTCCATTTACCCATCAGTCTTTCTGCGGTTCCCAGCCCCTTCCGCTCAGCTGAGGTCACTGTCCTTTGCTATCTCGAGTAGCTCTGTATCAATACGCTGAACTAGGAACATGATGATCTGATGGGTAAAGACTCTGGATTGGGTCTCAGGACGCCTGGGTTGTATCCTTGCTCAGCCACAGATTCCATGTGTGACCTCAGACAAGTCTCTTTCCGGGCCTCAGTTTCTCCATCTGTACAATGGGGCTAATGACACCAACCATCTTTATAAACAGGCCTTGGTGCAACTTGGTTTTTATTTTTGATGTCGGAAAATATCAATGTTTGTTTTATTTTCAATTCTTCCCATTGAAATTATGGTGTTTACATGTTTTTTCCCCCATTTTTATCTATTTAAATTTTCACAGTTGCAAAGACTTATAGGGGAAGGATGAAATGATCATTATTTAAGGACAGCAGAGGTTTGATTGAAAGCGTTAAAGCTTTATAAACCATCAAAACAAATTGTCAGCGTCATATGTCAAAGTTTACAAAGTAAATATCTTTAAATCAAACTCTTTAAGAAGTCCAAAACCAGCATTTTACTCATTTTGCCTAGCTGTACATTTCGATTATTATCCGGTTGGTGCGTGTTTGGTGAAACTGACATGTACCAGCATTCACTGATAAAAATGTAATATATGAAACATTTTGATTTTACTTTGAAACTTATTTTCTTTTGTGTGATTAAATTATAATAGCAAATTTTAAATAATCAAAATTGAAATGAAATGATTTTATGTAAATGAAACATTTTCGATTGGCCTAAAATTAAATGTTCTCAAAAATTGCTTTTCATGGAATTTTTTTTTTTTTTTTTACTGATTTGGAATGAAATTTTTTTCCAAAATCACAGAATTTTCCACAAAACAGATTATTCGGGTTCCCGCACATCGTCGTAAACCTGCAGACCTCATTGCCAACAGAAATTGCCAACGACTAGCGTTTAATAGGCATCATAGGCAACAACAACAACAAAAATCAAACTATCCAGAGTTAGACAAGAAAGGATTAAAATGACTGGCAGTGGTTTAACACTCATGCTTCAGAGCTCAGAATAACCGCTAGCTGAGGGTGGTCAGGAGCCAATTTTTCCTGGCATGTTATGCCAGAGCTGTCCACTAGGGGGGGCCCCTTGTACATTCCTCTGAAGCAGCTGGGACAAGCTACTGTGAGAAACCAGATACGGGGCTAGACGGGCCCATGGGTCTGATCCCGGGGGATAGGGAGGAGGTGGGATACCGGCATAAATGGCCCTTGGTTTTTTAGCCCATGAGAGTCACAACTGATAAGAAAGAAAGAAAGAAAGAAAGAAAGAAAGAAAGAAATAAATAAATAAATAAATAAATAAATTTGGGATGTCAGTTATCCATTGGGGGAACACATGGCAAAGTGGGAATTTCTGCCAGGGCTCATCCAAAGAACTCGGTGTTTGCTATGAAAGGGTCAAAAGAAAGGCCAAAAAGTGTGTGTGTGTGGGGGGGTTCATCCCCAAAATGTTAGAATAAAATGACAAGAACTAGGAAGTTTGCCACACACAAAAAATGAGAGAGAAATTAACACATTAGATTTGCTTCCAGCAACATTTGTAAAGAAAAGACGAAAACTGGATATTTCTCCCTCATTTTTTTTTTTTGTATAAAGAATGACAAAAATCGGCCTTTCCCACAAAAAATTAGAAAAGATTGACAAAAACTGGTGTTCGTCCCCCAAATTTTATTTAGAAAGAAATGACAAAAAATGGATATCCCCCTGCCAAAAAAAAAAGTGGTTAGAAAGAATGGCAAAAATCAATTTTTTTCCTGCAAAAAAAAGAAAGAAAGAAAAATAGCAAGCTTTCCACAAAAATTTTTGAGAAGGAAATTATGGTTCCCTCCAAAATGCAGAAAGTAATGGTTTGTTTTTAGCCACAGGATGGCGCTATGACCACATGCATTATGGGGAGGAGCCGACGTCCACTGAAGCCAATGTGAATGCTCCTGCCGCTCGTCTGCCCCTACCTACAATCCCCTGGGTGAGGTGGCCTCTCGCCCCTACCCCCAGTCTCCCAGCAGGAGGAAGATGGACTCACTGCTGAAGATTGGTGTGAATCGTGTCAACTGCTCTCCCAAGATGGCTTCCTTGTCCGCGCGCAATATGGCCGCCTTTGCCGTCTCCTAACCCTTACCATCTCCGACCCCCAGGCTGCTATAAGCCTCGCTGCTCAAGGTTGGCGTGAGTGGCATCAACTGCTCTTCCAAGATGGTCGCCTTGCCTGTGCCCAAGATGGCCGCCTTCACCGTCCCATAACCCTTGACGTCTCCAGCCTGCTGTAGGCCTTGGCGCCGAGGGTTGGCATGAGCCATCGCGCATGCTCTCTCAAGATGGCTGCCTTACCCTCACCCAAGATGGCCGCCTTCGCCGTCCCATGATTCTTGTTATGTCTGGCCTCCAGGCTGCTGTAGGCCTGGCCGCTGAGAGTCACATCAACTGCTCTCCCAAGATGGCCTCCTTCGCCTTCCCATAATGCTCAGCACGGCCGGCCTCCAGGCTGCTGTAGGCCTTGGCGTGAGTCACGTCAAGCTCCCCTCAGGGTGACGGGCAGGCGCGAGCCAGACGGGGCCCTGGTGCTGACTCCTGGCTGATGTCCCATCTCCCCTCTCAGACTGGGCCTGTGGAACCTTCTGCCACTGGACCTCCCAGCACCGGGGCATCTCCTAGGGTTGGGCCCGCCGTGGGGCTGCCCAGGGCAGGCCCTCCACCGCCGGCAAGGACAACCTATCCCAGGGGTGGCGTCTCCGGTGCGGCTCCCATCTTGTCATGTCCCTCGGGAACGTCCTTCCCCCCCTGGGGATTGTGGGTGACTCCCTGGAGGAGGAACTGGGGGACCCTGGTGGAGAAAGGTGGGAGAGATTAGAGGGTTGTGGAAATGTGAGCAGGACACCCCAGAATGAGCCCAGGCTCCCCCCAGTGCCCCCCCGTTCCACAGTTTTTAGCCTCAGCCCCCTACCTCCATCCAGCCGCTCAGAACAGGGAAAGAACCCAGGAGTCCTGGCTGCCAGCCCCCGCAACCGCTAGACACCGCTCCCCTCCCAGAGGCAGAGAAAGAACCCAGGAGTCCTGGCTCCCAGCCCCGCCTGCCCCAAGGCCCACTCTGTTCACACTCTCTCATTAAGCGCTGTCTCTCTGGTGCCAGCCCGACAGGTCGGAGTTGCCCAACCGGTTCCCGGTGCCGGCGGGGTGAGGGTGGGATCATCGAAAGCCCCCACACAACCTCCTCCTCCCACCATGCACTCTTCCCAGAGGCAGCCGGGCCCCTGGCCCCACCCCCACACCAAATTCCAGCTCCCCTCCTGCTCCCAGAGCCACAGAGAGAACCCAGGTGTCCTGGCTCCCAGCCCCCCTGCTCTAACCACTAGACCCCACTCCCCTCCCAGAGCTGGGGATAGAACCCAGGAGTCCTGGCTCCCAGCCCCCCTGCTCTAACCACTAGACTCCACTCCCCTCCCAGAGCTGGAGAGAGAACCCAGGTGTTCTGGCTCCCAGCCCCCCTGCTCTAACCACTAGACCCCACTCCCCTCCCAGAGCTGGAGAGAGAACCCAGGAGTCCTGGCTCCCAGCCCCCTGCTCTAACCACTAGACCCCACTCCCCTCCCAGAGCTGGGGAGAGAACCCAGGAGTCCTGGCTCCCAGCCCCCCC
>QXTE01000454.1:186295-219360 GCA_003942145.1 Platysternon megacephalum
CCCCCCCAGCCCGATCCCCCCGGACCCCCAGGCAGTGCCCCCATGCACCCTGATCCCCCCCTGATTCCCCCCCTCCTGCAACAGCCACCTACACCCCCTGCACCCCAGTTCCCCTGCACCTTGATCCCTCCTGCACCGGCCCTCTACACGCCCTGCAGGTTCATCCCCCCCCCCACATGCGCTGGCCTCCTGCCCCCCGATCCCCGGTGCACTGACTCCACACCCACTCCCCGACCTGTTGAACGTGCCACGGTCCTATATACACCAGCCCTTGAGCCCCATGGACTCAACCCCAATCGCCCAGCTCCTACAACCCACAGCACCGAGACTCCCTGCCCGTGCACTGAGACCCCCCTGGACCCCTGCCCCCAATTCCCCGCCAATGCACCAGTTCCCCAGCAGCCAATCCCCCACATCGGGCTCCCATGCCCACGGGGGATCTGGAGAGCGTGGGGGTTCCCGCACCAGTAGGAGAAGAACCCGGGAGATTGGCTCTGCTGGGGCTGGGAGCCAGGACTCCTGGGTTCTATCCCAGCTCCGGGAGGGGAGTGGGGGCTAGTGGTTAGAGCAGGGGGGGCTGGGAGCCAGGACTCCTGGGTTCTCTCCCCAGCTCGGGGAGGGGAGTGGGGTCTAGTGGTCAGAGCAGGGGGGGCTGGGAGCCAGGACTCCTGGGTTCTATCCCAGCTCCGGGAGGGCAGGGCCTCTCTGACGTGTGATCAGCCCTTGACTGCAACCATGCCAAGTGAGTCCCAAGTTCACGCGCAGAGCTGCTTCCTGGGTCCCCACCCAGCCTGCGCAGGAATGTGACACCTGGCTCCCCTGGGATCTGCTGAGCTGAGCACAAAATCACCCCCAAGGTGCCATTGGGATCCAGGAGGCCTGGCTCCTCCCTAGCCCCCCTGCTCTGCCCCACCAGACCCCACTCCCCTCCCAGAGCCAGGGATGGAACCCAGGAGTCCTGGCTCCCAGCCCCCGGGGAATGGGATGTGGATGGGGCATCCCTGGTACTAGGTGACAGGTTTGGGCAGGTCCATCCTGTTACCCCACAACTGGCAGAGGAATGTGCTGGGGACGCCCCAGATCAGCTACGGTTAATAGCTTCCTAGGACTCCTGGGTTCCATCCCTGGCTCTGGGGGGGGAGGGGAGTGGGGTCTAGTGGTTAGAGCAGGGGGGGCTGGGAGCCAGGACTCCTGGGTTCTCTCCCCAGCAGGGCCCCTCTGTTCTGCATCCCCTGGTGAGCTCACCCCTGGCCTTCAGGGACCTTGGTCTTAGAGCCTATGGGGCCGGGTGGGACCGTTGGCTGGGGCAGGAGTGACAGTGAATCCCTGTCGAGCTGTGACCTTCTCTGCCTCCTCCAGCATCCCCGCGGCCCCCCCCCCCCCTTCCTGCTGCCTGAGACATCTCCTGGGATTAGCTGGGATCAGCTCAGCTCAGGGGGCAGATTCACCTGAAGAGGCAGAGGCAGCCGGATGGTTTAGAGGTCCGATCAGGACTCCTGGGTTCTATCCCCAGCTCTGGGAGGGGAGTGGGGGCTAGTGGGTTAGAGCAGGGGGAGCTGGGAGCCAGGGCTCCTGGGTTCTCTCCCCGGCTCTGGGAGGGGAGTTGGGGCTAGTGGGTTAGAGCAGGGGGAGCTGGGAGCCAGGCCTCCTGGGTTCTCTCCCCGGCTCTGGGAGGGGAGTTGGGGCTAGTGGGTTAGAGCAGGGGGAGCTGGGAGCCCGGACTCCTGGGTTCTCTCCCTGGCTCTGGGAGGGGAGTGGGGGCTAGTGGGTTAGGGCAGGGGGGGCTGGGAGCCAGGACTCCTGGGTTCTCTCCCAGCTCTGGGAGGGGAGTGGGGGCTAGGGGTTAGAGCAGGGGGGCTGGGAGCCAGGACTCCTGGGTTCTCTCCCCGGCTCTGGGAGGGGAGCGGGGGCGAGTGGGTTAGGGCAGGGGGGGCTGGGAGCCAGGACTCCTGGGTTCTCTCCCCAGCTCTGGGAGGGGAGCGGGGGCTAGTGGGTTAGAGCAGGGGGGCTGGGAGCCAGGACTCCTGGGTTCTCTCCCCGGCTCTGGGAGGGGAGTGGGTTAGAGCAGGGGGGGCAGGGAGCCAGGACTATGCATGTGTCTGAACTGGCATAGATCATCCATTCTGCCCCCAGTTATGTCCCTGCAGGAGGCTGGAGGATATGGGGGTCCCCATTCCCGGGTGAGGGTCTGGGGCTGTGTCATTGGCCGGTTGAATCCCCTGCTTAGATCCCTGCCTCGTTCATAGCCCGCAAGCCCTTTCGTCCAGAGTCAGGGCGTGAACCCTGGCGTCCGGGCCAAACCCCAGGTTCTGTCTGCGTTCCTCAGTCAGATTAAATTGGATACAGGCTTCTCCTTCACTTCCTGTCCCATACGCTGTGGTGGTGTGTGTGGCTTTTACTAGCTGTCCTGCCCCAGAAGTGGCTGCATCTTAGGTTCAGGGATCCCTTCACTGAAGGAGGTGGATGGCTCAAGGCCAGGAGCCAGTTCTCTGGCGCCAGTTCCTGCCATTGTTCTCCGCCTGGCAGTGCCAGGATCGATGCTTCCTGCCATGTGAGGGGCCGGGGAACTGCCCCCTTGACACAGACGCTGGGGGGAGGGATGGATTGATCCTGTTGGGGCGGGTGAGTTGTGTTTTGGGAGAGAAGGGCTATCGAGGGAGGCGGCTTGGAATGTGTGGGGCAGAGACCAGGAGGATTTTGGGGAGATGTGTATGGGGGGACAGGGATATGGGGTGCTGGTAATGTGGGGAGACATGGGGGGATCAGAGGAAAGTGAGGGCTGGGGCTATATGGAAGGGGCTGATAATTTTGGGGAGGGGGAACTGTGGGGGGCTGGAGATTTGGGGGGCTGGGGCCCCTGCGCAGGGATGTTGGTGGGGGAAGTGGGATCCTGCCTGGCGGAGGCCAGAAGGAATTGTGGGGGGAGACATGCGGGAGGGGATCGTGTGAACTGAGCCGATCTGTCTCGTCCCCGATGATTTTGAGAGCGGGGGGCCCAGGCGGAGCCCTGGGGACGTGTTTCCATGAGGGGAAATGGCCCCCTCTGGGGTGGGGCCCTCCCTGCAGCACCGCGCCCCCTGGCAAATCCTCCCTCAGCTTTTAGCTCGCTGCTCCCTGCTAACGATGATCTCGTTAAGGGCTCAGGGCTGACCAGTGCCTGCCTCCCCCACTTAACTCCCTGCCTAAGTGGCTTAGACCTGGGTGCCTTACAGGTGCCCCTGGCAGGACAGAGTCCATCCTGCATCCCCCATGGCTGACACAAGTGGTGTGGTTCTCTGCGTACTCCCAGGCAGACACCAGGGCTCAAGGGACTTCCCAGTCTCCAGGACTCCTGGGTTCTCTCCAGGCTCTGGGAGGGGAGTGGTGTCTAAGGGTTAGAGCAGGGGGGGCTGGGAGCCAGGACTCCTGGGTTCTATCCAGGCTCTGGGAGGGGGGGGGGGGCTAGTGGTTAGAGCAGGGGGGGCTGGGAGCCAGGACTCCTGGGTTCTCTCCAGGCTCTGGGGGGGGAGTGGGGTCTAGTGGTTAGGGCAGGGGGGGCTGGGAGCCAGGGCTCCTGGGTTCTGCCCCCAGCTCTGGGAGGGGAGTGGGGTCTAGGGGTTAGAGCAGGGAGGGCTGGGAGCCAGGACTCCTGGGTTCTGTCCCCAGCACTGGGAGGGGAGTGGGGTCTAGGGGTTAGAGCAGGGGGGGCTGGGAGCCAGGACTCCTGGGTTCTATGTTTAGTTGGCGTTGGGAAGTGTCTCTGGAGGGTAAATCATGATTATTTAACATCTCACTTGGCCTCACATGCGGAGGTCGTTACCTGAGCTCTGGCGCCACTCATGAGAGAGCAGTGGGGATTCCCCGGTGCCCTGCCCCAGAGCTGGCTGCCTCTAAGCACCAGGCAAGCCACCCCCCTGCGGCATTGTGTGTGGCTGTTCTCCAGCTGCCCCGCCCCAGAGCTGGCTGCATCTCTGCTGGTTCATATTCCCTCTGCAGCCGCTGGCAAGCTGGTGCCATGGGCTCGGTGCTCCCAGCTGTCAGCAGAACAGCTCAGCGTCTGATTTCTTTGCTGATTCTGCTCCCGGTGCCCTTGGCGCTGGGGAGGGGTCACCTCTAGACATCTGGGCCTGGCACTGAGGGGTCGGATAGCCCTCTCCAGTAGGATGTGGGAGACCCCTGCTCTCAGATCCAGGACGCCGCAGGCCCTACAGAGGTGTGGGGTAGAAGGGCTGGAAAATCTCAAGCGGGCTGTGAACTAGGGTGGGAATATATTAATACACTATCGTTATCTGCAATCGTAACTGTCCTGCCACGATCAGCAGGAGATTGGGGGCTAGTGGTGAGAGCAGGGGGCTGGGAGCCAGGACTCCTGAGATCTATCCTAGCTCTGGGAGGGGAGTGGGGTGTGGTAGGTTAGAGCACGGGGGTCCAGGAGCCAGGACTGAGAGGCACCGGCAGAGCTGGGGGGCAGGGAGCTCCGGGCTGGGACAACAGGGGGCTGTCAGTCAGGTCACCTCACTGTCCTTGGGGCTGTCCCTAGCATCCAGAGCAAGAGCTGATAAAGTGATGCCAGGTGCATCTTTGCTCCTCCCTCTCAGGACTTTTTTTGGGGTGTGGGGGTGGCTGCCTGCAGCTCTTCCCATCTCTGCCTGTTGTAGAGCTGGGGATAAACCCAGGAGTCCTGGCTCCCAGCCCCCCCTGCTCTAACCACTAGCCCCCACTCCTCTCCCAGAGCTGGGATAGAACCCAGGAGTCCTGGCTCCCAGCCCCCCTCCTCTAACCCCTAGACCCCACTCCCCTCCCAGAGCTGGGAGAGAACCCAGGAGTCCTGGCCCCCAGCCCCCCTCCTCTAACCCCTAGACCCCACTCCCCTCCCAGAGCTGGGATAGAACCCAGGAGTCCGGGCTCCCAGCCCCCCGCCTCTAACCCCTAGCCCCCACTCCCCTCCCAGAGCTGGGATAGAACCCGGGGATACTAAGACAATTGGGGTCATCCTGGGGGACCCTAAGATGCGGCCTGGGGGAGGGGTGCAGAGGGGGGTCTGGTTCTGGGGCGACTCCAGGGGAGGGAGCTAGTTTGGCACTCGGGGGAGGGGGCGGGGCGCTGCCTGGATTGGATTGTCCGAGGGGAGTGGGGGGGCCCCATGGCCGATCACTGCCGCTGAGCCTCCCCGTCTCGGTCTCAGGCATCCCCCTGTTGGGCTTCGTCTTGCTGCTGCCCCTGTCCATCCCGTGGGCGCGGATCTCGGTGGGCTGGCTGGCCGTGGTGCACTACCTGGCCTGCGTGGTGCCCCAGCTGGGCAGTGTGCTCTACCACCTCTTCATGAACCACGAGGGGGGGCCGGCCGTCTACCACACCCTGCTGACCCTGGACATGTGCGGGGTCTGCATGGTCAACACGCTGGGTGAGTGGGGGGCTGGGGAACTGGGTGGGGGGGTATGGAGGGGCAGAGCTGGGGGGGGACTGGTTGGGGGCAGAGCCGGGGGCGTGGCAGGACTGGTTAGGGGTTATGGGGGGCAGAGCTGGGGGGGACTGGTTGGGGCAGAGCCAGGGGGTGTGGGGGGACTGGTTGGGGGTTATGGAGGGGCAGTGCTGAGGCTAGGGTAGATCTGGTGGAAGGGTAGAGGATCCCAGGAGGGAGGGGAGGGGAGTGGCATTGTGGGGCAGTGCAGAGACCGGGTGGGCTGGATGGGGCTGAGAAAGGACTGGTTGCCCCCCACCTCTAACCCCTTTGCTCCCCCCCCCCCCGCAGGTGCCCTTCCCATCATCTACTGCACCCTTGCCTGCTCCCCGCTTCCCCGCAGCGCCGCCCTGCTGGCCTACACGGCGCTGTCCAGCTACGCCATCATCTGCGCGGTGACGGCCCACTCCAACGTGCGGCGCCTGCGCTCCTTCGCCTGGCAGGCCCTCTTCCGCTTCTTCTTCTTCTACCTGCGCTGGGCGGGCCTGGGCACGGGCCACCCCTCCTCGCTGCGCTCGTACCTCGTCATGGACGGCCTGGCCCTGCTGGGGGGCGTCATCAACGTCTCCCGTGTGCCTGAGCGCTGGCAACCCGGCCGCTTCGACTACTGGTTCAACAGCCACCAGATCATGCACGTGCTGGTGGTGGTCAGCATCCTCTACCTCCACTGGGGGGTGGTGGCCGACTTGCTGTGGGTCACCAGTTATGCCTGCCCCCAGGACTGACCGAGCCCGCCAGCAAGCGGGGAATGGTGTGGTCTTGTGGCTGCATCCCTCCAGGTCACCACACGATGGATTCCCGTTGGCCAAGGGGTCTTCTGGATCCACTCCCGTTTGCTGAGGGGTCTTCTGGGTGGCCGGTGATGGATTTTCATTGGCCAGGGTGTCTTCTTGATCCACTCCTGTTGGCCAACAATGGATTCCCATTGGCCATGGCATCCTCTAGATCCACTCCTGTTGGCCAACAATGGATTCCCATTGGCCAAGGCACCCTCTGCAGTCCTTTTGGCCAAGGGGTCTTCTGGATGGCCAGTGATGGATTTCTGGTGGTTTTGGAGACTTCTGGATCAACTCCCATTGGCTAAGGGGTCTTCTGGATCAGCAGAGCAGGGCTCCCACTGGCTGCGAGTCATTGTGGATCACCAGGGTTGGATTTCCATGGTCGGGGGCTCTTCTCTGTTGCCAGCAATGCACTTCCATTGGCTAGACTCTGGATAGACTCCCTTTGGCTGATGAGGGTGCTTCTGGGTCACTAGCCACAGACTCCCATTAACAAAGCTCCAGACAGATGCCCACTGTCCGTGGGTCATTCTGGACCACCAGGGATGGATTTCTATTGGCTGCCGTCCTTTGGATCCTTCTGGATCACCAGCAGTGTTCGCCTATAGGGACTGGGGCAGGGTGGGGGGCTGCGAGGGGGCACTATTTTGAGGTGCTAGGGGGTGGAGCAGCCCCTCTCCCCCTTTAGACCTTTTATCCAGGTACCCTACAGACTTTGAGACACCATGCAATACTTTCTACTTTCTAAAGGGCTGACGAGGTGCCTGGATGCTGGGGTCTGCACTGACTAGGGACTCGGGGGGGGGAGGCAGCCCAGGAGAAGCTGTGTGTGTTGGGAGGGGAGATAAGAGGGAGGTATTGGGGTGGGGGAGGGGGGGAGGCAGTGGAATCTAAGAGCTACAGCAGGACTCCTGGGTTCTCTCCTCAGTTGTTGCCATCATCCTTGGGCCAAGCGGCGTCAGCCGCTTGTGCCTCAGTTTCCTGTTGCTCCCTGCTCTGGGGGATGTTTCCTGTTACTGAGCCCTGGTCTGCACTCTCCCCCTGCAGAGGGAGGAACAGGTATTCCCCTTTCTGCAGGAGTCACGGCTCCTGGTGCAGTAACAGCCAGCGGGGGACTGTGTCCCCATCAGCCTGTTTTTATACTACACGTCCCATCTGCTGCTAACCCCATGGTGCTCACCGGGAGCCCTGGGCGTTGACTGCCAGGGCTCCCCTTCCACCCTCTGCTGGCATTGGGGTGTACCTACTGTTCCCCTTCCCCAATTTAGGGCCACTAAACACAGAGGCAGCTCTGGATCATTGTTTTCCAATCCCTGTTCACTGGGCCCCGGATAGCTAATCTGGATCCTGAGCAGGGAGGTGTGTGTGTGAATGGAGCTAATCTGGATTCAGAAGCCACAGGTGTGGAAGTAGCTAAACTGGTTCTCAATCTGGATTCCAGTTGGCCACATGCATACATAGCTAAACTCGTTCTCAGTCTGGATTCCTGTCCAGAGGCCGGGTGTGAATGTAGCTAAAATTGTTCTTAATCTGGATTCCAATTCCCCAAGTGTGAATGAAGCTACCTTCGTTCTCAATTTGGATTCCAATTGGCCATGTGTAATGTAGCTAAACTCATTCTCAGTCCTGATTTCAGTTATAAGGCTGCATGTGTGAATATAGCTAAATGGTTTCTCAATCAGGCTTCCAGCTGGGAGGCCATGTGTCAATATAGCCAAATTAGATTTTTAATCCAGATTCTAATCTGGTTTTGCCAGGAAACGTATATGGGGCCAAGCTGGTTCTTAAGGTGGAAGCCAACGTCCATAAGCAGTTCTTAAATTCCATCTTGTTCTCGGATTGTTCTGCTCAGTGTAAATGGGGCCCTCTCAACCTCATTCCTGGTGGGCAGCCACACTGGTTTAGAAACCAGTTCAGTATTAGAAACTTGCTTTGAATTGCCATGTAGACAAACCTTTAAGGAAGCAGTACAAAGGGTAGTAGAGGTAGAGTAGGACCATGGGTGGACAAAACTGGCAATTGAGACAGCTGTGCTGTGCCAAGACAAGGAGTCAAGCATCAAAGGGTAACCAACCACACAGCATGATGTGGATTACAGCAGGGAGAGATGGGAGCTAGGACTCCTGGGTTCTACCCCTGCTCTGGGAGGCGTGCAGGTTCTAATGGTTAGTGGTGGGGACCTAGGAGTTAGGACTCTCCTAGGTTCTGTCCCCAGCTCTAGGAAGGGGACAGGGGAGAGGAGAAATCAGGCCTTCTGGGTTCTTTGTTCCTGTTGTCCCACCCTGTAACTGAGGCCAAAAGGAAAGCTAAGAAGTGGGTGGCAGGCTGTGAACTGTTCTCCCATGTTGAAGGGATGGCTGTATTTCTCTGGCCTCCTTCAGAGGGGTGCTGTTGGGTGGGTTCTGCTCTCCCCCCCCCTCCCCAAAATCCAGTCGTGTCTCCGTTATCTCAGGGCACATGAACACAGCTAGTGTTCGCGGCTTCGTGCCGAAGCAACATATCTTTTTAAATTAAAAATGAAAAACTGAAAAGTAAGAGGCTAAAATCCACATTGTGCCGGGGTGGGGGGAGCAGGGGGATGGAGGTTCTTACGGGCCACCGCCTCCCACCAGGGTCCTGTTGGATGGTAGCTCTAGGCTTCAATAAAGCAGAGACAGAGCTCATGTGCGTGTGGTTCTTGGTCCTCCGGCCATAGCTGGCTCCAGGACCTCCATTTCCACTGGCAGAAGAGTCGCCTTGCTCCGTTGAAGGCTAGGAATCTGCCGCAGAGACGGTAGAACAGAGGTGAGACCTCTTGAGGAACAAGCAAGGATGGTGCTGCTGCGTGCTTCCACCCTGGGATCTCCAGCACCAGTTGGGTGTGGATCTTCAACCCTCCTCTGCCCCCACTGGGCATGAGTCTTCTCCACTGATGTCCCACATCCGGTAGTGGAGGATCTTCAATGTTCTTCCGCCCCTGCTGGCCATGGATTTTCTCCAATGATGTCCCACCCCTCCCTACCTTCTCCATAGCTCTCACCCCACTAAAATTAAGAACTGGATTGTTCTGTGCTCCTCACGCCTTCCACTACCTCCCCCATCCTCAACCCAAGGTCTCTAAAAGAACACACTTTTCCCTCTGTTGACCACCCCCTCCTCCAAACATGAGGATTTGTCTGCATTCAGTCACTCCAGTTATGGAAACAAATTGAGAGGATGGCCTAGTGGCTTGAGTGTTACCCTAGGACGTGAGAGGCCTGGGCCCAAGTCCCTACTCTACCACAAACTCCCTGAGCTCATATATAGTCTGGGCCTCAGTTTCCCCAGCTGTAAAATTAGATAATAGCATTTTCCCTCCTCACAGGGGTGTGTGAGGATAAGCACAGAGATTGTGAGGTGGTCTGATACTTAGATGATGGGGCCCAGATAAGTATCTCAGCTAGACAGACACACCAGTGCAGACTATCTTAATTCAAATTGAAGCCTAGTGTCTAGCTCTTTGTCTTAAGCAGATTCCTGGCCCCAAATTTAATGTGGATTAAGAGTGTCTACACTGATTTAACTAGATCTGGTTTTAAAGTCAGACTGGTTAAAATCGGGCAGCTTTGAAGACAAAGCGGCCTATTATAATCTATGTGGCACTAGCCCTGTGGAGCTTTACTCATTGCTCACACCCCATTGGGCCAGGCACTGTACAAACAGAACCAAAAGCAGGTCCCTGACCCAGTAATTTCATTTGGGGCCCTTTGGCTTCTAGCCCCAGCTCTGGAAGGGGAATGGGGTCCAGTGGGTTAGAGCAGGGGAGCTGGAAGCCAGGACTCCTGGGTTCTGTCCTAAACTTACTGTGTGTGCTCAGAGCGCAATTATTTCCCTTCCCTGTGCCTCAGTTTACTGTGGAGGGAGGGGTAGTAGGGGAGTCAGCCCACCCAGACCTCTGCATAGGAGAAACCCGATAAGAGCAGAGAAAGGTACATAACTGCCCCTCCCAATTCGTGTGTGGTAGGACACCCCAACTGCTGCATGGCACATGGGGTGGCTGGCGGGCTCCTTGTGCACCCCCTGTCGGTGTTACATAATCACGGTTTGTAGGGAGCCTGCTGAGGAGGCGGTGACTTGGTGCTAGTGGTCAAGATGGAGGTAGAGTGGCAGAGATCACCCCACACACCCAGGGGATCCCCCTTCCCTCCAGCTGGGGGCAGTGCTGCCCCCACCCCAGAGACAGGATCGACCCTGACAATCTATTTCTCCCTCAGCCTCGTGATCATTTCAAAGCACTTTTTATTAACACTTTTCATAGTTGCTGCCTTCCCTTAAAAACAGAAAAAAACAAACAAAAAAAAAGATCCACAAACCCCGGCGGGTCCTGGCCTGGGGCAGAGCCACAGCGACCCCTGGTGGGAGGGGATGGCAGCACTTGTGTCCCTCCCACCAGTTCATGAAGAGGTTAAAAAGCTTAAAAAAAAGAAAAGAAAAGAAAATACATTGAGATTCAACCCCCAACTGCTCCTTCCAGCAGCCCCCCCCAGCAGCAGCGTCAGGGAAGGAGGGCTCTCTCCCCGCCCCCCAGCAGTGTGGAGAACAGAGTGGGGGTGTCGAGGGCCCACGTAGCCTCAGCGGGGAGCATGTGGGGTCATTACCCCAGTGAGGGACACTCCCCCTCCCCGCCCCAGGAACGATCAAGCTGAGGGCAGCTGAGCTTTGGAGCGCCGTCACTTCTGCTCCACCGTGGCCTCCTCGAACATGCTCAGGAGGTTCCTGGGCTCGAAGGAGCAATGCTGGCCTGCACCCTGGGGGGCGCTCTCCTCCCTCTGCTCTTCCTCCTCCTCCTCCTCCTCGAAGGCCAGGGTGCGGCGGAGGCTGCCCCCTTTGGGGGAGCCGGGGCTGCTGGGGGGGGAATCCGGGCTGATGCGGCTCAGGTTGGGGCTGCCCTGGACGGCTGAGGACCTAGGAGGAGGGAACCAGGGTGGGATCAGGGCAGTGGGAGATGGAGACACCCCCTGGGGGCCCATCTAGACCATCCCCACCCAGGGCAGGATTGTCCCCGACAGTCTGTCCCCAAGCTGAGATGCCCCAGTTAGCTCAGAGGGGAATAGGATCGAGTGAGTTAGAGCCAGGGGGGCTGGGAGCCTGGACTCCTGGGTTCTCTCCCCAGCTCTGAGAGGGTAGTGGGGTCTGGCGGGTTAGAGCAGGGGGGCTGGGAGCCCGGACTCCTGCGTTCTCTCCCCAGCTGTGAGAGGGGAGTGGGGTCTGGCGGGTTAGAGCAGGGGGGGCTAGGAGCCCGGACTCCTGGGTTCTCTCCCCAGCTCTGAGAGGGGAGCGGGGGCTGGCGGGTTAGAGCAGGGGGGCTGGGAGCCCGGACTCCTGCGTTCTCTCCCCAGCTGTGGGAGGGGAGTGGGGTCTGGCGGGTTAGAGCAGGGAGGCTGGGAGCCCGGACTCCTGGGTTCTCAAGTGTGCAGGAGCAAGGGAAGAGGCCCGCAGGACAGGCTGCAGCCCTGCCTGACACCCAATGTCTCACCTCGTCCTGCTGCCAGTCTCCGGAGGAGAGAGGTGGCGCGGGGTGGAAGTGCTGCCCACAGAGGGACGCAGGTTCAGCGGCGGGGAGCTCGGGGGCCTGCCAGGCAAGCAGAGACGTGAGGGGAAGCCCCTGTGGGTGCAGGAGGGGCTGGCCCTGGGACCCAGCATTCCCATGCATCCTTCAGAGGAAGCTTGGGGAGTCCATCTCCCAACCACCATGCCCCCCCAACCTCCAAGGGGCCACCCCAGATATCCCACCCCAGGAGTACCCCATCCCTTAGAGGGACCTCCATGCACCTCCTTGCTCAGGTAAGCCTGGGTACTCTCCTACACTCTGTTATCCCTATTACACCCCAAAGGGAGGAGAGCCACATACCCCTGCCCCCATGCATCCCCTTTTATCCACTTGCCCCCCCATATGGATTACCCCATATTCCTAGCCCCCAAATGCCCCACCCCAGCTTCCTCCTGCATTCCTCCCTGCCCCAGCTACCATCCCCCCACAACTCCTCCACATCTCATTTTGTTCCCCCCACCTTCATACACTCCCAGTCCCCCCCATGTTCCTACCCCTCCATAGTCCTAGATTCACCCCCATATCCTCCCTGCACCCCAGAAGTCCCTTCCTGCCCTGTATGTGAGAGCACACCTGGGCAGTGCTGCCCTCTGCTGGAGGGGACGGGGGCCCATGGGTAGATGTGGGTGTGTTGTCCCCCCCACTCACTTGTCCTGCAATAGCAGCTCCCCGGGGCAGGTCCGGTTATGCCGCCCACAGACCCCCGATACCTCGAACACATCCTCCCCCAGGCTCCCATCTTCCTCCTCCTCCTCTTCGTCCCAGGAGAAGCTGCTATCCAGCAGGGTGGCAAGTAGCGGGGAGCAGGGTGGGGTGAGTGGGACGCTGCGACGCCAGCTGGAGAGCCAGCGCGCCGGCAGGCACAGGGCAGCCCACAGCCAACGCACCAAACTCCCAACACCCTGAGGGGGGGAGGGAGAAGAGAAACTTCAACCAACAGGACTGAAGGGCACCGGCAGAGCTGGGGGGGAGGGGCTGGGCTAGCAGGTGCTGCAGGTTGGGAGTGAGGGGCACCGGCGGAGCTGGGGGGGCCCAGGGCTGGGCTAGCACGGGCTGCAGGTCGGGAGTGAGGGGCACCAGCGGAGCTGGGGGGCAGGGCTGGGCTGGCAGGGGCTGTGGGTCGGGAGTGAGGGGCACCGACAGAGCTGGGGGGGCCCAGGGCTGGGCTAGCACGGGCTGCAGGTCGGGAGTGAGGGGCACCAGCGGAGCTGGGGGGCAGGGCTGGGCTGGCAGGGGCTGTGGGTCGGGAGTGAGGGGCACCAGCAGAGCTGGGGGGCCCAGGGCTGGGCTAGCAGGTGCTGCGGGTCGGGAGTGAGGGGCGCCGGCGGAGCTGGGGGGGCCCAGGGCTGGGCTAGCAGGGGGCGGGGGGTCGGGGGGGGGGGGCACCGGCAGGGCCGGGGGGGGGGGGGGGGCGGGGCGGGGCTAGCAGGGGCTGCGGGTCGGGAGTGAGGGGCACCAGCAGAGCTGGGGGGGGGGGCAGGGCTGGGCTAGCAGGGAGCTGTGGGCCGGGAGTGAGGGGCACCGGCAGAGCTGGGGGGGCCCCGGGCTGGGCTAGCAGGGGGCGGTGGGTCGGGAGTGAGGGGCACCGGCAGAGCTGGGGGGGCCCAGGGCTGGGCTAGCAGGGGGCTGTGGGTCGGGAGGGAGGGGCACCGACAGAGCTGGGGGGGCCCAGGGCTGGGCTAGCACGGGCTGCAGGTTGGGAGTGAGGGGCACCAGCGGAGCTGGGGGAGCCTAGGGGTGGGCTGGCAGGGGCTGTGGGTCGGGAGTGAGGGGCACCGACAGAGCTGGGGGGCCCAGGGCTGGGCTAGCAGGTGCTGCGGGTCGGGAGTGAGGGGCACCGGCAGAGCCGGGGGGGGGTGGGGCAGGGCTGGGCTAGCAGGGGCTGCTGGGCGGGAGGGAGGGGCACCGGCAGAGCTGGGGGCGGGGGGCAGGGCTGGGCTGGGCTAGCAGGGGGCTGTGGGTCGGGAGTGAGGGGCACCAGCAGAGCGGGGGGGCCCAGGGCTGGGCTAGCAGGTGCTGCGGGTCGGGAGTGAGGGGCACCGGCAGAGCTGGGGGGCGGGGCTGGGCTAGCAGGGGCTGCGGGTCGGGAGTGAGGGGCACCGGCAGAGCTGGGGGCTGCGGCTCAGGACTGACGTGCTCCCCCATCCCCAGGACTCACCTGGCACAAAGAGGCAGCTCTCAGGAGTCCGTCCTGCACCAGCAATGTCAGCTTGCGCCACTTCTCCGTCTTGCGCATGATGCTGGAGTTGAGCAGCGCCTCCACCGAGGGCCGGAGCCGGGGATCGGGGTCCAGCATGGCAGCCAGCAGGGCCCGCAGCTCTGAGGAGAGACCTGGGCCAGGGAGAGATGTCAGCAGCGCCCCCAACTGAGCCCCACCCTCCCCTAGTGCCCGTGACTTCCAGTCCTGCCTTCTTTAACCACTACACCAGTGGTTCTCAACCAGGGCTCTGCGTTCCCCTTGGGGTATGCACAGGTTCCCCCATGGGGTACACCAGCTCATCCAGATATTGACCTTGTTTTACAGCAGGCTACAGAAAAAGCACTAGCGAAGTCAGTCCAAACTAAAATTTCACCCGATGACTTGTTTATTCTGCTCTATATACTACACACTGAAATGCAAGTACAATAGTTACATTGTACGTGTAATGGGAAGAGGAGGGATAGCTCAGTGCTTTGAGCATTGGCCTGCTAAACCCAGGGTTGTGAGTTCAATCCTTGAGGGGGCCACTTAGGGATCTGGGGCAAAAATCAGTCCTTGGTCCTGCTAGTGAAGGCAGGGGCTGGACTTTCGGGGTCCCTTCCAGCTCTATGAGATCTATCTCCATTTATATTATTATTCTAATTAGGGCTGTCAATCACAGTTAACTCACAGGATTAACTCAAAAAAATTAATCCCACTTTTAATCGCACTGTTAAACAATAGAATACCAATTGAAATGTATTAATATATTGATTTCAATGCAGAATACAAAGTGTACAGTGCTCACTTTATATTATTTTTATTATAAATATTTGCACTGTAAAAATGATAAAGAAATAGTATTTTTCAGTTCACCTCATACAAGTACTGTAGGGCAATCTCTTTATCGTGTTAGTGCAACTTACAAATGTAGATTTTTTTGGTAACATAACTGCACTCAAAAACAAAACAATGTCAAACTTTAAGCCTACAAGTCCACTCAGTCCTACTTCTTGTTCAGACAAACAAGTTTGTTTACATTTGCAGGAGATAATGCTGCCCACTTCTTATTTACAATGTCACCTGAAAGTGAGATCAGGCATTCGCATGGCACTGTTGTAGCTGGTGTCGCAAGATATTTACGTGCCAAATGCGCTAAAGATTCGTATGCCCCTTCATGCTTCAGCCACGATTCCAGAGGACGTGTCCATGCTGATGACACTCGTTAAAAATAAATGCATTCATTAAATTTGTGACTGAGAATTGGGGGAGAATTGTATGTCTCCTGCTTTGTTTTACCCGCATTCTGCCGTATATTTCATGTTAAAGCAATCTCGGATGATGACCCAGCACGTGTTGTTCATTTTAAGAACACTTTCACTTCAGATTTGACAAAACGCAAAGAAGGTCCCAATGTGAGATTTCTAAAGATAGCTACAGCACTCGACCCAAGGTTTAAGAATCTGAAGTGCCTTCTAAATCTGAGAGGGACGAGGTGTGGAGCACGCTTTCAGAAGTCTTAAAAGAGCAACCCCCTGATGCGGAAACTACAGAACTGAGCCCCCAAAAGGAAAATCAACCTTCTGCTGGTGGCACCTGACTCAAATGATGGAAATGAACATGCGTCGTTTGCACTGCTTTGGATTGTTATCAAGGAGAACCTGTCATCAGCGTGGACGCATGTCCTCTGGAAGGCTGAAGCATGAAGGGACATATGAATCTTTAGCGCATCTGGCACGTACATATCTTGCGACGTTGGCTACAACGGTGCCATGCGAACACCTGTTCTCACTTTCAGGTGACATTGTAAACAAGCAGCAGGCAGCATTATCTCCTGCAAATGTAAACAAACTTGTTTGTCTGAGCAACTGGCTGAACAAGAAGTAGGACTGAGTGGACTTGTAGGCTCTAAAGTTTTACATTGTGTTGTTTTTGGGTGTAGTTATTTTTTGTACATAATTCTACATTTGTAAGTTCAACTTTCATGGCAAAGAGATTGCACTACATAATTTGTATTAGGTGAACTGAAAAATACTATATTATTTTTACAGTGCAATTATTTGTAATAAAAATAATATAAAGTGAGCACTGTACATTTTGTATTCTGTGTGGTAATTGAAATCAATATATTTGAAAAAGTCAAAAACACAAAAATATTTAAATAAATGGTATTCTATTATTCATTAACAGTGCGATTAATCACAATTAATTTTTTTGATCGCTTGACAGCCCTAATTCCAGGTGATTTAGTTTATAATTATATGGTAAAAAGGAGAAAGTCAGCCATTTTTCAGTACTAGTGTGCTGTGACACTTTTGTATTTTGAGGTCTGATTTTGTAAGTAAGTCATTTGTAAGTGAGGTGAACCTTGGGGATAGGCAAGACAAATCAGACTCCTGAAAGGGGGACAGGAGTCTGGAAACGTTGAGAGCCACTGCACTGCACAGGAGCCAAATTAGGAATCAACATTACCCTGAAGAGCCACAGTTGTGTGAATTCATTGTTTCATTTACTAGAGAGTCATATTTAAACAGTGTAACAGGGGAAATATTTAGTTTTTACACACACACAGTAGAACCTCAGAGTTACACACACTGCGGGAAAACAAAACGTTATGGTTGTTCTTTCAAAAGTTTACAACTGAACATTGACTTAATACAGTTTGAAACTTCACTATGCTGTAGAAAAATGCTACTTTCCCTTTTTAAAGCAGTTTACATTTAACACTGTACTGTATTTACTTTTTTCCATCTCTGCTGCTGCCTGATTTGTACTTCCAGTTCCAAATGAGGTGTGTGGTTTACTCATCAGTTGGTAACTCTGATTTTCATAACTGAGGTTCTACTGTATTTTAGTCTCACAGCAAAATGACTGATCAAGTATTATTTTATCAACTACAATCAATTAATAACATTGTAAAAGCATCCTGATTGGTTAATAATTAAATCAGTGTTTTAATGTCATGCACCTCAAAGAGCCGCAAGGAGACACATTAAAGAGCCACTTGTTGCTTGCAAGCCTCAGTCTGAGTATCACGGCACTAGACAGATACTAGTCTGTTGGGATGGAACCCAGGAGTCCTGGCTCCCAGCCCCCCTCCCAGCTCTGACCACCAGACTGAATGCCAATTCCAGCAGGTTTCCCTGTGTGAAGCAGGGTCCATGGCACACTGGGTAGCCATCAGCAGCCCCATCTGTGCCAGGAGAGGGGACCCCCACTTACCGGCAGTGAATTCGGGGGGCAAGTAGCCCTGCCGGAGCTGCTGCCAGCCCTCCCCTCCATTGGGCAGCTCCATATTGCAGGCGATTTCCAGGATAGTCATGCCAAGGCTGGAAGAGAGATGCGCACGCTGGGTCAGCCAGGAGCCAGCCTCCCAGAATCCTCTGCTCCCTGCCACACGCCAGGGTGCCCGGACTCGGAGCACATGGGGCGGTGGCGGTCAAGGAAGGGGGTGTGCGGACTGAAAGCCAGGGGATGGGTCTAGTGGATAGAGGGGTGGGGCTGGGAGTCAGGACTCCTGGGTTCTATCCCTGGCTCTAGTGGGCCCACCTGAAGACATCAGCCGCCTCACTGTACTCCCCCCGCAGCAGCTCGGGCGCCATGTAGCGCGGGTCGCCCTCCTGGGCGTCACTCAGGTCTCCACGGTCCAACTCCAGCACCAGGCCAAAGTCGCCCAGCTTGCAGACCCGGCGCTCGGTGAGGAAGACGTTGGCCGGCTTGACGTCCATGTGCAGCAGCCCGCAGGCGTGCAGGTGGCACAGCGCCTGCAGCAGGTCCCAGAGGCAGGCCCGCACCTGGCCCTCGGGCAGCGTCCCGCGCCCCTCGCAATGCTGCAGCAGGCTGGCCGGGCACAGCTCCGTCTGGATGTACAGCTGCCCCCGCTCCTCCCAGGCCCGCACGAAGCTCACGCAGTTGGGGTGGCGCCCCACCCGCTCGTGCTTCCGCACCTCGGCCAGCTTGCGCTGCCGGTCGCCGGCGCCCCGGAACGGCTCCACCGAGCGCTTCACGGCGTACAGCCGCCCGTCCTCCTTGCTGCGCACCTGTGGGGGACAGGTCAGACCGGGGGAGGAGGGCCAGGACCCAACTCCCCCGACAGATCCCCTCCTTTCCCCACAACTCTGCCCCCCAGAACAGCTCCACGCTCATCCTCCCTGCTGCGCACCTGTGGGGGACAGGGCAGACCTGGGGGGGGGTGCCAGGACCCAGCTTCCCCGACAGATTCCCTCCTTTCCCCACAACTCTGCCCCACAGAACAGCTCCACGCTCCTCCTCCTTGCTGCGCACCTGTGGGGGACAGGGCAGATCTGGGGGGTGGGGCCAGGACCCAGCTCCCCCGACAGATCCCCTCCTTTCCCCACAACTCTGCCCCACCGAACAGCCCCACGCCCATCCTCCCTGCTGCGCACCTGTGGGGGACAGGGCAGACCTGGGGGGGGGTGCCAGGACCCAGCTCCCCCGACAGATCCCCTCCTTTCCCCCCAACTCTGCCCCACAGAACAGCTCCACGCTCCTCCTCCTTGCTGCGCACCTGTGGGGGACAGGTCCGACCTGGGGGGTGGGGCCAGGACCCAGCTCCCCCGACAGATTCCCTCCTTTCCCCACAACTCTGCCCCACAAAACAGCTCCACGCTCATCCTCCCTGCGGCGCACCTGTGGGGGACAGGTCCGACCTGGGGGGTGGGGCCAGGACCCAGCTCCCCCGACAGATTCCCTCCTTTCCCCACAACTCTGCCCCACAAAACAGCTCCACGCTCATCCTCCCTGCGGCGCACCTGTGGGGGACAGGTCCGACCTGGGGGGGGGGGCCAGGACCCAGCTCCCCCGACAGATTCCCTCCTTTCCCCACAACTCTGCCCCACAGACCAGCCCCACGCTCATCCTCCTTGCTGCGCACCTGTGGGGGACAGGTCAGATCTGGGGGGTGGGGCCAGGACCCAACTCCCCCGACAGATCCCCTCCTTTCCCCACAACTCTGCCCCACGCTCATCCTCCCTGCTGCGCACCTGTGGGGGACAGGTCAGACCTGGGGAGTAGGGCCAGGACCCAGCTCCCCCGACAGATCCCCTCCTTTCCCCACAACTCTGCCCCACAGAACAGCTCCACGCTCATCCTCCCTGCTGCGCACCTGTGGGGGACGGAGCTGCCACCAGTGGGGACAGGCTCAGGTTGAGAATCATGCTCATCCCCCAGCTGGGATCCCCGTAATCCCCACACCCCTTAGCTAGGATCCCACACCCCTTACCTTATACACCTCCCCGAAGGAGCCGCGCCCCAGCCGGCCCAGCAGCTGGAAGCACTGGCTGAAGAAGGGCTCTCTGCGGGCAGGGTCGTAGAGGCGGCTGCGGGGGGCCAGCGCCCGGACTTGGGAGCCGCGGAAGGAGACGCTGCGCGGCCGGGGCTGGCTCCAGGGCTGCGGTTGGCGGCCGGCGAAGACCCGGCTGACAGTCAAGGTGCCCTTGTGGCGCGGCCGGGGCGGGAGGGTGTAGCTGAGCGGCCGGCCTGGCCTCTTCGCCGAGAAGCTGCGCTCGGCCTCCTGGAAGAAGGCCGGCACCGGCACCGGCAGGGGCGTGCGGCTGAGCTGGGACTCGGCCCCCGCGCAGTCCAGGGGCAGCGGCATGGCCGGCTCTGCCAGGGGGAGGCGCTGCAGGGAAAGGGAGAAACAGCACCCGGGGTCAGCACATGGCTGGGCACCGCTGGGGAGAGCACCCAGGGCTGGTGAGGGGGGGGTTGGTGTTTCCTGGTCAGCACTCGCTGGCATGAGTGTGTGTGTGTGTGTGGGGGGATCTCCAGGCCAGGGCCCCTTGGCATGAGTGTGTGTGTGTGGTGTGTGTGGGGTGGGGGTGTGTGTGGGGGGGGGTGTGGGGGTGTGTGTGTGGGGGTGGGGCGTGGGGGGGGGGTGTGTGGGGGGGTGTGTGGGTGTGGGTGTGTGGGGGGGTGTGTGGGTGTGTGTGTGTGGGGGGGGGAGGGGTGTGTGGGTGTGTGTGTGTGTGGGGGGGTGTGTGGGTGTGTGTGTGTGGGGGGGGGGAGGGGTGTGTGGGTGTGTGTGTGTGTGTGGGGGGGGGTCACCCCGGCACAGCTCCTGCCTTGGCGTGAATGGGAGAGTTCAGGTTGTTACCCCTTGGTGCGGCGCAGGGGTCAAGTGGGGGGTCCCTTGGCGGGCGGGGGGGGTCTGTGGGGGCCTCGGGGGGGGATTGGCAGGGTCTGGGGGGGGGCCACTGGCAGGGGGGAGGGGTCCATC
Source organism: Platysternon megacephalum (assembly GCA_003942145.1). Lineage (NCBI taxonomy): Eukaryota > Metazoa > Chordata > Testudines > Platysternidae > Platysternon > Platysternon megacephalum. The sequence continues at coordinate 206,501 of QXTE01000454.1, forward strand.
AGGGGTTGGTGGTGGAGGGGGNGAAGAGGGGCCCGGTGGGGGGGAGAAGAGGGGCCCGGTGGGGGAGGGGCTGGAGGGGGGCGGGGGTCCGGCGGGGGGGGGGCTGGAGCGGGGGCCGCCCCTGCTCAGCGCCCCCTTGGCCTCAGGGCGGGGGACCCCGCGGCCCCGCCTGGCGCGAGCGGGGCCCGTGGGCGGGGTGTGGCAGGGGGCGGGGCCAGCGGGGGCCCCTGGGGGCGGGGCGGGGGGACCTCACCTCCTCCCCGGTCCCCGCGGGGCGGGGGCGCCGCGCTCGCTCCCCTCCAGGTACCCGGATGTGACGGACTCCCCCGCAGCCCTTTCCCGCGCGCGCGCCCCGAGCCAGCCCAACCGCCGCTCCGCCTGGCGCCAAAATCCCCACCGGCGCGGCGCGAGCCGCCAACCGCCTCCCGCCAACACCTCGGTAGCCAATCAGAGGCGAGAGGCCGGCATGGCCCCGCCTCCCCGCTCGTTCACCACGCCCACTCCAGCTCGGCTCTGCCAGGGGGAGCGCGGCCAAGTGACGTTCCCGCCCACAATGCACTGGGGCAACCAAAGTGTGGCCAACCCTTCCCCTGGCTCGCCACCCGCCCCTCAGGCGCAGCCACCCCCACAATGGCAGCCCCCTCTGCCATCCAACCCTCACCCCACAGGGAGGGGACAGCCCCCAAGCCCCAGCCAACGCCCCCTGCAAACCCCCAGCCCTCCACAGGGGCAGCCCCCCCTCCAGCCCCTCCCCCACCTCAAACAGCCCCCCATAGGTACAGGGCCAGCCCCAATAACTATCCTAGCCCCCACCCTTGGGTCGGGGGGGCAGATCCACAACCTCCCCAGGGTGTCCCATATCCAGTGCCCCCCACTGGGCAAGCCAGCAGCCTGGGGAGTGGGGAGACGACCTGCATGGGTAGTTTGCATGTGGGGGGCTGAAAACCAAGGCCCCATATTTCGTTCGGGGGGGAGGATCCCTCCCCTATGTTAAATACCCCAGAGAAAATAACCCACCATCTCCCCTTGTCCGGGGTAGGTAGGACTAGCCATGGTTGCCTGGACAGCCCCCCCCTCCATTGTTCCCGGCTTTAATTTTTATTTGTAATTAAGACTCTAGCTGCTAGGATGGCAAAGGAAAGCTTCGAAACGCGACTGGAGGAGAACCAACATCTGCCTGAGTCTTCTGAGAGCCTGCGCCGATTTCTGGGAGAGGTGTGAACTTCCCCCAGTGTAACCGGTACGGCATTCAAAGGTCTTGAGACTTCAGCTTTGTGCGGGATCTTTATTACAAACACTCCCACACCCCACCCGCTGGCTACAAATGAATATTCGCTGCCTATCCAGTGAAGGGGAGTTAACAACTGAGTCACCCCCCAATGTGCATCCCATATTCCTGGACTGACCTACCCTTAAAATCCCTCTCACCTCACTGGCCAAGACCAAAGAGGCAGGGAGGTCAGGTAGGGTGACCAGATGTCCCAATTTTATAGGGACAGTCCCGATATTTGGGGCTTTTTCTTATATAGGTGCCAATTATCCCTCACCCCCATCCCGATTTTTCACACTTGCTATCTGCTCACCCTAGTCAGGGGTCACCAGAAATGTCTCAGCCTCACTTTCCAAAAACAAGTTAAATTGACAGTCACCATTTGTTTTTCCTTTAAAAAGACAGATCTCTAGCCATTAAAAATAGAGAGAGGAAAAAAAAGAGAAAGAGATGATAATTTATATCAGGAGAAATTCTTTTTTTTTTTAGCACCAGAAGCGGCCGGCTCATGCCATCCTGTGGCGTGGAGTTCCCCAGGTGAAGGTCTGGCGTTCAGCACTTCCCGGGAGGGCAGCGACCTGGAATAAAGAGAGACATGGGGTAAGAGGAAGGGATGCCCACAAACACAGGGCCGACGAGATGGGGGGGAAGCCGGTACAAATTACTGGGGCCTGGCGGTCCGGAAGGGGGCCCGGGGCCTGGCATCCCCCCACCTCTTGTCGGCCCTGTTTAGCCGGTCTGCCCTTGCTGGGGGGCCCAAAAAATTTTTTTCACCGGGGCCCGAACCCGCTCTCGGCGGCCCTGAGACACAGAGTGATAGACGGCCATTCCCTCCCGGAGTCCCTGCCTCCCCCCTTCACTAGAGAACAGGGCATGGATTCTGCATGGGACATACCATCGTATATCTTACCTGCTGCACCCCCCCCCCCCTTCCCTGAAATAACCCCCCTGAAATTCACACTGCTGTGACATTTGCAGCCACTTCCTGCCTCAAGCCCTTGGCCAAGCTGCAAAGATTCGGCTCCTTTAGTCTATGCCCCCCCCCCCGAAAGCCCCCTTCAGGATTCACACCTCTCCCTCATCTCCGAGATTCACACCCCACCGATACACATGCCTTCCCCAATTCTTACCTCTGTATCCATTCCCCAGAAAGCCGTTCAGGCCATACTTGGCCTCCTTGCCTCCTAAAAGGGGATGAGAGCAGATGAGAACCGGTCACAGGCCGTCCCGGTCTCTGCTGCCCAAAGGAGAATCGCTCTCCATGGACAGCACTAGAGGGCATAGGACACACACACAAGAGCAGTTTCGGTTGCATCACCAGACAATAGGATGCAATGTGAAATCTCCCCCCCGCCACACTCCTACCGTATGCTGCTGGGGTTAATCCATAGCCCCCGGGAGCTTGCCCTGCCGTGAGTGGCCCGTATCCCCCTGCAACAGAGACAAGAGTTAGCATGGGGCGCTGAGGGGAGTGGGGCAGGAGCGCTGGCTGTTGGGGGAGCTCCCGCTACTCCAGTCCCAGGAGCGGCTGCTATGGGGTGGGGTGGGGGGAATCTTACCAGCAGCCAGTCCGTTAGCCTGCAGTTCCCCTCCGTTCGCATATCCCGGTCCGTTCCCGTTGCCTGCAGTGGTGGAAGGAGGAAATCAGCACAGGGAAGGGGCTTTGAGCCGCACCCGTGCGTCCAGACGCGGGAGGAGAGCGGGCACCTCTCTGGGCAGCCCCTCTCCATTTCTTACCATCCAGGGCACTGGGCCCAGCCGGTTGTGCCCCGTACATCAGCTGCCCCGTGCCACCTGGAGGAGGAAACACAGTGGTGGTGGTGGTGGGAGATCAGCAGGGGAGCGGGAGATCCCACCAAGGGCTGGGAAGGTGTGACGGTGCTGCCAGTGGGAGCCATAACGTCACAGAAGGAGAGTGGTGCTGGGATCCCAGGGAGCTTTTCCTGGGTCTCTGGGACCCCGGCATCCGGGTGGCCCTCACCCACTGGGGGCAGGGACGGGAGTGGATATCCCAGCAGGGCTGCTGCACGGTTTCCTGTCTGCCCAGCCCGGGGCGCTGCAGGCCATAGGGGAAATGCCCGGGGTCTCCTGGAGGGGGGGGGTAAGGTTAGTTTAGGCCAGGCAGGGTTAGCGGGGGGCATCCCGGCTCCCTGCCCCACATCTCTGTGCAGGGTGCGGGGGCTAAGATATTGGGCAGCCTAGCACAGACCCCTGTGCCCCAAATAACCCCCCTGGAGGGGTGACTGCCCCCTACAATCTCCTCTATAACAACCCTCTGGACAAGTTCCACCCCCCCATATGAGCCCAGAGCCCCTACCCACACCTACCGTAATTCCCAGCGCCGTAGTCTCCCCCTAGACCGGTGGGCATGGCCTGTTGGGGCTGCCCATTGTATGGGAGCTGGCCCAGGCCTGCAACATAGACAGGGTGTCAGGATGGGGGGATAACTCCCCTTTGTGTCCCCCTTGAGCCAGCCACTTCCCCACACTGGGGCTGGATTGGAGCAAAAGGCCCCGTGGCCCATTTCCTATCCCCCCGAGCCGGGCAGTCCCCTGCCCTGCGGTCAGAGGGACTCACCAAATTTAGCAGCCGAGAGATCTGTGCCAGGGCCAGCGAAACGCCCTAAGTATGCGGCCTGGGCACCTGGGGATGGGATAATATAAGACAGTTAGCTTGGCCGGTGCCCCTCAATCCTGACCCGCAGCCCCCTGCTAGCCCAGCCCTGGGCTCCTCCCCCAGCTCTGCTGATGCCCCTCACTCCCGATCCGCAGCCCCCTGCTAGCCCAGCCCTGCCCCTCCCCAGCTCTGCCAGTGCCCCTCACTCCCGACCCGCAGCCCCCTGCTAGCCCAGCCCTGAGCTCCTCCCCCAGCTCTGCTGATGCCCCTCACTCCCGATCCGCAGCCCCCTGCTAGCCCAGCCCTGCCCCTCCCCAGCTCTGCCAGTGCCCCTCACTCCCGACCCGCAGCCCCCTGCTAGCCCAGCCCTGAGCTCCTCCCCCAGCTNAAACCCGCAGCCCCCTGCTAGCCCAGCCCTGGACTCCTCCCCCAGCTCTGCCGGTGCCCCTCACTCCCGACCCGCAGCCCCTGCTAGCCCCGCCCCCCCCCCCCCCCCCCCCCCCCCCCCCCCGCCCCCCCCCCCCCCCCCCCCCCCCCCCCCCCCCAGCTCTGCCGGTGCCCCTCACTCCCATCCCTCTGTCATTGGACACACCGTTGCCGTATCCTGACTGGACTCCGGCCCCAGGGTGACTGTTCCCTCCTGCACCGTAGCCTAGAAGAGAGATGGGAGATCAGACAGGCTCAGCCTGGGTGTGTGGGGGAAGGGAATATAATTTGGGGTCCCCTTACCATTCCCATAGCCAGGCTGTGCTCCGTTGACTAGGTACCCACCGCCTACTCCGGGATAGCCTACAGAGCCAGGAGAATCCAGATCAGCCACAAATTGGGGTGCACTGCTCCACTCCTGGCCTCTCCCAGCAGGGGGCGCTGTGGGGAGTGGGGCAGGGCGCTGGCTGTGGGGGGAGCTCCTCCCTATTCCAGCCCCGGCCTTAGCTTATGCCCCTTACCTTGTTGAGCTGTGGGGTAGCTGCCGGCTCTGGGTCCTGCCCCAAAACCTGTGGGGAGGAGAACCCAGAATGAGACCAGCCCAGACCCTGGAGAATCTGGCTTCCACACTGAGGGGTCTGGCACCGGGGGGTGGGATCATCGGGGGCGGGGGGAGAGAGATAATGGTGGGGGATGGTTATCAGGGGGTTGGGACCTGTGGGGGGGAGGGCTTTCAACCCCTTCAGGCCCCCCCCCCAGACCAGTGAGCCCCTCTCCCCCCAGGGAGCTGGAGCGGGCTCTCCTCAAGGTGTCATTTCTCCAGCGAGAAAAGAAACAGGTGGTGGGGGATGGGGAAGGGGACACAGGACGGGGCGCACGTCAAGAGGGATGGAGACACCGCAGGGGACACCGATGGGGGGTGCATGGGAGGGATTCCCTGCTTTGGGGGCTTTGCCAGCCACCCCAAGGCCTGTTGGGGAGGAAAAGCAGAGGGGTCAGGGTGCGTGGGGGTGGGGTGTGTAGTGGAGGGCCAGGCACTGATCTCCCTGAGAAGGGGCAGTTGGAGGGGCAGAGTGGGTATGGGAAAATAAGGGGCAGTGGGGTCCGACTCACCTCCCAGGGGCAGCGCAGCATGGAAGTACCCTGAAATAGACACACAGGGCACAGGGGGGCCCCTCAATCCTGACCCACAGCCCCCTGCTAGCCCAGCCCTGCCCCCCCAGCTCTGCTGGTGCCCCTCACTCCCGACCCGCAGCCCCCTGCCAGCCCAGTCCTGCCCCCAGCTCTGCTGGTGCCCCTCACTCCCGACCCGCAGCCACTTTGTTTACACTCACCTGGCTTTTGTTTTGCACCCTGGGGATAACCACCTAATCCTGGAAAAAGGATAATGGGAATCTATGAGGACGCTGGGAGGGGTGTGGGGCCTTATGGGTTAGAGCAGGGGGGCTGGGAGCCAGGACTCCTGGGTTCTCTCCCCTGCTCTGGGAGGGGAGTGGGGGTTGGTGGGTTAGAGCTGGGGGGGCTGGGAGCCAGGACTCTTGGGTTCTCTCCCCTGCTCCGAGAGGGGAGTGGGGTCCAGTGGGTTCAGCCAAGGGGTAGCACCACGGATACCCACGGCCCATTTTCGTGGCTGGCGGCTGGGCTGCGGACACAGATGTTGTACCCGCGCCGCCCGCGCTCTGCACCCAGCCCTCGGGCTCCGAATCCCGCCCCGCTCTCTCCATCCCGCAGCAGCAGCATGTGGCCCTGCCCCACAGAGCATTCTGGGAGTTGTAGTCCCCAGCTGGCTCGGTCCGAGGGGAGCGCACCAGGCGCTATTTTGAACAAGGCGTGGTTGTACTTTAAACTCCCGGGAGGACGGCGCTGCACGCCAGGGCCCTGGAGGGGAGGCAGCCCCCAGCCCAGAGTGGGGCAGGGCAGGTGGGGGTCTATGGGAGGTCTGAGGCTTGACACAGCCCTGTCGCTGCTGTGTGGTGCCCTGCGGAGCTGTTTGTGTCCACGCAGGGCTCAGCAGTTCTCGATGTCAGGACTCCTGGGTTATATCCCTTGCCAAGCCCCAGCCCCGTGCCTCAGTTTCCCCCTCCATACTGGAGGCTCACTATGGCCGTCCCCTCGCCAACAGCCAGATGGGGGCAGGCTGCGGGCGGACGAGGTTCCCCCTGTCCACAGTGCCATGGGATGTCTCTAGTCGTGCGATCGCACAAGGGAGCAGGCTCCCCCAGCTCTGCAGGGAAAGCCGGGACCCCTGCGTCCAGCCTGCACCAAATCACACGCCAGAACCCCGGCCCTCTGTCGCCCAGGATTGGGACTCGGGGCAGTGAGGACTGCAAAGGGGAGATGGGGGCGCTCCTACCTGCACCATAACCAGCGGGGACCCCATAGCCTGTGCAGAAAGAAGGAGAGAGGGGTTAGAGCCAGACGTGTTTGTGGGAGAGTGCACAGCGCTGCCCACTGCTGGAGGGGATCGGGACTGTGTGTGTGTGTCAGGTGCCCTATAGTGCTCCGAGCTAACAGGGATTCTCCTTTAGCGCCACATTCCCCTGAGAGGACTCCAGTATTTCTATGCCCAGCGGGTCAGGGATTCACCCTGCCAAGGTGGGCAGAGAAAGGAGCCTTTGCCCTCAGTGGGGCAGTTGATCTCCACTCACCTGCTTTGCCCGGCTTCACCCGTACACCTGGTGCCACTCCAAACCCGTTCTGAGCTCCTGCCGGGAACAGAGAGGAAAGGGATTAGCTGGGAGGAGCAGCGGATGCGATGGGCTCCATCTCTGCCGGGGGAACAGTCCCTCTCAGACGGAGCTGGCCAGGTCTCTGCCCTGGGTGGGACGGATCTGGAAGGATCTCAGGTTGTGGGGTCTCATGGCTGGAGGACACGTCTTCTGGAATCCCACCACCCAACTGTCCCTGCTCCCGGCCAGCACAGTTTGGGAAGGAGCTGAGACCAGACGTCACGAGCACCATGGGCAGCCCCCAAACCACCCAGCAACTTCCGCCCCCTAGCCTCCCACCCCCCAGCCCCACGGCCAGGGCTCACCCGGTCCCGGATGCAGTCCTCGGGGTCCATAGCCGGTGTATGGTCCTGGAAGGAAGGAACAGACACTAGGGTTGAAGGATGCAGCAAACTCACCATCACAGTTCACTACAGGGGAGTCGGACCTAGTGGGTTAGAGCAGGGGGGCTGGGAGCCAGGACTCCTGGGTTCTCTCCACGGCTGCGGAAGGGAAGTGGGGTCTGGGGTAGGGGCTGGGTGTCACCCACCTGCCTTGGCTCCAGCTGGTCCCAGCCCCCTGCACCTGCAACCCATATAGCACATGGGGTGAGCCAGCCCCCTGTGCCCCCCGCTCTCCTGCTGGGAGACCATCCCCCCTCCCCTGAGAATGCTGGGTCCAGCTCAGCCAGCTAGCCAGGGACCCCTGGGCAGCCCTGCCCCCTTTCCTCCAGCCCCCCTCTGCATCCTTCATCCAGCCTCATACCCACCCCTTCCCTCTCTCTCGCCATCCACGCCCGGTGCCCCCTCAGGAACACCTCCCCCTGTGCCCGGCTGGGGGCGCCACTTACCCCGGATCAGCGATGGGAGGTAGAGACGCCCTAGGGCTCCGTTTGCCTGCGGTTTCACTCCTGGGAGGGGGGTACAGAGAGGGGGGTGCATAGGGGAGCTGTCAGAGATGGGGTATCCCTAGAGAAGCACTGGGGTACAGGGTGGTCAGGGGACACCAAGAGGCTGGGATTCCTGGGAGATATGAGGGGACTGTGGGTTGAGGGTCCCTGCAAGAGTGGGGTGGGGAGTTGGTGTCCCTGGCAGAGGGGGGCACTGAGGATGGTGGTGCTTTGGGGCAGAGACCCATGGGAGTGGGGGCTGGGAGCAACTCCAGAGCAACAGGTAGAACCCAGGAGTCCTGGCTCCCAGCCCCATGCATGGGCAAGGACAAGGGCGGCTGGTGGCACCTGAACCTGGACTTTGTGAACCAATCCAGGACTCCTGGGTTCTCTCCCGGCTCTGGGAGGGGAGTGGGGGCTGGTGGGTGAGAGCAGGGGGCGCTGGGAGCCAGGACTCCTGGGTTCTCTCCCGGCTCTGGGAGGGGAATCAATCTAATCTCATCCTTAATTCAACCCGTCTCAGTTTCTCTCCTCTCTGCCAGGGGCTAGCCCCCCCCCCCCCCACTGCAGAGCTGCCCCAAGTGTCCCCTCTGCCCCCCAGGACCTGCAGCACCCCACAGGGGCAGTGCCATCATATGAGGCAGCCCTGGCCCCCACCACTATCCTGTCCCAGCCCAGCCCCCCAAGCCCCAGCCCCCTGCCCTGCTCACCCCCCTGCAGGCTGCCCCTGGCCAGGCACATCAGCAGCAGCAGCAAAAGCAGCCCAGCGTGCAGGGTCCCCAGCCCCATGGCGATGTGAGCTCCCCCTCAAACCCTGGGCCCCCTATATACCCATGGCCCCGCCCCCCCAGGGAACAGCTCTGCCCCTGGCCCCGCCCCCAGCGACCCACTGCCGGGAGGGGGGAGCACCTGCAAGGAGGGGGCAAGAGAATGTGTGTGATACACCCGCACACCAATAGACACACTCCATTGCTCGCAATGAAACACACACACACACTCTGATACACTCGCAGTGAAACACACACACACACTGATACACTTGCAGTGATACACACTGTTACACACACACCTTGAAACACACCCTGTTCCACAGATACACACCGATACCCACTTGCGCTGATCCCCACACACATATACACCCCCATCNAGTGTTGGTTAAAAGATCAATACACAGACAGACTTGAATTCAATTCTTGAGGTTTAGATACATAGCAGAGGTGAGCCTGTAGTTGCCAAAAGTCCTTTTAGAAATAGTCCATAGGTTATAGTCCAATGTCCATATTCAGGGTGGCTCCAGTCAAAGACTGGGGATCTCAATCCTTATGGCTTAAGGTTCCTCCCTCTTGAAACCAAAGCAGATCTGAGATGATGTCTGATCATGTCCCAGGGTTCTTATACATTTTCAGCAGCCTTTTGGCCTGAGAAAACAACAGGCTTAATTCTTCTTCCTCTAAACATCATGGCAATTAGCACAGGGTAATCTATCCATTAAACAGTTCAGCTACAGGTTACTACAACCTTTAAAGAGACTTATAGACAAGCCTTGTTTGCTGACACCACAAGACCTGAGCAAACATTTACCCTTGAGATCTCTAACAATGCAAACTTGCGTTTTAAAGCTTTATTTATTTACCTATCTTTCTAACCAGTTTTTAAGGCTCATCCCTAGTTCAGGTTATTCTGCGAGTTAATTAACTCTTTCCGGCCCTGTCATGAGATATTATACTTATAACGTCACACCCCCACACCCTGTTCCACACCCTGATACAACCATTGATAGACACCCATCCACACACACACACACACATTGATACTGATACATGCAAACACAACCGGAGACACACACACTGATCCACACAACCTCACACTTATCCTCACACACCATCCACCCACACAAACACAGACACACACCCCACATGGTGCACACACACTAACACACACACTCACATCCCACAGGCACACAACACAGCTGTGTGCGCACACGGAGCAGGGATCAACCCCTCAAGCAGGAGGTGGCACTAGGGATGCCCCCCCCCCAGACACACAAAAGACTGCAGCTTGTCAAAACGGGGTGTATGATTATGTAATTGTGTCTCACTTCTGACTCTGCAGTGTGGGAGTGGGTCTGCGGGTTGGGAGTGAGGGGCACCGGCAGAGCTGGGGGGGCAGGGCTGGGCTAGCAGGTGCTGCGGGTCGGGAGTGAGGGGCACCGGCAGAGCTGGGGGGGGCAGGGCTGGGCTGGCAGGGGCTGCAGGTCGGGACTGAGGGGCACCGGCAGGGCTGGGGGGTGCAGGGCTGGGCTAGCAGGGGCTGCGGGTCGGGAGTGAGGGGCACCGGCAGAGCTGGGGGGGGGCAGGGCTGAGCTAGCCTCAGCCTCTTGCTATAGAGAATTGTTAAGGGCCTCCGGTGCTGTGGGCTTCCTCCCAGCAGTGCCCTGGCAGCTGGCGGCCGTGCCGGAAGCTAACGCCAGCGCGCGCCCCGCTCAGGAAGCCATAAAGCCGCAGGGTAATTCGCTCTGTCTGTTGTCACCGGCCAAGGTAAACGCTGGGCCCCCGGCCCGGCTGGTAAAACACCGATCCCTGCGGTCGGCAAACAGCCCTCCAGCCAGCTCAGCAATGAGCCCGCCCCGGTTGTGTCTGAAGAGTCTGCAGCCGTGGGGGACTGTGTGTCGGGGGGCGGGGTGGGGGACTGACCCCCAGATCCTGCCCTATGGGGGACCTCTGTTAGGATGGGGGGAAATGGAAGGGTCAGGGAGAGAATTGGTGTGTACGTGAGCTGCACTGTCCCCTGCTGGTGGGACCATGTATAGCACGGCGCCCCCTAGCACCAGGCTGGGATATGGGGCAGGGACCCCTGGGGGCACGGCGGCCCCTAGCACCAGGCTGGGATATGGGGCAGGGACCCCTGGGGGCACAGTGCCCCCTAGCACCAGGCTGGGATATGGGGTGGGGACCCTGGGGGCACGGTGCCTGCTGTGTAGATCTTTGAGGCTCTCACCCTGCCCCGGCACATTTGGGTGCCAGATCCGTTCCCTACCTCTGCGGGGTGGGGGATCGGGGCTGGGGGGTCACAGCGGGGAGGACCAACGCGGCGCTGTCAGGGAATGTCACATGGGGAGGGGGACGGCGGGACTGAGAAAGCAGTGGCTCCCTCCCTGGGCGAGGGGGCGAATGCCCCACTCCCCTATTCTCCCCACCCGGCCCGGCAGAGCCCAGGGGCGCTGTCCTGCCCCCAGGGGACGTGTCTCCCCCTTTTGTCCCCAGCACACAAAGGCTGGAAGCTGACTCTGGAGAGCTGGGGATGGGGGAAGAGACTGAGACTGAGGGACCCAGGAGTCCTGGCTCCCAGCCCACCCTGCTCTAACCCGCTAGACCCCTCTCCCCTCCCAGAGCCGGGGAGAGAACCCAGGAGTCCTGGCTCCCCGCCCTGCCCCCACCCTCTTATCACACTGCTTTTTTTCTTTCCTTCTCCTGACACATTCCTCCCGTCTGCCACCTGACCCCCCCTTCCTATTCCCCAACTGACCCCTTGCCCCAGACATCACAGTCCCCTGCCAAATTCTCCCCACCCAGCTACTATTTGCCTTTCCCATCAGCCTCTCCGGCTGTCTGCGAGGGGGAGCCCAAGAGGGGGGTGACCCCAGGTGACCCCCTGCCCCATGATTCACAGGCCCTCCTTTGAAACACTGCCCTGCAGTATTTTACACGGGGAGGATACGGGGAGTGGCAGCTGGAGAGAACCCAGGAGTCCTGGCTCCCAGCCCTCCCTCTCTAACCCACCAGACCCCATTCCCCTCCCCGTGAACCCAGGAGTCCTGATCTAGCCTGTTCCCACATCCCTGCTGTCTGGAAGGACGGATTGGGCCCTCGGATTCCCGGATCGGGCCCATCCGGGATTCAGGAACCTGGGGGGGGGGGCGCGGGCAATATGCTGAAGGGAGAGGAAGTGTCCCTTGGCCGGTGGCTCCGCCACCGCGCCCTGTCTGGCAACAGAGCCCTGGCCGCCGGCTGTGTGTCTGTCCGGCCATGGGCTGGGCTCCCCCCAGCTCTGCCGGGGCCCCTCACTCCCGACCCGCAGCCCCTCCTAGCCCAGCCCTGCCCCCCCCCAGCTCTGCTGGGGCCCCTCACTCCCGACCCGCAGCCCCCCAACGGGTTAAGATCTCCCGGTTGATCTCGGCCCCTCCCCAGCTCTGAACCCCGCCGTGTGATATTGACTTTGGGTGGTTCTTGGCTTGGTGCAGTAAATTTCCCCGTCTCCTGGCTCCGTGACCGGCCCTGGGGGGACAAAGCTGCGCTGGGCCGTTTGCTTGAGGGTGGGGGGCGCAAGTCGGAGGAGGAATCTGGGGGCTGGAAGCGTGACGGGAACGTCTCCGAGCCCTTTTGTTCTCCTGCCAGGGGCCTTGGGCGTCTGTGGGGTGGGAAGAAAGGGAGGGAAGGAAGGGCTCACCCAGGTGCAGGCTAGACTGCAGGAAGGGTTTGGGGTGTTGTTGCAGCTGTGGGGGGCGCTGTGCTGCCGCTAGGGTGTGGGTCCTGCCTCATGGCACTGCTGGGGGGCTGGCGATCTCGGCTGGCTCATCCCCTCCCGGGAGAACCCAGCCCCGGCCTGCTCCTGGGTCTAATCCCAGCATCAGCTAAACCTAATCTCTGGGCAGATTCACGGGGTGGTGGTGGTGGTGGATAGAAACATTGAGGGGTGCAAATGGTGGGGGGACTGAGAGAGAGAGACAGCCACAACCACTTGCTCTAACCACTCGACCCCACTCCCCTCCCAGAGCCAGGGAGAGAACCCAGGAGTCCTGGCTCCCAGCCCATCCTAAGCAAAACAGGAGCCAGCCAACCGCTGTTAGCTGCTAGATTCGTTTTTTTACACACACACACACACACACACACACACACACACACACACACACACACACACACACACACACACACACACACACACACACACACAC
>QXTE01000454.1:238041-257595 GCA_003942145.1 Platysternon megacephalum
CCCCCTGCCCCAGCCCAGTGCCCCCTCCCACACCCTGAACCCCTCATTCCTGCCTGCAGCCCTCACCCCCACACCCCAACCCTCTGCTCCAGCCCTGAGCCCCTCCCACACCCCAAACCCCTCATCGCCAGCTCCTTTGGGTCACGGGCATCAAAAATTTTCTTCAACTGGGTCACCAAAAAACAAGTTTGAGAACCACTTGGTGACAAGCCAGAATTCTGCTGGCAACAGAGCTTGCGTATACATCCAGCTGTGTTCATCATCAGATCCTTTCATGCTCTGCCAGATCTGGCCGAGGTTCGTTTATATAAGGTATTTTACACACCCGCCCCCTAGCGACCGAACGGTAAAATACACTGTGGGGTGCGGAGTTGTTGTAGCCATGTTGGTCCCAGGACGTTAGAGAAACCGGGTGGATGAGGTGCCTCGCCCGCATTATCCGTATAATGGTTTAACATTCCATTCCGTCTCCCCCTTTAAGTTCTGCATTCCTGCCACTGACAATATTTATACCATGTTAAGCGTCTCTGAATCGTATTGGTTTGTTAATTCCATGACCAGAACGCATAACACCTGGGTTGTCTGGCTGACCACTGGCTGCTGGCCGTGGTCAGTTTGGAATCCTCGAGTCTTCTCCTTGTTCTGCATCTGCCATCTGTAGAGTTTGCTCTGGTGATTGTTCTTTCTGAGGAACAAACTGTAGATGTCAATGGTTAAAACAAACCAAAGGAAGTATTTCTTCACACAACGCACAGTCAACCTGTGGAACTCCTTGTCAGACGGCCAAGACCATAACAGGGTTCAAAAAAAGAACTGGATAAGTTCATGGAGGATAAGTCCATCAATGGCTATTAGCCAGGCTGGGCAGGGATGGTGTCCCTAGCCTCTGTTTGCCAGAAGCTGGGAATGGGCGACAGGGGATGGATCACTTGATGATTCCCTGTTCTGTTCATTCCCTCTGGGGCACCTGACACTGGCCACTGTCGGAAAACAGGATACTGGGCTAGATGGACCTTTGGTCTGACCCAGTCTGGCCATTCTTATGTTCTTATGTTTCCGTTGAACTTTCCGCTGTTGGTCTTGATCACATCCGATCTGGGTGCTGAACTATTTTTCTTCACAACAGCTGGAGTTGTCTGTCACGGAGTGTGGGGGAGTCCGGGCCCTGTACCCCCAGCTTTCTGCGATTCACCATAACTCTTAGCCAGCCAGTAAAACAGAAGGTTTATTGAGACGACAGGAACACAGTCCAAAACAGGTCTTGCCAGTACAGACAACAGGATTCCCTGTAGTTAGGTCTATCTGGGGGGGCCCCAGGGAGGCCACTCTCCCCGCTGGGAAGCCCCAGCCCCGTCAGAGTCCCCTCTTCATTCCTAGCCAGCTTCCAAAAACTGAAAAACCCCTTCCAAGCGTCTCCTTTCTCCCTTCCCCCACGGCTCCTCCCCCAGCCTTTTCCTTTGTCCGAATTCCCCATCAAAGGTGTTACCTGGTCTCCAACTCCCCTCCTGGGTTCTCATGTTACATGCTCAGGTATCTCCCTTCCCCCATGCAGACCGTCCCAGCCAAGCTCCCCTGCAATCTTCCCCCTCAGTATTCAAATAACACAACAAAACATTCTCACTTCGTCACATTGTCCATCCTTTTTCTCCACCCAGTTTGACATGAACAGGGTCATGAGGTTCTAGACTCGGCCATGCTCTGAGTGACGTCTGTTGTAAAAGTGTCCTTAAGCTCTATTAGCCTTTCTCTCTGATTTGGCTACTCTCTCTTCATGTCTGGCTACTTTGGAGACAGATTCTTTTCCAAAGTTGGGCCATTTCTTCTGAATCTGATTGGCCTTCCCATCAGGAGTTGTGCTGGACTATAACCAGTAGCCTCTCTTGGTGATGGTCTGGAACTCAAAAGAGTAAGGACTGGATCTTCCTAGACAACCCGAATAAAGCACCGGAATGGGTTACCTAGGGAGGTGGTGGAATCTCCTTCCTTAGAGGTTTTTAAGGCCCGGCTTGACAAAGCCCTGGCTGGGATGATTTAGTTGGGATTAGGTCCTGCTTTGAGCAGGGGGTTGGACTAGATACCTCCTGAGGTCCCTTCCAACCCTGATATTCTATGATTCCCGCTGTAGGATTTTCTTGGCTGTCTGTATGGCTCTCTCAGCCATTCCATTCGCTTGCGGGTCATGGGAGCTGTAGCAGTATGACCAAAATCCTATTTCATTTCATTCGGCGGCGGTGAATTGTTGCCCGTTCCCCGCCACTAGTTGTTCTGGAATCCCAAAGTGAGCAAAAGTGTGCTCCAGCGTCTCAATAACACTGGGACATGTCTTGGCTTTCAAGTCCACGATTTCTATGTACCTGGACAAACAGTCCACAGCCAGCAGGTAATGATGTCCTCTGAATTCACATACATCTGCAGCTAATCTCTTTGAAGGTCTTAGTGAGACAAGCTGGATGAGGTAATATTTGTTAATGGAGCAACTTCTGTTTTTGGGGGTTGGTTTTTTTTTTGGTTTTACAAAATTTATTATCTCATCTGCCCAGTTCTTGGTGGATGCACTTTAGATTATTCCACTCTCGTTGGCTACATCCAATGCATCATAGTCTGGAGCAAGACGGACATAAGCCTTCTTCTCACCATCGGGCCGGATCAATGTGTTGACCTTGGCCACATCAGTATCATACAGTTTCTTGACAGCCTGCTTGATCGGATGTTTGTTGGCCTTGACATCTACAATGAAGTGCAGGGTGTTGTTATCCTCTGTCTTCTTCATGGCTGACTCTGTGGTCAGAGGGAACTCGATAATGTTGGTGGAAGAGACAAGCTTTCTAGCTACACAGAGCTGGGAAAGCAGCAAAGAATCCTGTGGCACCTTATAGACTAACAGAGGTTTTGCAGCATGAGCTTTCGTGGGTGAATACCCACTTCTTCGGGTACTCAGAGTTTCACAGCTAAACACACAGTGAAACAGATTGTTTAGCATAAGGAGTTAACACATATTGTATGGGACCATTCAAGATAGAGTGGCCTGTTAACACCTCTGTAGTCGTAGGACAAAGGAGGGAGTTAGTGGGTTACAAATTGTTGTAAGAAGCCATGAATCCAGTGCCTCTATCAAGACTGTGATTTTTAGTGTCTAGCCAAGTTATGAATTTAAGCTCCCAGGCATGTCTTTTGAAAGTGTTGGTCCAGTTTCCTGTCAGGACAAGGCCTGGCAGGTCAGATATGGAGCAATCGTTTTGTTTGCCCAGGCGTGACAGCGTGTTTTTGTCTTTTACCATGTTCCTGGGTGAGTTCATTCAAGAGCGTAGTGACTGTCTGGTTTCACCCCGACATCGTTGCCATTGGGGCATTTAGCGCACTGGATGAGATACCCCACAGGTTGTGATGGGCATGTATAGAACCCGTGGGTCTTCAAAGGTGCGTTGGGGGGGTGCTGATCATCGTAGCGGTGGTGATATGTCTGCAGGGTTTGCATCTGTTGTTCTGGCAGGGTCTGGTGCCGTTTTGAGTTGGTGGGTCCTGGCCGATGGGGAGCTGGCTTCTGATGATGAGTTTGCCCAGGTTGAAAAGCTGTTTGAAGGCCAGAACAGGAGGTTCGCAAAAGATTCCTTTCTGGACAGGGTCCCCATTGAGAATGGGTTGTAGTTGTTTGATGATACTCTGTATGGGTAGGTGACAACTAGGGGCTCGCGGTCAGAGGGGGTTTTATTTCCACATTGAAGCAGGTTATCTCAGTGTATTTGGGTGGCCTGCTCCATGGAGTGTCCTTGTTTGGTGAAGGCGCTTTCAAGCATGTTAAGGTGGGTGTCCTGGGCTTTCTCCTCGGAATATATTCTGTGGTATCTGAGGCCTTGGCTGCCGAGAACAGATTTCTAGGTGTGTTTGGGGTGGTTACTGGACCTCTGACGGTAGGTGTTGGGATTTGTGGGTTTGTTATATACAGTTAGTTTGCCAGTCGAGTTCCCTGGCTGAAGCTGAGTGTGGTGCCCAGGAAGTTGATGCTGGTGTGGGAGTGTCGCACAGCGAGTTGAACGGACCGGTGGGGGTTGTTCATGTTGTAGTGGAAATCTCTGAGGGAGTTTAGGTTGTCTGTCCAGAGGGTGACAATATCATCGATGTATCTCAGGTGTATCATTGGTTTTGTGATGCACTGGTCCAGAAATTCTTCTTCAAGGTGGCCCACGAAGAGTTTGTTATATTGGGGAGCCGTCCTAGTAGCCACGGCTGCTCCCGTGGTTTGGACAAAGTGTTCCGGGGGAGGATGAAATGGAGGAGTTTGGCGGTGTGCTCGGGGTGGAGATCTGAGGGCTGTCCCGTTGTCTTGTAGAGATTTGAGGCAGGTGGCGACGCCGTCATTCTGAGGGGGTTGGTGTATAAGGAAGTGACAGCCATGGTGTTCTTGTGAGGGAGGCTGCTGATGCTGCAGAGTTTGTGGAGGAAGCCGTCCCTTGTGTGGTGAGGGGTTTGAGGATGGTTTCGATGACTCCCGATAGTCCTTGTGTAAGAGTGCCATGGGCAGATATGATGGGTCTGCCTGGGCTCCCTTGTTTGTGTATCTTGGGAAGCAGGTAGATGGTCCCTGGGGTGGGTTCTTGGGAGCTGAGCTTGTAGAGATTTGGGGAAGGATTGGACGATACCCTTACATTCCTGGATGAATTGTGGTATGGGGTCTTCTTTGAGTTCTTTATAGTAGGCGGTGTCGGAGAGTTTGTCATTTGGCCTTGTTGATTGACTCATCACAGTGGAGGACTACGATGGTGTCCACTTTGTCAGCAGGTTTGATCACTATCTGGCAATTGGATTTCAGGGACTGCATAGCTGCCGTCTTGGGGGTGGAGAGATTGTGCTGGATTAAGGGTCTCACAGTCAATTGTGTCCCTGAAGCAACCAACGTAATGATCAAGAGTGTGCTGGGGGGTCCAGACAGACCATTCTTTTTGCTTATGACTGTTGGGGGGGACGTGGTAATTGGGGGTTGTGTCATCACCGTTGTGAAATTCCTTGAGGTGGAGTCGGCGGAAGAACTTTTCTAGTTCTCCACATGTTAGTATGGTATCAGGTGCTGTGATGGGGCAAAAGGTCGGTCCCCTTAGGGAATACAGGTAACTCAGCTCTGGTTAGGGGTAGTCTTGATACATTGATGATGTCGGGGTGTCTTTTAGTGGCCCTGTGGTGGGTCCTGGTGCCATGGTCTCTCCCAGAGGTGGTGTTCTGTGGGTTGCAGTTGGCTTCACGTTTTGTTTTTGTGTTGGATGGCTGTTGTGGGGTTTTTTTTTATAGTTGTTTTGGGTTTCTTGCGTGATTTTCAGGTAAGTTTCCTGATTGTTTTCTCTTCCAGTGCGTGGGAGCATGGGGTGACTTTTTGTTTGAGGTGGGACGGTCCCTTCTGGAGTATGAGGGGTGCAGTAAGTGGTTCCTCAATTTTCCTGCAGAGATGTTCAGTGCATTTGGAGTGGTACGCCGTGGTCAGAGGGTTATAGGGGGCGAGACCTCAGGGGATGTCATGGTGTTTCCTGCCTTTGCTCAGGAAGCAGATGTTGCAGTGTGGTAGAGGTGCGGTTATTGAAGGTTCTTTGCATCGTGTTGGTCTGTTAGTTCTGCAACGTTCACATGCAAAGACTTTATGTCCTTGCTGGTGCCTGGCCCGCCACACTGACTGCTTGGCTTATTCAAAGCATTTAGTTAATCCTGGATGAGGTTTAGAATTTCTCCTCTCATTTTGTTTGGAATTACGATGCAATTGCCTTTAACCATGAGTCCATTTGACTCGCTTAACTGTCCACACACCACAAGGTAGTCTCTGGTCACTTCTTTAGTGGCCTTTAGACACTTGGGCCAGCCACCCCTATGTAACTTAGAACTTTCTAAAGTTGCGTGTCAGTCGAGGTTGCTTTTCGTAGCTGGAGTAGTTTCCTTTCTCACACTGGTCTGTATGTGTCCAGAGCATCCACGTATGCCTTTATATCATCTTCGAGCTCACGGGTAGCTGAGTACAACGCTCAGCTCCGTGACAGAGTGTCCGTTACCACCAGATTTTTCTGAGGAACATATTTAGCAATTGGGTTAAATCACATTAAACTTAGCAGTAGACGTTGGCATCTCAGCTATGCCTGATCCAGATCTTTTCCATTGACTGGTTTATGGCCTGGTATCAGTGTAAACAAATTTAGTCCACATAGCTATCTGTAGAGGTTCTCACGTGCCCATATGCTTCCCACGCAGGCCTTCTCCACCTGTGCATATAGTTTTTCTGCTTCTGTGAGTGCACGAAAGCAAAATGCAAGTGGCTTCCACTCCGAGCCGTTTTAGTGGAACGATACCCACTTAGGCCACAGCTGATTCCATCTTTCTTTGTCTGCCCCCAAAGCTCAGTTTAGGGTAGGTGGAAAACACATTTTTCCTTGTTTAGCCTGTTTAGCAGTCCAGACTGACTGCTTAGGGTTAGGACTTCGTTGAGGGTTTTGTTGCGTTCCTCCATCGCAGGTCCATATCTCAGAATATTGTCCATGCAAACGACAGCTCCGTGTGTGCCGTTTAGCCATCTTTCCTTGGCAAATGTCAGGTGCACCAGTAATCCCAAAAGATCATCTTAAAAAGCAGAATCTCCCCGAGGGTGCGATAAGTGTAGCCAGTTTAGCTCTTTCTTTGGCCATAGCAGGGGTTCTCAAACCGGGGGTCAGGACCCCTCAGAGGGTCGCGAGGTCATTACATGGGTGTGGGGGGGGTCGTGAGCTGTCAGCCTCCACCCAGACCCCGCTTCGCCTCCAGCATTTAGAATGGTGTTAAATTTATAAAAAAGTGTTTTTAATTTATAAGGGGGGGGGTCACCCTCGGAGGCTTGCTGTGTGAAAGGGGTCACCCTCGGAGGCTTGCTGTGTGAAAGGGGTCACCAGGACAAAAGTTTGAGAACCGCTGGCCTACAGACATTTGCCAGAATCCACTCGAGGCGTCCAGCTTGCTGAATGCTGTAGCTCCTTTCACTTGGGGGGGGGAAATCATCCCCTGTTGGGAGGAGCGAGTTTTCTCTCACAACTGCTTCATTAGGTCCTTTACGAGCCACACAGATTCATATTTTTCTTTATATCTGGTACCCCGTTCCCGCTAATTTTTCCCACCCATGTGCGGAATTAATTTTAGAATGTGCACCAATATGGAGGTGACGTGTGACACACAACCTCCATATTGGTACCCATAAGACATTCAGGTGGCGGGGGTGGGGCTGAGGGGTTTGGAGTGTGGGAGGGGGCTCAGGGCTGGGGTGCGAGGGGGGTGAAGGCTCTGGCTGGGGGTGCGGGCTCCGGGGTGGGGCCAGGGATGAGGGGCTTGGGGTGCAGTGGGGCTCCGCGGGGTACGGTGGGGAGAGAGGGGTCCCCCCCCCCAGCTCTCTCTCCCCACAGCAATACCTGCGCTGGCGGGGAGGGGCGCCTGTGGCCCGGCCGCGGCAGGTTCAGGGCTGGGTTGGGGCCGGGGGGAGCGGTGCCGTGGGGGGAGGCATCTCTCCTCGCTGCAGCCTGCACGGCACTTAATAGGCAGCTGCGTGGCTACACGGCTTAAAGGGAACTCAGGTCACCGAATATTCCATTGAGGTCTTCCACCTTTCCCACTAGGCCCATCGCGGCTGGCCGGCTGCGGCTGAGAAGGCTGTTGGCCGGTGGTCCTTTGATCCCACGTCTTTGTAAGTTGTTTCTGTGGTGAACTGGCCCATGCAGTTCACAATATCGCCAGGGCTAGTCACGGCTGTGACAGGTGACTTCAGCTCTGGGAGGGGCTGAAGGCGAGTCCTTCTGAGATGACTGTGACCGTCAGCTCCTGAGTCAATTTTAACGTCACAAATATTCAGGTTCACTCTCCAGGCAGGCTCTGTATCCTCACAAGGGATAGATCCCACAGACAATGGCTTTTGATTGTCTGTAATATGAGTCAACCCCCTTACAACTTGGTGCTGCAGCAAACAGCTGCAAAATGTCCATATTTCGTGCATGTATCACACCGTGCTCCTCTGGTTGGACATGCATCATCTCCTGGGATCTGACTTTTTCCAAACCTTGTGCATGTAGGCTGGAATGTGTCTCTCTTTAGCCTAGGCGTTCTCTCTCCTTGCCTTGGGGGGGGGGGGGGGGGTCTCATGATAATGACTTTCAGCACTCAAGTGTCTGTTTACGGTTTCTGAGCCAGTTTCAGGTTTGTCAGGTTTGTCAGATTGCTCTACGTTGTTGATAAATTCTATAGTCATTTGCCTGATCACACTTTGGTTCAGTATGAAGTACAGGTCTGTCGCATCTTAGGCGCATTTAACATGTGCGATTTCAGCTTTACGTGGTCGGCAAAAACAAGAAAAGAAAACAAAAAAAAGAGAAAAATAACAATTTCAATACTGTTTCTGTAGGGTGGGCGATTCCGCCCGCCATTCCACTCAATGTAATTTTGACTATACGCGGTTTTCGCTTTAGGCGCTGACCGCGGAACGTAACCCCAGCGTAAGATGAGACAGACCTGTACACCTAAGAGACCAAATAACCAATGTCAGTGAGGTTTATTAATACGGTGCTGGGAAAAAAGGTCGACATGACACCAGTCTCCAAAGACCAGTCCCATGCAGCCATGGTACATGCAAGCAGAAGGTGTGCCCCCCCAAGCTACACCCCTAAAGTCGTCTCTTCATACTTGTTTTACCAGCAAAAAAGGTCCGGCATACATCATTTACTTACTCAGCTTTTTGCCTTGTTTGTTTGGGGACCATGGTGTGCCCCACGCATTCCAGGTCCCGATGCACCCTCGTCTTTGTTTTCAGTACATACATCCCAGGTACTAAGGGGGATGAAGGCATCTCCTGACCGTATGGGCAACGCCTTTCCTGTTGTTATGAGTAACCATCTGGCCTGATACTGACAGTTTCCCTATCTGTTCAAGACAAGGCTTCCTTCACTGACGCAAGGTGTTATGGGATATTTAGCATAAGTGTGCAGGCCAATCTAGGCTATGTGGCTGCTAGGCTTGTGCTTAATATGTGCACTTGAATGTTTAAAATATGTGTTTTGCAGGTAGTCGTTATCGGCGTAATATACATCTACTAGCCAGCGTATGTTAGTCAGCAAACTTCAGCTATTTGATTAGCTGTGGCTAGGGATAATCTCTCTTCAGTTCAGTTGTCGCTGCTGTTTTTATCTGTTATCCCAATAACCGGCCTGTCTCTGATATTTTCATGTGTTGCAGTCCCAAAATCACAGTTTTCAGCTCTCATAAAACACTTAACATTTTCCCCCGGTTCTTGAATTCTCTGGGGGGAAAGATGCTATTTTGTAAACCCCATTTTCTCCGAGGTATAAAGTATGCATCAAACCCAGGCAGGACCCTTTCAGAGTCATCTTTGTGCCTGTCTGCAGATTGAAAGATCCTAAGCTTGCTTCCCCGGAGCATGAATTAAAGAAGACACCTGGATATTTCCAGTTTCTGTCTGGAGTGTGTTTACAATTCATAATCTTGTTTCCAGGCTGTCGGGTTGTCAAAGCTGAAGCTCTCTGGGGCACTGAAGAGGGGCATATTGAGAGGATCCTGTAATCTTTGTTGCTTTGTTCCTCTGTTTCTGTTCTTAGTTTGCTCTTGACCCCATGCCATGTTCTTCTGTACCAGAGCTGGACTGGCTGAAGAGCTTCCTCATACATAGAGCCCTGCGTGAATTTATATCTGCGGATGTGGATATCTGTCGATAGAAAGCAGGCACCCAGACACACCGGCAGCTGTCCCTGGTCATGCTGGCATGTATGCAAGCGGCTTGCACGCTCCCGGACAGGAGTCCCATCCATGGACAGCTGCCGGTGAGCCCGGTGCCCGCTCCAGTGGGCAGGGTAGGAGACGTCACACCCACGCTAAATTGTGTATCCGCGCAGGCCTCTACTTATTCACATCACATGGGTTCATCATTTATAAGCAGGACCCTACCAAATTCATGGTCCATTTTGGTCAATTTCATGGTCATAGGATTTTATCAGCTATTTACATCTGAAATGTCACCGTGGTGTAGCTGAAGGGATCCTGGCCCAAAAAGGGGTTGTGTGTGTGTGGGGGGGGGTCGCAAGGTTATTGTAGGGGGGGTTGCGGTACTGCTACCCGTACTCCTGCGCTGCTGCTGGCGGCGGCGCTGCCTTCAGAGCTGGGCGGCTGGAGAGCGGCGGCTGCTGGCCGGGAGCCCAGCTCGGAAGGCAGCGCCGCCACCAGCAGCAGCGCAGAAGTCAGGATGGCCTGGGATGGGCAGAGCTGAGCCCTCAGTCAGCAGCTGCCACGCTCCAGCCACCCAGCCATAGGAGCTGACTTCACCTCTGCCCGGTGGGTGCTCAACCCCCCCCGCCCCTGCCCCACCCCTTCCCCGCCCTCGCCCCACCCCCATTCCACCCCTTCCCCAAAGTCCCCACTCCACCCTGCCTTTTCCCACCCCCTTCCCCGTAGTCCCCGCCCCTACCTTGCCTCTTCTCCGCCTCCTCCTGAGCACACCACCTCTCCGCTCCTCCCCATTCCTCCGGGAAAGTCCTAAGCGCCGCCACACAGCTGTTAGGCAGCAGGTGGGGGGCAGGGGAAGAGCTGGGAGGGAGGGGGAGGAGCGGGGACGCGGCGCACTGGGGGGGGGAGAAGGAGGCGAGGACAGGGGAGCTTGCCTGCCGGTGGGTGCGGAGCACCTGCTAATTTTTCCCTGTGGGTGCTCCAGCCCCGAAGCACCCACGGAGTCGGCGCCTATGCACCCAGCTCTGAAGGCAGCAGCGCAGAAGGAAGGATGTCAGGGTATGATATTGCCACCCTTACTTCTGTGCTGCTGCTGGCAGGGGGTGCTGCCTTCAGAGCTGGGTGCCCGGCCACCAGCCGCCGCTCTCCGGTCACCCAGCTCTGAAGGCAGCGTAGAAGTAAAGGTGCCAATACTGCGACCCCCCTAAAATAACCGTGGGACCCCCCTGCAACTCCCTTTTGGATCAGGACCCCCAATTTGAGAAATTCTGATCTCCCCCGTGAAATCTGTACAGTGTAGGGTACAAGCACCCAACAGACCAGATTTCACGGGGGAGACCAGATTTCATTGTCTGTGACGTGTTTTTCATGGCCGTGAATTTGGTAGGGCCCTATTCAGAAGATCCTCAGGTATAATAAGGTATTTTACACGCAGCCCCACCTTGTGGCTGAACGGTATAATACAGGTTAACGTTCCACTACAACTCCCACAATGCAACAGGCTCCAGCCCACGCATGCTGGGAAATGTAGTTCATGCCCCCTCTCCCTCAGGGACTCAGTTGAAATTCCTGGGGTGCTTAGCGTAGCCAAGGATAAAAGGTATCAGGTATATTTAGGCCATAGAGATGAATATAGGGAATGACTCATGTTGCAATACAGGGCCTGCCGGCCTGAGGCTTGTAAGATATTTAGCTTAGCCAAATCAGGCCTCAGGACAGCAGTTCCCAGCCTGTGGGTCGCGACTCCAAATGGGGTTGTGGCATCAGCAGGTGGTCTTGTGGGTCCCAGGGGCCAGTTGCGGCCGGAGAGACGATGCCGACTGCCCCCGAACACGCCCAGACCTGTTCCACAAACGCCGCGCCAGGACGGTACGAGGTCAAAACAGCGGCCTCCTGGCGCAGCGTTTGGGGAGCAGGCCTGGATACGGCGGCTGTGCAGACGCCAATTTGGCCATTGGCACCATCCAGCTGAGGGACGTGAATCCAGAAAATCCTTATCTGTGAGCAGCAGCCTGGTCAACAGAGCATCTTCTTTGCTCGAGCTCGTAGGAGCCTGTGCTGGCCTTTTAGGAGACAGGAATCTGCAGCGGCTTGCAAGCGCCTTAGTGGCACGGAGTGTGGAGGAGTCCGGGCCCTGCACCCCCAGCTTCCTGCGATTCACCATAACTCTCAGCCAGCCAGTAAAACAGAAGGTTTATTGAGACGACAGGAACACAGTTCAAAACAGGTCTTGCCAGTACAGACAACAGGATCCCCTTTAGTTAGGTCTATCTGGGGCCCCGGGGAGGCCACTCTCCCCGCTGGGAAGCCCAAGCCCCGTCAGAGTCCCCTCTTCATCCCTAGACAGCTTCCAAAACTGAAAACCCCTTCCAGGCGTCTCCTTTCTCCCTTCCCCCCGGCTCCTCCCCCGGGCTTTGTCCTGTGTCCAGGTTCCCAGTCAAAGGTGTTACCTGGTCTGCAACTCCCCTCTTGGTTCTCATGTTACATGCTCAGGTATCTCCCTTCCCCCATGCAGACAGTCCCAGCCCAGCTCCCCTNCGGAGACAGGAATCTGCAGCGGCTTAGGCAGGGCCCTTATCTTCTTTTATGCCACCTCGAGTACCCGACTGGAATCCGTGTCTCCGTGGTGACCTGATATCACCACACAGGGCCTTCCTAAGTCCTGGCTGCATTCGCTTGACAGTGAATTCCTCTTTCTGATTGGAGGCATTATTTTGACGCAGAGTATCTGCTTCATGCTCCAGCAGCATGTGTAGTCGTGCGGTTGAAATGAAAAACAAGTCATGAACGAAAACCCAAAGTCCAAGAAACGTGCTCCCAGATATGACCAGGCTTTCGTTGAATATGGCTTCACTGGTGTCTTGGAAGATGCCTGCTACGTCACCTGGTGTTATATAGCAAAAGCATCGAGCCCACTAAACTTAAATGACCCTTGGAAACCCTTCACAAGGAACACCAAGGGCATTTCTCCAGCGCTGGAAAGAAGAACTTTCACATCAACAAATGCAATTCAAGAAAGTCAAATCCGTCTCTGACCGCGCTCAGAAGGTATCCACTGAGGTGAGTTATCACATCGCACAGGTTCAAGAAGCCTCAGACAACTGGAGAGACTTTGACTTTGCCAGCTGAAATCGACATGATGACGATAACGTGGGGAAACTGAGGCAAACAAACTCAAAGCCACACCACTCTCCAATAACATAGTGGAACAAAGGATTGGGATGGTAGTAGCAGCTCAGGAAAACACACTGATGGAGCATCTGAAAAACGCAGGTGCTTCAGGTTGATGCGAGCACTGAGGGGTCGTCATGCACATTTCTTGGCTTTTGTGAAATAACACCTGGGAGGGTGCAACTCTCGAAGACGTTCTGTTCTGTCTCCCTCTTCCCGGACGCGACACGGCACAAGGAATGTTTGATGTGCCACATGGGCACATGCAAGACAAAAATATCCCGTGTGATTGCGTGGTGGGCGTTTGACACCACGATTCAGTCTCTTCGTGCACGTCTGTTTGCAAACCTGGGTGAAGGCAGGAGGTCCAATCCCGCCGTGTTGCTGGAGAGTCCTGGGACGATTTTCTGAACTGAGACAAGCTGCGTGCCTATGCAATGGACTGCACAGAGAGTGGGATCATTGATTTTCTATGTGACTAAAATAAGATGCATCTTTTTGCCTATGTCACGGGCACCTGTGGGAAACAGAATGAACGGAACACAGGTCTGCAAGGAAAAAACACCCAGGTCCTTCAGCTGAGTGATCGACCACAGGATTCGTGACTCAAATTGTTTTTGGGAAGAATAATCTATTGAAGACTAACTATGAATCCTTCCTGCAGCTTTGCAGGAAATTATTCAGCCTCCCGCATAGGTGATGGCTGAGCATCTCAGCCGGCTGGAGTCCTTTTCCCCCCAACTTGGGAACGGGAAAGTAAGAGTCGGCGCAAAACCCCTTTCAGTGCAAGCCCGATGCCATGGATTTGCCGGCAGCTGAAATCGAACAGCTCATCGAAAGTTCCTGCGATCGATTCTTGCAAAGAGCACGTGCCTAACTTTGTTGCTGTCTGGGGTCAGGTCTCAAAATGGGGTCACAGGCAGAAAGTTTGAGAATCTCTGCCTTAGGATAAGTGAGCTATAATATGAAGATACGTTAGCGTAAGTCCGATGATAATAAAACCCGCTGAGCTTGTGTCTGTGTTTATGATCTGCTGATGCTTTGAGAAGAACTGCTGAGTTTGGATAACGTCCACGAGCGCTAAGCAGACACCACAGGATGACTGTTGGTAGCTGGGGTGAAACGTTCAAGACTTCCTCGAGGCAACCAACTGTGCCTGTGGTGATCAGGTGACATCAGCGTTCACGTGTTAAGGGGAACTAACAAATTTGCCAATAGGAAACGGGGGCAACCCACACGTTGTGGGGGCTGGATGTTCAAAGGAGGAAAAGGGGTTCAAACCTTCCCCAATAGGTCTGAACCCCAGCGGGGTTGAGTGTTGAGTGGTCTCTGCGACCCCTGTCTGTTGAGAATCTGGCTACTTGGGGTTGAACTCTCTCCGATGACAGGAACGGTGAACCCTTGCCTGGGGGTGGGTAATAAGTTAAAGTAACTCGGAACTATAGAGAAGGCCACGCTGGTGCAGCTGAACTACAATTCCCACAATGCAACAGGATCCCATCCAGGGCATGTTGTGATAGGTCGTCTAACCGAACCCTCCCCTCCAAGAGTCAAGCCATTTCCAAGGACTTCTGGGCCAGCTGAACTACAACTCCCAGAATGCAGCAGGGTCTAGCCCAAGGCATACTGGGAAATGTAGTTCCTCCCCTCCCCGACTCAAAGCATTTCTTTCTTTCCATGGCATGCTTGGGCCGTGTGAGCTACAGAGACCGCCCCTTCGATAACAGACCGGTGTGCGGGGACCCTACGATAACAGACCGGTGTGCGTGGGACCCTACGATAACAGACCGGTGTGTGCGTGGGACCCTACGATAACAGACCGGTGTGCGCGGGGACCCTACGATAACAGACCGGTGTGCGTGGGACCCTACGATAACAGACCGGGGTGTGCGCGGGGACCCTACGATAACAGGCCGGTGTGTGCGCGGGGACCCTACGATAACAGACCGGTGTGCGGGGAGACCCTACGATAACAGACCGGTGTGCGGGGACCCTTCGATAACAGACCGGTGTGCGCGGGGACCCTACGATAACAGACCGGTGTGCGGGGACCCTTCGATAACAGACCGGTGTGCGGGGACCCTACGATAACAGACCGGTGTGTGCGCGGGGACCCTACGATAACAGGCCGGTGTGTGCGCGGGGACCCTACGATAACAGACTGGTGTGCGTGGGTGTCACGGAGTGTGGGGGAGTCCGGGCCCTGCACCCCCAGCTTCCTGCGATTCACCATAACTCTCAGCCAGCCAGTAAAACAGAAGGTTTATTGAGACGACAGGAACACCGTCCAAAACAGGTCTTGCCAGTACAGACAACCGGATCCCCTTTAGTTAGGTCCATCTGGGGGCCCCAGGGAGGCCCCTCTCCCCGCTGGGAAGCCCCAGCCCCGTCAAAGTCCCCTCTTCATTCCTAGCCAGCTTCCAAAACTGAAAAACCCCTTCCAGGCATCTCCTTTCTCCCTTCCCCCACGGCTCCTCCCCCGGGCTTTGTCCTGTGTCCAGGTTCCCAGTCAAAGGTGTTACCTGGTCTCCAACTCCCCTCCTGGGTTCTCATGTTACATGCTCAGGTATCTCCCTTCCCCCATGCAGACAGTCCCAGCCAAGCCCCCCTGCAACCTTNTTTTTTTTTTTTTTTGCTGCCTGGGGCAGCAAAAACCCTGGAGCCGGCGCTGCCTACGATAACAGACTGGTGTGCGGGGACCCTACGATAACAGACCGGTGTATGCGCGGGGACCCTACGATAACAGACTGGTGTGCGGGGACCCTACGATAACAGACCGCTGTGCGCGGGGACCCTACGGTAACAGACCGGTGTGCGGAGACCCTACAGTAACAGACCGGTGTGTGCGTGGGGACCCTACGATAACAGACCGGTGTGTGCGGAGACCCTACGATAACAGACCGGTGTGCGCGGAGACCCTACGATAACAGACCGGTGCGCGCGGGGACCCTACGATAACAGAACGGTGTGTGCGCGGGGAGACCCTACGATAACAGACCGGTGTGCGCGGAGACCCTACGATAACAGACCGGTGCGCGCGGGGACCCTACGATAACAGAACGGTGTGTGCGCGGGGAGACCCTACGATAACAGACCGGTGTGTGCGCGCGGGGAGACCCTACGATAACAGACCGGTGTGTCCGCGGGGACCCTACGATAACAGACCGGTGCGACGAGAACAGACCGGTGTGCGCGCGGGGACCCTACGATAACAGACCGGTGTGCGGGGAGACCCTACGATAACAGACCGGCGTGCGGGGAGACCCTACGATAACAGACCGGTGTGCGCGGGGACCCTACGATAACAGACCGGTGTGCGGAGACCCTACGATAACAGACCGGTGTGCGCGGGGACCCTACGATAACAGACCGGTGCTACGATAACAGACCGGTGTGTGCGCGGGGAGACCCTACGATAACAGACCGGTGTGTCCGCGGGGACCCTACGATAACAGACCGGTGCGACGAGAACAGACCGGTGTGCGCGCGGGGACCCTACGATAACAGACCGGTGCGACGAGAACAGACCGGTGTGCGCGCGGGGACCCTACGATAACAGACCGGTGTGTGTGCGGGGACCCTACGGTAACAGACCGGTGTGTGTGCGGGGAGACCCTACGATAACAGACCGGTGCGCGGGGCCCCTACGATAACAACCCGGAGCGTTCGGGGAGACCCTACGATAACAGACCGGTGCGCGCGGGGACCCTACGATAACAGAACGGTGTGTGCGCGGGGAGACCCTACGATAACAGACCGGTGTGTGCGGAGACCCAACGATAACAGACCGGTGTGTGCGGGGGGACCCTACGGTAACAGACCGGTGTGCGCGGGGACCCTACGATAACAGACCGGTGTGTGTGCGGGGAGACCCTACGATAACAGACCGGTGTGTCCGCGGGGACCCTACGATAACAGACCGGTGCGCGCGGGGACCCTACGATAACAGAACGGTGTGTGCGCGGGGAGACCCTACGATAACAGACCGGTGTGCGCGGAGACCCTACGATAACAGACCGGTGCGCGCGGGGACCCTACGATAACAGACCGGTGCGTGCGGGGACCCTACGATAACAGACCGGTGCGCGGGGACCCTACGATAACAGATCGGTGTGTGCGGGGAGACCCTACGATAACAGACCGGTGCGCGGGGACCCTACGATAACAGACCGGTGCGCGGGGAGACCCTACGATAACAGACCGGTGTGCGCGGGGACCCGACGATAACAGACCGGTGTGCGGGGACCCTACGATAACAGACCGGTGTGCGGATACCCTACGATAACAGACCGGTGTGTGCGCGGGGAGACCCTACGATAACAGACCGGTGTGTGCGCGAGGACCCTACGATAACAGACCGGTGTGTGCGGGGACCCTACGGTAACAGACCGGTGTGTGGAGACCCTACGAGAACAGACCGGTGTGCGCGGGGACCCTACGATAACAGACCGGGGTGTGCGCAGGGAGACCCTACGATAACAGACCGGTGTGCGAAGAGACCCTACGATAACAGACCGGTGTGCGCGGGGCCCCTACGATAACAGACCGGTGCGCGGGGAGACCCTACGATAACAGACCGGTGTGCGCGCGAGGACCCTGCGATAACAGACCGGTGTGGGCGCGGGAACCCTAAGATAACAGACCGGTGCGCGGAGACCCTACGATAACAGACCGGTGTGTGTGCGGGGAGGCCCTACGATAACAGGCCGGTGTGCGCGGGGACCCTACGATAACAGACCGGCGTGTGCGCGGGGACCCTACGATAACAGACCGGGGTGTGCGCGGGGACCCTACGATAACAGACCGGCGTGTGCGCGGGGACCCTACGATAACAGACCGGCGTGTGCGCGGGGACCCTACGATAACAGACCGGCGTGTGCGCGGGGACCCTACGATAACAGACCGGTGTGTGCGCGAGGACCCTACGATAACAGACCGGTGTGCGCGCGGGGAGACCCTACGATAACAGACCGGTGCGTGCGGGCACCCTACGATAACAGACCGGTGCGCGGGGACCCTACGCTAACAGACCGGTGTGCGGAGACCCTACGATAACAGACCGGTGTGCGCGGGGACCCTACGAGAACAGACCGGTGTGCGGGTGGGGACCCTACGGTAACAGACCGGTGTGTGCGCGCGGGGACCCTACGATAACAGACCGGCGTGTGCGCGGGGACCCTACGATAACAGACCGGTGTGCGAAGAGACCCTACGATAACAGACCGGTGTGTGCGCGGGGACCCTACGATAAGAGACCGGTGCGCGGGGACCCTACGATAACAGACCGGTGCGTGCGGGCACCCTACGATAACAGACCGGTGCGCGGGGAGACCCTACGATAACAGACCGGTGCGCGCGGGGACCCTACGATAACAGACCGGTGCGTGCGGGCACCCTACGATAACAGACCGGTGCGCGGGGACCCAACGATAACAGACCGGTGCGTGCGGGGAGACCCTACGATAACAGACCGGTGCGCGGGGCCCCTACGATAACAACCCGGAGCGTTCGGGGAGACCCTACGATAACAGACCGGTGCGGGGAGACCCTACGATAACAGACCGGTGCGCGCGGGGACCCTACGATAACAGACCGGTGTGCGGAGACCCTACGGTAACAGACCGGTGTGCGCGTGGGGACCCTACGATAACAGACCGGTGTGTGTGCGGGGACCCTACGATAACAGACCGGTGTGTGCGCGGGGACCCTACGGTAACAGACCGGTGTGCGGAGACCCTACGGTAACAGACCGGTGTGCGCGGGGACCCTACGATAACAGACCGGTGCGCGGAGACGGACACATCGGGGGTGGGGATGGGACGAGCAGGGCAGGGACCCGGCCAGTCCCCAGCGATCAAAATGGCGGCGAGCAGCGTCCTCACGAGCCCGCACCCGTCGCCCTCCGCGGCGGCCGGGGGATGCCGCGGGGCCCCATGGGAGCGCAGTCCCGCCTGGCCGGACTACGCCTCCCGGCATGCCCCGCGGCCCCACTGTCGAGAGAACAAAATGGCGGCGTTCGGCGCAGGGCATGCCGGGAGCAGTATTCACATCGTCACCTGTCCCCACCCCCTATGCAGTGGGATGATGGTTACCCAGGGGGCTGTGCGGCTGCCGCGGCGCCTCATGGGAACTAGAGTCCCGACGCGCCCAGCCGCCCTTTGCCCTGAGTCGCGTAGTGGGCATCCCAATGGGCTGTGCGACTGCCGCGGTGCCTCATGGGATCTGTAGTCGCGGCGTGCCCCGACCCTCACATTGCCTGCCGCGGCTTCCCCGGCTCAGCCGGACTACACCTCCCGGCGTGCCCAGCGGCCTAACGGCGGAGCGCACAAAATGGCGGCGGCTGGCGCGGCGCGCGCGGGGCACGCCGGGAGCTGTAGTCCCGCGCGCCTGCCGCTCCAGTGGCGCCGCGCGGCGAGGCGCGGCCCGGCGGACTCCATTTCCCGTAGAGCCCCGCGGCGGGCGGCGCTGGCGGGGGCGGGGGCAGCTGCTGGCTCGGAGTCAGGCTCAGGCCGAGGCGGCGGCGCGGAGCGAGCGAGCGGCCTGGCTCCGTGAGTGGCGCAGACGCGGCGCGGTGGGCCCGGGGCCGCGGGCAGGGGCTGGAGGTGGGGAGCAGGGGGGGGGCAGAGGGAGGGAGTGGGATGGGGAGGGGGGTTGTGGTGGGAGGGGGGG
>QXTE01000454.1:289156-310936 GCA_003942145.1 Platysternon megacephalum
CCCCCCCCCCCCCCCGGGCCTGTTTGGGCTTGAGCTGGGGCAGGGGAGGGAGGGCTGAGACCCGGCCGGGATGTGGGGGCGTCTTGGAGTCTGAGCCGGGAGGTTTCGCACCCCATGGGTGAGGCGGGGCTGGGGTGCTTGATTTCCTCATGTGACCCCCCTCGGTTGGGCAGGCCCCCCCCCCCTTGTAACCCACCCACGACCACATGGCCCCACATTGACCCATTGGGCGCCTGCTCCCGCCTCCCTCCCCGCCCCATTGGCCCGGCTGTTACCCCCATATGACCTCTTGACCCCAAATTGACGTTTGCCTCTGGTGACCTGACCCCATGGTGACCCTGTTGTGACCTCTCGTGACCCCACAGCACCCCTGTTGTTACCCCACGTGACCTCGCTTGAGCCCCTTTGGACCATATTCCCCCCCCCGCCCCTGGGTCTCCCAGCACTGTCTGCAGATTGGGGGGGAGGGGGGGGGGGCTCAGAATCAGGGTTAACAGCGGGGGCTGTGCTATAGGGGAGCCCTGGGGCACCCCAGTATGAGTGGTGGGAATGGGGGACCCTGTGCTATAGGGGAGCCCTGGGGCACCCCGGTATCAGTGATGGGCCTGGGGGCATGTCACAGACACCATGACCAGCACGATGCCCCCCCGCTTTGGAAGAATCCCTTAGAGGAGCCCCTCCCTCCAATGGGCCAGACCCCCAGGGGTCCCCACTTCCTCCGGGGTCCTCCAGCAGCTCCCACTTCTCCCCCCGCCCCCAGGTCCTTTGGTCTCGGGCTGGGGGCTCTGCCCAGCTTCCCCGTCCTCGCCGATTTCCCACCGCGCTGGCTCGGGTCCCGTTCCGTCGGCCCGCGGGCCAGGCTTGAGCCCTGTTCCTTCGCAGTGTAGACGCAGCCCCGCCCGACGGCTGCTCCGGGAGCCCAGGAAACGTAGCCCCCCAAGGCCACGGGCTGACCTGCGGCGGCGTCCGGCCAGCCGGGGCCAGAGCGGCCCTGTTTTGGGGGGCGGCTGAGTGGGCTCCGACCCCCGGCTGCAGTGTAGACATTGGAGAGGTTAACACAAGTGCTGCTAGCCCCGGGGTTACGCTGCAGTGTGGACAGACCCTCCCGGCTGCCCTGCGGGCAAACGTCATCCCCCCCGCTGGGGAAACTGAGGCACGGGCAGGCTTCATAAAAATACGACAACACATTCCCCGCCCAGGGTTTGAACTGTGCAAGCCGGGGGCTGTCAAGAGCCCCCCAGAGAAGGGGAAAGCAGCTGAGACGCCGCTGCTGGTAACGGATACACCTGGGCAGAGCATGGCACGGCAGTGGTGGGTTCTCGTAACCGAGACCCCGAATCGCAGCCCAACGGCGGAGCAGGGAGGGCTCTGCCCCGGGGGTGAGGGGGCCTCCCCAAAAGGGGCAGCCGGGTCCTTGCAGGCACGCAGCCCGGGGGTTGGGTTCAGGCCAAAGGGGGCCTTCCAATGCGGGGGAGCCCCCTGCATCCCTGGGCCACCAGAGCCACGGCTGGGTGAGGACCAATGCCCCCAAATGCTCAAGGGGTGTCTCTCTGCCTGCCCCGGCTCGGGGGGATGGGTGCCCCAAGCTGGCTGACCCTGGGGGAAGGTGGGTCCCCTGCCCCTTTGCTCCCTGGCAGACAAGGGGAGGAGGTCGTGGCAGGGCCCCAGGTCACTGGCTAAGACGCCTGGGGTTTGTCTGGCTGAGGGCAAACGGAGGGATCTTCCCCCACTGGGGAAACTGAGGCACACAGGAGTCATAAAAATGACAAAATTCCTGTCGTCACAAGGCCCCTGTAGTACAAGGGTACCCTGTAGCACCCTGATATCAGAGATGGGAACAGGGGGCCCTATGTTATATGTGAGCCCTGGGGCACCCCAATATCAGAGATGGGAATGGGGGGTGTCCTGTGTTATAGGGGAGCCCTGGGGCACCCCAATATCTGTGGTGAGAAGGGGGGTGACCTGTTGGTAATAAAGAGGAACTGGGGGAGACAGCACGATCAGAGAGGGTGCTGGGGGGTACTGGGTGGAAGAGATGGGGGGCTGGCACGGTTAGAGAGGTGGGACACCTTGCTGGTATTTCAGGTTCAAGGGAGGCAGCCCCAGGACCCCCCAATACGACAAAGGTTCGGGGAGCCCCAGAGGATTATGGGGGATCCCCGGAGAACCCCCCCTGCCTCGGTGTCAGACCCCAGACCCGGGTAACACAAAACCAGCCAAACCTTTATTGTATCCAAACCGAAGAGAAGGTGGATTTCGGGGGGGCTGGTGGAGGGGGTTTGATCCCAGACGGGGAAGCGGGGGCTGTGTGTTGGGGGGCCGGGGGAGACATCCTGTGGGGGCGGGGTGGGTCACTGCGCCCTCCCCCCGATCTCACTGCACAGCCTGTTCGTTCGCGCTGCTGCTGGAGTCTTGGGGTTTCATGACGTCGGGGAGCTCCGGGGGGCTGGAGAAGGGGTCGATGCGGAGAGCCTCGAAGGAGTCATCTGGGGGAGGAGAGAGGGTCAGAGAGGCAGGATCAGCCCCCCAGGCTCCCCACGGCCTCTTCCCCCCCCAAGCACTCACCCCCAGCTCGGAAAGCCAGGCCCACTGTGGCCGGGGCCTGGGGCCGCGCCGTCTGGCTGGTGAAGCCGCAATCTCCCAGGGTCTTGCTGTCGTCTAGCAGCTGGTCATCCTGGGACGGAGAGAAGGGAGAGGGTGGAGCGGCGCCGCCTGAGACGCAAAGATGCAGCCGCCTCTGGGGCGGGGCAGCTGGGGAACCGCCGCATATAACACGGCACGGGGACTGACGGCCAAGAGGAGAGCGCCCTCTGCCTGCTCCCCGCAGCATGGGACCCCTGCCCAGCCCCTGGCCCACAGTCTCCCCAGCCCAGCTTCCTGCCCCATGGAGCCCCCTGCCCAGCCCCCACCAGTCCCTTGCCCCATAGTGTCCCCTGTCCAGCCCCTGTCCCACAGCTCCCCCTGGCCAGCCCCCCGCCCCATGGCCCCCCCTGCCCAGCCCCCACCAGTCCCTTGCCCCATAGTGCCCCCTGCTCAGCCCCTGGCCCACAGCTCCCCCTGCCCAGCCCCCCGCCCCATGGTGCCCCCTGCCCAGCCCCCTCAGCCCCCCCAGTCCCCTGCCCCATGGCGGGGGGTAGAGCCGCTGCTCCTCGGGGGGCCGCTTGAGGATCCCCTCCACGATGCGCTTCAGCTCGTACACGGTGCTGGACTCCTTGGCGTCGGTGAAGATGGTTGTCTTGTGGCGCCGGATCATCAGGAACACGTCCTGGGGGCGGCGGGGGGGGGGGGCAGACGGACACGCGGCTCAGCGCCAGGTCCCACCCCCGGGGCGTGCCTCAGTTTCCCCACCGGCTCAGCGCCAGGTCCCACCCCCGGGGCGTGCCTCAGTTTCCCCACCGGCTCAGCGTCGGGCCTCGCGTGCGCCCCCCCCCGCCCGGGGCGTGCCTCAGTTTCCCCACCGGCTCAGCGCCAGGCCCCGCCGATGCCACCCCGGGGCGTGCCTCAGTTTCCCCACCGGCTCAGCGCCGGGCCCCGCCCCCAGGGCGTGCCTCAGTTTCCCCACCGGCTCAGCGTCGGGCCCCGCGCGCCCCCCCCCCGGCCCGGGGCGTGCCTCAGTTTCCCCACCGGCTCAGCGCGGGGGCGGCTCCCGGGAAGGGCCCCGGCAGTGGGGGAGGGGTCGGGCCGGGGAGGGGGGAGGGGCGGCAGGGTCCCGAGGGGGGCGGGGTCCCGGCGGCCCTGGGGGAGGGGGAGTCCCGGGGGGGAGGGGGGGTCGGTCTCTCTCGCTCGCTCACCATCCCGGCCGCTCCCCGCTCGCCCAGACGCAGCCGCAGCCCCCGGCTCCGCCACCGTCCCAGCCTGCACCGCGCGACCCGCGACGCACGGCGCGCGACCCCGCGCTGGCCGCCATCTTGGGAGAGGCGGTGCCTCCGCCAGGGCGGGAGGGGCGGGGGGAGGCCGGGTCAGCGGAGCGGCAGGACCAATGGGGAGAGGGGAAGGCCTGGCGGGCAGCCATGCTGGGAAGGTCAATGCATGAAAAAGGCGTACGCGGGCGGCCATGGTGGGAAGGTCACGTCAACGTCCGGCCGCCATAGCGCGGAGGGGCGACATGTTGAGAAGGTCGTGTGCCAATTCGCCATCTTGGAAAGGTCAACGTTCAAGGAAGGGCGGAAAAACACTTACCCTGCAGCCATTTTGAGAAGGTCCAATGACCTTTTGCGGGCCCTGCCCTGCCGCCATGTTGGGAAGGTCAATGGACTGGGGTGATCCCGGACGCCTGGGTTCTATGCCCCAGCCCTGGTCGCTGGACAGACCCCCCCTCCCCAGACCGAGATCTGTGAGCCATCCCCAAGCCCCTTCCCCCAACGTTTACCCAAGACACCCGAGTGGATCCCGGCCAATGTGCCGGGTGTGATGTTCCCGGTGGCGAACTTCCCTCTGAACAGTGCCGCCGCCTCTGCCACCGTTCCCGCCGCCCCTGTCCCCACTGGGCTTCCGCAGCCGACCGGCCGGCCGGCCTCGACCCTCCTCGCCGGCCTCGACCCTTCCGGCACCCGCCAAGCCCGCCTAGGCCCCGCAGCCCCTGGCCCGTCCCCACCCCGTGTCTGCACGCGGAGATCGGCCGCCATGCAAGCGCGGTTGCCGTGACCGATGCCCGGGCTGCAGCTGTTGGCGAGACGACAAAACGGACCCGTCGGGATAATCCACACAGTGCAACGCAAGGGGGCGGCGTGACGCCGACAGGCCCCGGGGGTCGCGGGCGGGATCGAACCTGGGACCTCGGGAGCTAAAGGCACGAGTCGCTCCTGCAGGAGCTAAAAGCCACGTGGCCCTTAGCTCAGGCTGTAGAGCTGACTCATTCATCTCTCGGTGCCACTAGCCAGGCCAGAGCACCACACCCGGGAGGTGTGGAGGTTACAGCTGCACGTCTGAATTCCCCGGCGGGACGCGGGAGGGAGTGGGACATGGGGGCACGTAGGGGCAGATCCCAGCGCAGGCTGTGTTGCTTTCCTGGCTAATCTGCCCTGCCCTTTGACAATAAATGTAGCCCAGGCCACAGGCGCCCGCTGACTTTTATTTTTCGCCGTGGGTGCTCCGCCCCCATTCCGCCCCAAGGCCCCGCCTCCACTCTGCCCCTTCCCTGAGGCCCCGCCCTCACTCTGCCTCTTCCCACCCCTGCTCCGCCCCCTCCCCAAGGCCCTCCTTCCCGCCAGCCACTCGCCGCCCCCAGCACCTCCCGCCAGCTGCGGCGGGTGGGTGCTGAGCACCCCCTATTTTTTTCCGTGGGTGCTCGAGCCCTGAAGCACTCGCGGCGTCGGTGCCTATGCCCCAGGCGCGAGTGACTTCCAAGTGTCACCTGTGGTGTCCAGCCCCTGAGCCTCCGTTCCCAAAGCACCAGCTAGTAAACCAAAAGGAAATGTATTCCAGAAAGAACAGAGCTTCAACTGGAAACACGTGGGAGAGATGGAAACAACCGGTCACGTACAAAACAAACCAGAAAACACAAACTAGGACCTACCCC
The DNA here is from genome assembly GCA_003942145.1 of Platysternon megacephalum. NCBI lineage: Eukaryota > Metazoa > Chordata > Testudines > Platysternidae > Platysternon > Platysternon megacephalum. The sequence goes on from QXTE01000454.1 coordinate 294,675, forward strand.
GATCAATAGGCACCTTTCCTAGCTAGCAAAGTAGCGCGTCACCCCCAAATTCACTCTTTTGCAGCGTTTGCTTGCCCCGTGGAACCAGGACACCCCTGGGCCTCCGCTCATCAGGATACGTGCAGAGAGGCCTTCTCCACCCTGAGCGCTCCTGGACCAGTCGCTTGTCTCTGTTCACAGACAGGGACAGCCCCTTGCTGCCCTGTCCTTCCATTTCACCTCCATGCGGTGCCGATGGTTTGCCGTTGTCTTTGAGGGTTCCCGTTGACTTCTTCTGGGCTGGGACAAGGGTAGAGAACTGAACCGTGAATTCCATCACCCCCTTTCCTGGGGAAGGGGGATCACGGCTACCTGAATGGGCCACCACTGAGCCGGCTGATTCCCTGGTGAGAATCTTGCCCTCCAAGACCGCCAGGCGACACATTTCAATGTTAGTTACATTATTCCTTAAATATGACCCGTCCACACATCTCGCAGTGATTCGGAGTTTCAATCATAGGATCATAGAATCTCAGGGTTGGAAGGGACCTCAGGAGGTATCTAGTCCAACCCCCTGCTCAAAGCGGGACCGATCCCCAACTAAATCATCCCAGCCAGGGCTTTGTCAAGCCTGACCTTAAAAACCTCTAAGGAAGGAGATTCCACCACCTCCCTAGGGAACCCAATAAGTCGCAAGGTTTCAGTAGAGACCTCACGTGCAGCTCCGCTGCTTGTTTTCTAACTGTGAAAATACATATTATAGATTCTTACTCTTTGTACCCGCTCTCCTTACTAATAATGATACGCGTCTTTATTGCAACGTCAGCTGGTTAATGTGGAAACAGCTACTTCACGCTGTGTTTCACCAGGGCAAGATAAAGCCCCATTTTTACTACGGTTGTGCTTCATACTGTTTTTGAACAACCTGGTATTAAACAGGCTGTACGGGGGTTGTGCATTTGGGGAATAATACTAGCAAAAAGTTTGCTTGTTCTTAAACCAAAGGCCGACATCCACATGGGGGAAAACAGAATAACCACGTGCCCGCATCGCTTTACCCTGGAGTGTCGTGTAAATTGCAGACACTTGCTTTCAAATGTGCCTTTTTAAAATGGGTTTCTTAAAAAAGTTAGTTTGGATGGTTAAGTTGTTTGTGATTTAGGGGCATAAACACTGAACTTTTTTTTTCCTCTGAGAAAATGTACGCGTGACCGTGGGTGGGTGGGTGGGTGGGGGAGGCGAATGGCTGTGTGGTTTTTTAAAAGTATTTTGTCGCAAACTGTTTGGGTTTTGGATGCTTAAATATACGGGGTGCCAAATGTGGGCCGTGTATGTTTTAAAATGGTTATAAAAGTTGGTTTTCGTGTTTAAAATATTTAGGAACATGCGCGGGTGGGTTTTCTACAGTGTTTTGTTGCAATTGCAAACTGCTTCTGAGGGCTTAAAATACTAGGAGATTTTTTTTTCACTCTGTGCAAATGTGTGTTTTAAAACGGGATAAAAAATTAGTTTTGATGCTTAAATTGCTTGTGATTTAAGGGCATATGAAATGTGTCTTCCCCCTTCCCCACCCAGGAAAATGTACGTGTGATCTCAGGAAAGGAAGAGGTATAAAAGTGTGTTTTTTAAAAGGTATTTTGTTGCAAACTGTTTGGTTTTGGATGATTAAAATACTGTTTTTTTTTACTCTGTGCAAAACGTGGGACCGGGGGGACTTGTTTGTGTGTGGGTATTTTACAGTCTGAAATTGATTGTGTAACGCAGTGACTTTTAAACAGCCCCAACACAACCAAAAAACACCCCCCCAAATTAGCACTTGATTTTTCACTTTCACACAACCGTTTCCTGTGTCTTGTAATCATGTTGACTCCCCACAGTCCGGTCAAAACAAGAGAGATCCTTAGACCCAAGTGCAAAGAAGCCAAAAGAAAAAAGAAAGAGAGGAGAGAGAGACTCTCCAGGATCAACAGTTGACAGATGGTTGAAACCTAGTAAATATGTTTTGATGATTTGTTTGGTCGCTTAACTGGTTTTGTTGTTAAGCAAATGCCTAGGTGTGGGTGGGTTTCGGTGAGAGGCAGAGATTATAGATTATAGAGTTAAGGGTTTGTTTGTGAACATTGTTTATTTGATGCTAAATCAGGACATCTTTTTGCTAATCAATCCCGTCTAACTCTCCCGACCTGCCGCAGTCAGAGCTCGGAGACGTGGCCAGCCGAACCACCGAACAACCAGGAATCTGCCGAGCCCGTTAACAACGCAACCAGCAGATGAGCGCAGACAAAGCATCAGGCCAACCCAAAACTTGGCTCCGGCCAGCCAAAACAAAAGACTCAAAAATCAGCACGGCAGCCGCACCGTCAGCTGCTCTGCGGTTCACACCGCACCGAGCCCTGCGAAAGCTGTGAGTGAAAACACGAAGGCGTGTGTGCGCTTTAGGGCGGTGAATAGAAAAACCCGAGGGCTGCAAACACACACAGTGCCAGGGTGGCTACGGGCTGCAGAAACATGATTGCAACAATTCCTCTCTTCAGGTCTTCTCTCATGAATACCAGCAGTAAGGATTTTGGAAATTGGAAGCAAACATTGATGATGGATGTTCTGTCCCTGAGTACCGACCGTTTGAGTGACTTGGAAAGCAGGGTGGATAAAAATCAATGATTTAAAAAAAAACAAACCAGGTTCTTTTATTTAAATTGGATTTTTTGGATAAAATGCTTTTTGAAAGAAAACACCTATCTAAAGATAGTTTTAATTAAGATACATTATAGCTCAAAGATATCTCCTCATGGAATAGGGATTATAAATTCTAATTCTATAGTATGAGACAATATATTCATGTCATGTTTAAGAAAAGTTTCGTAAATGAGTTCCAATAGTTCATGGATTAGGGACCCAATCTTATGGGGTTCCAGGGGCTTCTGTAGAGATTATTTAGGTTAATCTTTCTATCTACCCAATGGGATGCAGTGCTCAGTCTAGAAGATACCATCAGAGATGCTTAGTTTTGCAGTTCTCAAACGGTGGATGTGTGTCTCCAGAGATCACATGCTTGTTAACAGCAAAAATGTTTTAAAATAAATAAATAATATCTAGAGGTGAGAAATAACAGACCTCAACCCTATTGTCCCTCTGCAAATTTGTGTTCACAGAGTCAATCCCTGACCTCTCTCTAAAAGTGCAAAGTTTCAAAAAGTCCAATGAATAGAAGATTGTTGGGGGCGGAATAGATCTGGACAAGGAGAAGAAGTCTGGAGGTAATTGTGAGAAGCGAGGGACATATGCTTTTTTGTTAAAATATTATATGTTTGCTGCTGAAGAAAAAAATCCAGAATACTTAACGTTGTTGTTGTAGTTAAATAAAACAATGTAAATGTCTGTCTGGTGATGTTCTCCTCCTAATACAGCATGGCAAGAAAATCCTCCAAATATTAATGATTAACCTGTTGAACTGGAGATAGTTCACCTCCCAATGACTTCATAAATATCTGCTTCAGTTACCTTTGGTAAATGAAATAACCAATCATTCATTTTCTGACATAGCTGTAAAATGAATCTGAAAAGTTTTCAAAATAAATCACTGTTTAAAAATGTGTAGTGTGTACCTTCTAAACATGAAACCTACATCTATCTCTGAGTTGTGAAGAATATGTATTAAGGTTATAACAACCAACAAGAATGCACTTTTATGTAGAAAACCATGATTAAATCGAGTCTTCCTGACTAGTGATTTAAATCAAATCCACCCTGTTGGAAAGACCGATAAATGTACAAAGTCTATGCTGATGGCGCTCAAAAATTGGGGTTTTCTAACTGGAGACGGTAGCACTGCCCACACGGGCCTAGGCATCGGGCTCACGGCCGTGCAGATAACGGGGTTCGAACACACGAGGGTCTGCGCAGGGTTGCAGAGGGGGTGCAGGTGGAATGAGCTTTTGGATCTGCAGGGTTTGGGGGTCAAACAGCCGCCTGCCGAAACTACGGACTAGAGTCACTGTAAAAAAACAAAAATGTAGAAAAGGCTGAAGGGGCGGGGAGGAGAAAACACAACGTTATGATTGAGAATGAGGGGTGGGATCACGGAGAGGCTGATTTCGAGAAGCCCACGTAGCGGGGTTCCCATCTGCTCGCGAGAGACCCCGGCCCTGATGCTCAAACAGTGGCTGATGCAGAAGAGCCCCCCTCAGCGATGGGGTTTCTCCCCACAACTTTCCAATGCAGCTAATTGCAAGGCCAGAAGGAACCATCCGGGTTATCTAGCCTGACCTCCCGCACGTTGGAGGCGGGGCTAGTGGAACGACAACGTTACAATCGATTGTTCGGTTTTCAGTTCAAACCAGAGCACCCCACGGCCTACGCAGTAAATGGCCACCCCCCACCATCCAATGGAGGTCTTCGTGTTTTTTTCCATTTCAACCTGTTACTTTGGTGCTTCCCGGTTTGGTTTTCAATCGAAATGGACGTCGACGAGCCATAGCAAACCCCCCCACCCCCCCCAAAAAATGCCCCCCGCTTTGAAATGCTGGACAGGGAGGAGTTTGTTCTTCCAGCGTGTTTTATAAATACGGGAGAGGCGTGCGACCCCGGGCAACGTGTCGGTGTGGGGTTAGCCCAGTGCTGACTTTGGAAACAATGTGATTTTTCAACCGTTTAGCGACTTTGCAAGGCTAGAAAGTCTGACCCAGAGCGTGCCATGAACTCCTGAGGGGTTATTACACCTGATGATTTAGTTGGGGATTGGTCCTGCTTTGAGCAGGGGGTTGGACTAGATACCTCCTGAGGTCCCTTCCAACCCTGATACTCTATGATTCTATGACCCACAGGGGTGTATAAACTCCTGAGCTTCTGTTTGATTTACTACCAATCTGAGCTCCCCGCCCTCCTTTTTGGGGAGTGAATGCCCCTTAGTCCTAATTACTGACAATCTTTCCAACCCCCAGCAGGGCCTAATATCTTCAACCCTGATGGAAAGCGAAGGAAACCTGGGTTGGTGAGTCAACCCTAGGCCTGGTCTTACAGAGCCGCTGAAGGTGATGGAGGCGCCTTGGGTGGGTCGATGGGGCTGGGTCAGCGCTGTTGGGCTCAAGTGGGTGTGTCAGACGTCCGGCCTTTACACAAAATGCGAGAGCTCCTTGCTTGTCTTTTAAACTCAACTTGCTGGTTTTATTCCCCCCCGTGTCTCCTGCAGGTGTTTCAGGCTGGGAATCCGTCTCCTTTCTTAAATAGCCGGGATCAGCCAAACCATTGTATTGAACCCACATACGGCCCTTGAAAACAAACCAACCTGCCCCATCAAACCCTTCGTCTTATCTAAGGCCCCCGTAACAGAAACACGGATGGTCACAGAGGCTTTTTCAATAGCTCTTGTTATTCACAGCTGCCAAGTTTCCTTAGGTTTGATCCCACCTTTCGTCCCGGCACCATCCTCTGACTTCATCCGTTTGGATTTCTTACAGATCCTCTTTTTCCTAAGCAGGGCTCTGTGAGGTTCGTGCAGGCAGTAGAATGGCCTAAGCCGGGATCCTTCGATTCGCGAATTCTCTTTAAGCCACTGTCCGGGGTGCTAGGGCTTTGCACAGCATTCACCGAGGTGACACCGTGGGCTACATTTTGGTGGGTTAAGCGCAGCGATTGCGTGGGATAACCTACGGCTTCTTCACAGGCCCGGCGCTGGCAGTTTCTGTGCTGTGAAATCCACCCAGTCACGATGCTGCTGGCCCGGCCCGTCTCTAACGCGGCCCTCACAATCTTCCGTAAGCGTCTGGGCCGAGGGCCTTCCTTCCGCCCGCACAGCTGTCATCCTCGTCCCGCTCGGGGTCCCCTTGAGCAATTTGTCTTGGCGTTGAGCAAAACCACGCTGGGCCTGATCCGTCTTCGCTCTCTGAGGCACGGCTGGCCAGGGCCTCCGGGGCCTCTAGGAAGGCGTCGAGCTGTCGAGAGAGTTTCAGGGAAGGAACAGCTCTCAGTCCCCTGGGTTTAGATTTACCCAGCCCCAGGTTGGTTCCCACCCCACTGACCGCCTTGCTTCTGGTCACGTGTCACTCTTAGGGGTGGAGATTACAGGGTCTTAAAGGTGAGGGGCGTGGACAGCGTTTCTTGACGTACCCTTCGATGGCTCCCATGCTTGGGTCAACCCGAAACCTCCAACCGCCAGAAGCTGGGAATGGGCGACAGTCCATGTGTTATCTCTTCTGGTCGTTGTCTCTGAAGCATCTGGCACTGGCCACTGTTGGCAGACAGGACACTGGGCTAGATGGACCTTTCGTCTGACCCAATGTGGCCGTTCTCGTGTCCTTCTGAGTTTGTCAGGGCTGAGACAGGAGTTGCTTGAAAAGAAACACTGGACATTTCGCTGGTTGGCAACAAGGGGCTTCTGTGTCACGGGACTCAATGGGGAAGTCACCCTAGAACAGTGCTCTGGTTTCTTGTATGAGCCTTGAGTGAGACAGGTCTCTGCCACCACAATGGCTATTGCTCCTGGAGTTGGTCCAGAGCTAGGACCCTCCAGCGCAGGTGGTACAGTGGAGCGCTTGGGCGAGGATGAGACACATGCCCTGGGCTTTACAGTGCCCCCTGTGGATGACGATTGTGGTGTGTTGGAAACGGTATGAAAATTGCGAGCGATCAGTTTAGATCCTCAGTGGGTTTCCGGGTCCTGTTGGCAGGCTAGGGGGTTCTGTAGAGAAGCCCGTTATCAGAGTCACTTCCGCAGAGAGCCAGCCTAGAGTAAGGCTCATCCAGTTGTGTCCCTCTGCTTTTTAAGGAGCAGCCTGTTTTGTTTCTCTCTGTTTTGCAGGTTTTGTGTGTTATCAATCTGGATTCTAAGCGATGTTATGTTCTAAGCAAAGTCAGGTTACGTTGATACCTTCCAGCCAGGCTATTTAGGTTTTCTTTGTGTTTGCCGTGAAAGTTAACAAGTATTACAAGGCACCAATGAGAAAATCGGAGGGAAAATGATGCTGGAGTTGCTTCAAACCTGCTCTTCTGAGAAATATTCATGAAATAGTTTTGCATTCAATTGTCTTGTCTGGAGCAACTAGGATAAGAGTTGGAAAAGGCCAGGGCGCTGCCTGGCTTTCTGATCAGATGGGGCGGATGGGAGATTCTCTCCACATGTGAATTTTAACCCAACCAGATGCTCACTGAACGTGTCTGCTGGGTGGGAAATTTCTCTTCAGAATTGGGATTTTGACAGGAAATTGTTTTTTGACAATGGGAAATTGGGGGTTTGAGGCAGAACTGGGATTTGAAGGGAAATTAAAATGTCAATGGGAAGTTTTCCTGAAAAGTGGCTGATTCGTGGGGGGAATAAAATTCGAGTTTGTGGCCCAAACTGTTCAGTTTTTGTTTTGTCTATGAAAAGTTGAAATTTTCTACAGGAGAAAAATGCCTGCATTTTTCTGAGTATCTTTTACTGTGTTTTTTTGTATGGAAAAACAGGGTATTAGACCCAACAGATTTTCGTTCTACAGAAAGTGTGTGATTTGGGAGGGGGACTTTTGGATTTATTTTTAAAAACCAAAATCTTGAGACGTTTCTGGCTTCTTCTTTTCTTGTTTTTTGGCACCAAGTTGAAATTTTGTATTGGAAAAAGACGTCTGTTTTCTGTGCCAGAATCTTCACAGATGGGTAACGGTCACTGAACACAGCTGGGTGCGAGATTTCGTTCATCAAAGTGGAAGTGAAAGAGCATCACAGTAGAAGAAACGGAGATCGCGGGGAGCGGTCACCTTGTGCCAGGCGCTGCACAGACCCTGACGGAGCGACCGCAGTCTAAACAGACAGAGGAAAGTTTTTGCTGGGCCTGTGAAGTTCTTACATTCAGCTCAGCAACACTGCTCGATTTGGATGTTTGTCTCTTGGGCTGTAACATGGTCACGAAAACTTATGCTCAAATAAATGTGTTAGTCTCTAAGGTGCCACAAGGACTCCTGTTCTTTTTGCGGATACAGACTAACACGGCTGCTACTCTGAAACTTCTGAACACTGCATCTGATCTATCCCTGTCTCTAGAAAGGTGTGAGGGCTAGTGGGTTAGAGCAGCGGGGGCTGGGAGCCAGGACTCCTGGGTTCTTGGCTCACCCTATGTCAGTGCTGTTGCCCTCCCGTGTGTCGCCAGTCTAGGATCTCAGGCTGAAATGTTTGGGGTGGGGGGTGCCCCATGGCTCCAGTGACAGGTCAGCATCCGTTTACGCGGCTGTCTTTTTTGCAGAGGGTCCCTCATCTCAGACCAGTGGGTTGTGTCAGCAGCTCATTGCTTTGAAAAGTGAGTCACTTAGGGTGGGGAGGGACAAGTGGACAGGCAGGGGGAGGGATAGCTCAGTGGTTTGAGCATTGGCCTGCTCAACCCAGGGTTGTGAGTTCAATCCTTGAGGGGGCCATTTAGGGCAAAAAGCTGTCTGGGGATTGGTCCTGCTTTGAGCAGGGGGTTGGACTAGATACCTCCTGGGGTCCCTTGCCAACCCTGATATTCTATGATTCTAGGCAGATGTCCTGCTTGGATCCATTCTGGGAGAGCCCTCCCCATGCAGTGTTATGCAGCTGCTCCACTCCAGAGGTGGCTGCATTTCACAGCCACACAAGCCCTGTGTGTTATTGTGGGTGGTTCTTTTCCTGCTGCTCCACCCCAGACCCAACTGCATTTTTGCCCATGTTTGCAATCCATCTTCCCCCACTAATTGTTGTTTTCTCTCTGCTCCCCAGCTCTGGTCCTCAGCCTGCCTATCCTGTGAACCCTGGGGGGCGGGCGGGCGGGAGGGTGTGTGTGTTAGAAACTAGCTCTCCAACCCCTCCCTAAGCCAGGTCCGACCCCCCATGCACCAGATCATCGTCTATCCTGATTACAATAGGTGCAGCCATTCAGCTGACGTTGCTCTAGTGCAGCTGACGAAGCCAGTGCGATTCAGAGATGAAATCCACCCCATCTGCTTGCCGGGCCCCTCTGATCCTCCCCTGCAAACAACCATGCCGGGTCACCAGCTGGGGAGAGTGTTACTCAGGTAGTAAGACCATCCCCCGGGGGAGGTGCTATCGCTCCGTGTCTAAAGCCCCGTGCTCCTGGAGTCCTGGGATTCCTGCTGCGCCTTGAAATAAACCCAGCCCGGCTCTCTAAAATGTGTGGCCGTCACAAAGCTTGGCCGAACGGCAAAGAAGGAGGAGGCCAGGTGAGTGGGTCGCTTGACAGCCCATTCAGACAACAATGCATTTTATTACAGCCCAACTGGGAGGACACAAGGGACGCACCGAATGGGAGACTGGATCCTGGAAAGCAGGGACCCTGGAAAGGACTTCGGGGGCCTAGTGGAGAAGCAAGTTAACATGAGCTCCTGCTGTGACTCAAAGGGCCAATGCGATCCTGGGGTGTATAAATAGGGAAGAAGGGGTAGGAACAGAGGAGGAATGTTACCGATATAGAAATATTGCAAACCGCATTGTGAAAAGGAGGCTGGAAAATTGCCGAGGGGTGGAGAAAAGAACCGCAAAAATTAACCCCGGATGGGCTGGAGGAGATTTAGAGAGAGAGATTTAAAGGGATCGGTTCGTTTCGCTTCTCGGAAAAGGGGTCTGAGAAGGAGACCTGGCTGGGAATTTTCTTTCCCCCCCAGAAACACGCAGCTTCAGCGAAACCAAAACTGGTCGTGACACAGGATGGGTTTCGTCCCGTCTGACTTGGCAATATTTTGGGAAAACAAGGTTCAAAAAGGCGGAAACGTCCTCGTTTGGACCTTTTCGAACCGGAACGTTTTTGGGTTTGTTTGTGGGTTTTTTTGAGTCCAACCGAGTTTGAGTTTTGAAAGTCCCGTTCATTTCAACCAAGAAGCAACAACTCGAAAGCGAGACGAAAGATTCTGCCACGGAGCCGAACGGCAGTTTTTGCCGGTTCGCCCTCATTTTCGAGGCTTTGCCTTGGGGGCTTGATTTGGGATGGGGAAACCGTTGGACATCTCAAAACCTCTCCCGGGAGCGGCCTAACGGAGAGGTGACGTGTTTCAGCAGGGACGTCCCAAGCTCTGGTTCCAAAGGAATCATTGTGGGTTTGTTCTCTGGCCTGGATTACACGGGCGGGCACAGGCAGAGAAAATGATCACAACAGACCCTTCTGGCCTTGGGAATCCCGGACTCCATGGAAGCACTTTCATAGGCAGGAAAAACCAGCGGAGGAAGGCAGAACAAGAACCGACGGCTGGAAATGGAAGCCAGACAAATCCCAGTTTTAACAGCTGGGGTAATTCATGCAGAAGGACTATCAAAATCAGACGGGCCATCAAGGAATATCGCAGTACGAAGGGTTGGTTAATGGCCCTATCCTCCTGTGGGCTTGGAGGCTGAATGAAGGAACTAAAACAAAGCCGCAGGAGGACAATTTTCTGTCTCTTTGCTGTTTGAACGCTCACGGGGCCAGAGCCACCAGACTGAAGCCAGAGATCCTCCGGCGTTACTCCTGGGGCCGCCCAGAAAGACGCTTTGAACTGACAGCTCTGTCCCTCTCAGGTGTTAGCTGGTAACTCGTAACCTGTCAATAGCTCCAGGATAGGCCACTGGTGTTGTCAGTGGTATAGGATGTAGGGCACCAGTTGAACTGGGGTAAGTGACGGGACTCTTGGGACCGGGAGCAACCTGAGCATGGTGTGATTTTTGGTGGAAATGACCCTTCATCACGAAGTCCACTTTGCCCGGGTGGCCGGAGAGACTGGAGAGTCTAAGACTGTCCGTGGCGTTTCTAGGGCTCCAGGAGTTCCCATTTGTTCCTATGTGACGAAGTGGGAACAGGGCCGGCTCCAGGCACCAGCTGACCAAGCAGGTGCTTGGGGCGGCCCCTCGGGAGAGGGGCGGCACGTCCAGCGATTCGGCGGCAATTCGGCGGAGGGTCCCTCCCTCCCGCTCGGAGCGAAGGACCTCCCGCCGAATTGCCGCCGCAGATCGCGATCGCGATTGCGATCGCGGCTTTTTTTTTTTTTTGCTGCCTGGGGCAGCAAAAACCCTGGAGCCGGCGCTGAGTGGGAATGTTCTTAATGTTTGCTCTGAATACTGCGTGGGTGCCTCAGTTTCCCCAATGCCGTTCTCAAGTATCTAGGTGGGGGGATCAGGGGGTGTGATTGTTGCAGAGCCCGAGAGGGCCAGTGTGATGCTGTCTGCACAGAGACCGGCCGACACCCTGTCTCCTGGGCCCCTCCCCGGCAAGGTGCCAACTGGAGGTGTTGGAGACAAAGAGATCAGGTGCCTCCTGGCCCGGGAAAGAGACAAAGGCAGAGGAGGGGCTGGAGAGTTGCAGTTTGGAGCTGGCTGGGGAAACGGAGGGAGGCCCAGCACCGGGGTCTGGGCTCCGCACCCCCCAAGATGGATCTGACTGAGGGGTCCTGTTCTCTGTACCTACAAGCTCTGCGTTGGACTCTGTACCTGTCGGCTAATAAACTTTCTGTGTTACCGGCTGGCTGAGAGTCCCGGGGAATCGCAGGAAGCGGGGGGTGCAGGGCCCCGACTCCCCCCCACGCCGTGACATCCTGCCGCGGTGAAATATAATTACAGGCCGGCCGCCAGGTTGGGGGTCTGCCCAGGCTGCCCTGAGGTCGGCACTCACGGCCGTGAGCGGCTCCAGACGGCGTGGCACAAACTCCCCAGCAGACTGGCGAAATCCCCATCGCGTCCGGCCTTAAGGAGCTCTGAGCCTACGCTGCCCCCTGGCGGCGGTCAAGGAGGCTGCAGACGGAGGGGCGTCCCGTTAGCTCAGGCGGGAGAGTTTTGTGTCACGGGTTCGAGTCCCACAGGTCTTGGGGAGCTGTGGCATAGGCGTTGCCTTGGTGTGTGTGTGTGTGTGGGGCGGGGGGGGGGAGAGGCATCGCGGGGGTGTGGCCAGCCGGGAAGGGGAACAGATGCCAGTGTGGGGGTGGGTGGATGTGGGAGGAAAGGGGGTGGGGACTGGAGTGGGGGGGATGTGGAGGGGGATGGGCAGGCATGGGGGTAGATCCAGAAACCTGGTTCTCCGCCCCCTCTCTGCCGTCCCCCCACCCCAGACTTCGCAAGAGCTTCAGGCCCAGCTGGCAATGCGCGCTCTGCACCATCCACCCTCACCCGGAGCCTGGCAGGGACCCCGTCAAACCCGAAATGGGCCGTGTGCCTCCTGGATCGGCCCTACGCCCACGACACTCGTCTGCCAGGGCAGCAGCGCAGCTGGAACTCTCTCACCCTCCACGTTCCCGGCACGGACCACGTCACCCGTGAGCCGCTCCAGCCCCAAGGAGGAATTTGCTACCATAGCGGTTGCTGCAGATCTCTAGATCCACCCCCCCTTTTTTTAGTTGATATTCCAGCTTCTTCTTTCGAATTTGATGCTACGAGTCCAGTCTGTGCTTTGGTGCCAGCCTGTTTATTTACAAGTTCTTTGTCCCCGGAGCAAACCACGGTAGGGAGAAATCCCCAAGCCTGCCTCTCCAGCCGGTCCTGTGCCACAGGGAGCCCTGTCTCTTATGCAAGCAGGGTAAGAGGGAAGGGCCTCTCATGGATCAGTAACTGGTTAAAAGACAGGAAACCAAGGGTAGGAATAAACAGTCAGTTTTCACAATGACGAGAGGTAGAGAGAGGTGTCCCCCAGGGGTCTGGACTCGGCCCAGTCCTATTCAACATACTCATCAATGATCTGGAAAAAGGGGTAAAGAGTGAGGTGGCAAAATTTGCAAATGACATAAAATTACTCAAGATAGTGAAGTCCCAGGCAGACTGCGAAGAGCTACAAAGGGATCTCTCAAAACTGGGTGACTGGGCGACACAATGGCAGATGAAATTCAGTGTTGATAAATGCAAACAAATGGATGTTGGAAAACATAATCCCCCAAAAAACGATGGGGTCTAAATTAGCTGTTCCCACTCAAGAAAGAGATCTCAGAGTCATTGTGGATAGTTCTCTGAAAACATCCACTCAATGTGCAGCGGCAGTCAAAAAAGCAAACAGGATGTTGGGCATCCTTAAGAAAGGGATCGATAATAAGACCGAAAATATCATGTTGCCTCTATATAAACCCATGGTACGCTCACATCTTGAATACTGCGTGCAGATGTGGTCGTCCCATCTCAAAAAAGATCTATTGGAATTGGAAAAGGTTCAGAAAAGGGCAACAAAAATGATGAGGGGTCTGGAACGGCTTCCGTATGAGGAGAGATTAATAAGACTGGGACTTTTCAGCTTGGAAAAGAGACGGCTAAGGGGGGCTAGGATAGAGGTCTATGAAATCATGAGTGGTGTGGAGAAAGTGAATAAGGAAGTGTTGTTTACTCCTTCTCATAACACAAGAACTAGGGGTCACTGAATGAAATTAATAGGCAACAGGTTTAAAACAAACCAAAGGAAGTATTTCTTCACACAACTCCCAGTGAACCTGTGGAACTCACTGCCAGGAGATGTTGTGAAGGCCAAAATTATAACTGGATTAAAAAAAGAACTAGACAAGTTAATGGAGGATAGGTCCATCAATGGCTATTAGCCAGGAGGGGCAGGGATGCAACTCTGGGAGCCCCTAAATCTCTGACTGCCTGATGCTGGGATTGGATGACAGGGGATGGATCACTCAACAATTGCCCTGTTCTGTACATTCCTTGTGAGTGGCACCGGCCATTGTGGGAAGACAGGACACTGGGCTAGATGGACCATTGGTCTGACCCAGTCTGGCCGCTCTTCTGTTCTTATTTTCCCTCTGGAGGCCATGCTCTCCCCTGCTTCTCTCGCTGTCTGCTGTCTCTCTGCCTTTGCCAAGCGATCTCCTAACCCAGAGGTCACCAAACTGGGGGCATGGAGGAACCTTTGGGGGTGGGGGGTGAGGCGGGGCCTGGGCCAGCCCCCCGGGGGGGGGGAGTGAGCACCACCCAACCCCTCCCCGCCCCCAGGTCCGCTCCAGTCCCGTCCCAGCCTCCGCGTGGCTCTGAACCCAGCTGTGGGCCCGCCCCCAGCCTCGGCTGCTGGCAGTGGCTCCGTTCCCAGTCCGGGGCTGGGGACGGGGCCAGGAGCAGAGCCACACAGGGGTGTGAGTCCAGCTGCCGGCCCCCACCATAGCCTGGTTGCGGCTCCGCTCCCTGCTCTCGGCCCCGGCTCTGGGAAGGATGGGGGGGGGGGGGGAAGCGTGGACAGGGATAAGGGGGGCACGACCCTCAAAAGTTTGGGGACCACTGCCCTAGCCTCTGCCTTTGCAACCAGTCCCACGGAAAGATCTCAGACCACACAAGTATCAGGGGGTAGCCGTGTTAGTCTGGCCAAGAAGTCCGGTGGCACCTTAAAGACTAACAGATTTATTTGGGCACCAGCTTTCGTGGGTAAAAAACCCACTTCTTCAGATCTTCAGACCACACAGCTTCAGTCAGGCTTTGCTATATGGCTGACTGTCTTGGGTGGTGGCTTCTATTTTCTCCAGCCATCTTGCTCCAGAAAGGGGCTTAATTGCTCCTTCCATTCAGCCTGAACGAAGGGTGTGTAACATACCCATAACCCTAAACAGGCCTGTGATTATCTATAGATAAAAGGACTCCTTGAAATGAACCCTTTCTAGCAGAACAACATTCCCTGTCTCTTTTCCACCCATCGTCCCAGTGGAATTTTAAATTGATGACGCCCTGAATGACCTAACCCAGATGGAAAGAGAAGGATACAAAGGATACAAGCTTAATGAGTCACATGTCGATCAATGGCTTTCACATCACCAACCCAAAATAGGGGTTTACTCTCATCCCGTTCCCCTTGGAGTGCCCCTCTCCCTTCCAATCACCACTTTCAACGAGCCCCTGAGGAACGCCTGTTGTGTCTGTGAGGGTCCCTGCCCTGTCCCGGCTGTTCCATTGGGGGACTCATCCGTGTCACAACCCTTCCAGCCTCAGCTTCCACAGCTACGTTCTCAGATTTGGGGGGCTGCCAAGCTGAAATCCTGCCCCCCGATGCCCCTTCAGATGGTCCTTTTGGGTAGCTTTGGGGTTAGTCCTGGGATCCAATTGTGTCCTACGCACCACTTCGTTTACTCAGCTCAGTGCTGTGGAGGGTCCTTCCAAGGTTTATCCAGCTTTGGGCTCTCACCCTTCCTTCCCCTAGGATTGTGGGCTCTGTGGATGGGGGCAAAAGCACCCCTCACTCCCCAACCCCAGCCCCTACGTCACCACGATCAGCAGCGCCAGCCCCTCTGTCATCAGCCCTCTCCTACTCCTTTTCGGCACCGTCCCCGGGACCTGCCGCCTCCACCTCCCATCAGGGGATCCCTGCCCAGCTCCCTCCATTGTGCCCGTCTGCCTGCGGGACGTAAGAGATGCAGAAGGGAGAGGGGTTGAGCTCAACTGGTGACTGCCCTTGTGCCTGAGTCTGCCGAGAGCCTGAGCCCATCGCTCGGAGATGAGGGAGCAGGACTTGGGCATCCAAACCAAAGGCAGCTAGGCTTGGATCGCTGGGAGGTGGGCAGTCTCTGTGTGGGGGGGTCGTTTCCAGGTAGCCCCTTCTACAGCTCCACAGCACCCCCTGCATGTGACTCTGAAAGGGGGATGCTGCGCCCCCACGACTGGGGATCAGACATAAAAGAGCCACAGAAAGGAACCGGGGGCTGGAGTGAAAACGTTGCTGTGGGAGACGAAGCTGTTTCGTGTCTCCAAGAGAATCTGAGAATCGTGGGGCTGGAAGGGACTTGGAGAGGGCATCAAATCCCACCTCCGGCACTGAGGCAGGGCCAAGGAAAACTAGACCAGCCCTGACCGGGGTGTGTCCGACCTGCTCTCAGAGACCTCCAATGACGGGGATCCCACAACCTCCCTGGGAAGCCTGGTCCCGAGCGGAGCTACCCTGAGAGTTAGAAACGTTGCAAGCTAAGCTGCTTCCTTCTGGTCCCCCCTTCGCTGGACACGGAGCAAAACCGCTCTCCAGAGCGACCCTTGTTCTCCCCTCCCAGCTCGGCCTTCTCTTCCCCAGGCTGAACGCAGTCAGGGCCTGCAGCCGCCCCTCGCTGGCACCTGAACGGGTTTGTCCTTGGACATGGGGGAAGGGAATGTGCAGAAAAGAGTTTTATGTCTACACTGAGCCCTGCTAGGTCCTCCCCCCAACCCACTAGACCCCACTCCCCTCCCAGAGCCAGGGAGAGAACCCAGGAGTCCTGGCTTCCAGCCCCGCTGCTCTAGCCACTAGACCCCACTCCCCTCCCAGAGCCGGGGAGAGAACCCAGGAGTCCTGGCTCCCAGCCCCCCTGCTCTAACCCACCAGCCCCCACTCCCCTCCCAAAGCCAGGGAGAGAACCCAGGAGTCCTGGCTCCCAGCCCCCCTGCTCTAACCC
>QXTE01000454.1:316405-332000 GCA_003942145.1 Platysternon megacephalum
GGGGTTCTGTAGGGACGCTCTCCCCTGGCAGTCAGGGCTGTACCCAGTACCCCATGGTGGCACTAGGGGGCGCTGTGCTGCAGGGAGCGGGGTGGGGGTTCTGTAGGGACGCTCTCCCCTGGCAGTCAGGGCTGTACCCAGTACCCCATGGTGGCACTAGGGGGCGCTGTGCTGCAGGGAGCGGGGTGGGGGTTCTGTAGGGACGCTCTCCCCTGGCAGTCAGGTCTGTACCCAATACCCCGTGGTGGCACTAGGGGGCGCTGTGCTGCAGGGAGCGGGGTGGGGGTTCTGTAGGGACGCTCTCCCCTGGCAGTCAGGGCTGTACCCAATACCCCGTGGTGGCACTAGGGGGCGCTGCGCTGCAGGGAGCAGGGCCGGGGCTTAGCCCTTTTTGCTGAATTTTTGTTAATTAAGAATTAGGGTCGTCTTTATATCGTAGCAGAATCCCAGCTTGGATGGTTCTACTGAGCCTTCCTACATCATCCAGGGAAGTTCTGCATTTCTCCCGCCAAACTGATTCCCACCGTTGTCTTATGGCCGTTCCCCAGCTGCCCTGCCCCAGAGGTGGCTGCATCTCAGCGCCGGGCGAGCCATCCCCTTGTTCACGGTTTCCTAAGCCCTGTGGAGTCTGTATTGTGATTTCTTGTGCTTTCTTTGCAGAAATTCTCTGATCTGATGAAGAAACATCACTGTGGCTTCTCCTCTCCCGCTCAGGTACCTTCTCTGCCTGTCTCTGCCTCTGACCTGATCAAGGGGTGTGTCCCACCTCCTGAATTCACTTCCGATGTAAAACTGCTTCCTGCTTTTGTCTTACTGCTGCTGCCTCGCCCGAAAGGTGGCTGCATCTCATGTCGGGCAAGCCATCCCCGAGTGGGGTTGCTGTGAGGCTATTCCCCAACTGCCCCACCCCAGAAGTGGCTGCATCTCAGCACTGGGTGAGCCATCCCAATGCAGTGTTGTGTGTGTTCCCATATGCTCCGCCCCAGAGGTGGCTTCATCTCAGGAGTGTGTTGCCACTTGTTGGAAAATGTTTGATTTCCCCACCTTCCCCCCCCTCCCCCGCAGACAAATTTGAGTTTCCGGCGAAATATCAAAAGCCGAAATGCTTCGATCTGGAAATGCCACTGCGGCGTCTCCTGGGAATTATAGTTTGGCTCTGCACGCTCCCTTTTCTCCCCGTAAATCAGCAATCTGGTGGGACTGCAGCTCCCATGATGCACCACAGAGGAGGGAGATGGTGCATTATGGGAGTCCATGGCTGTGGAGCATCATGGGGCTTGTAGTTTGGGTGCCTGGCTTCAGGCAGAGCTGCCGCGGTGGCTCATGGGAGTTGTAGTTTCACGCTGGCTAGCGGCGTCGCTCTGTTACATGAGGTTGCTGCGGTGGAAGCTGCAGTCGCTAGGTGGAGACGGGGCCCCATAAACTGCAGCTCACCCCAGTCATGTCCTCCCCGTGCAGATGGCCATCGCCTTCCACAACCAGAGAGTCCTGGACAGAGCCCGCGCAGACCACGCTCTCTTTCTGAAGGAGAAGGTGAGTCGGGGGGGGAGGGGGTCTGTGCCCCAGGCAGGGGAACCCCAGGGAGCCATCCCAGCGAACGCCACTGGCTGTGGGCTTGTGGGTAGGAGACGGGACCTCGTATCTCCAGCTCCCAGGGTGGCTATAGAGATGAGAGGCTCAGACTCCTGCACGGGGCGGGGGTGGGGGATAAATTTGCCCTGTGGCCAGCTGCAGTAGTGGAGGTGTCACGGCCCAGGTGGTTAATGGGCTGGACCAGAACTAGGAACTCCTGGATTTTGTCCACGGCGCTGCCGCAGACTCCCCTGGGCGAGTCACTGAGTCTCTCCGGGCCTCAGTTTCCCCATCTAGCAAAGGGGGAGAATGATCCTGCTTTGGGGGGTGTGGCGGGCCGGGCACCACAGCGCCCCTTTGTGGCAGGGGTAGGATGGGGTGTCGGCGCCTCACCACTCTCGAGTCACTATGTCTGCCTCTCTGTGGGTGATCAGTGACCGCCTCTTGGCTTCCTCTCCACTATCACCCCTGTCAGGTGCGGTAGCGCGGCCTAGAGGCCGGAGTCCATCTCAACCCCGTTACGAGTGGGGTAGCGTAGCCTAGCGGCCGGAGTCCATCCCAACCCCGTTACGAGCGGGGTAGCGCGGCCTAGGGGCCGGAGTCCATCCCAACCCCGTTACGAGCGGGGTAGCGCGGCCTAGGGGCCGGAGTCTCTCCAAGACCCCCCACGGTTAGGGGGTGAGGGGGTAGGGGGACTCGGGCCCACCCTCTCCACCAAGCCCTGACCCAGGGCCCTGGTAGTGGCAAGCTCTCCTTGCCCCTCGCTCGGCGGTGATCCGCCTGCAACACGCCGAGCGTCAATGCAGCTCTAACGCTGTCAGTCTCTAAAGTTCCCCTGGGTCACTTCCTACCGCGAATACCAGTTCATCTGGGGCAGGGGGTCTTCCGGTCTGTTGCTCCCCGTCGACGTCCTCCGTGGGGGTCTCAGGTAGGGCCTCGGCTTGGCTGATTCCTGCCTCGCAGGCTCTCCCTCTTCAGGAGCCGGCAGCGTACGTCCTTCTCCTCCGGTGGTCAGCCCCGACTGAGCTGCTCTGCAGGCTTTTATACCTGTTCTCCAGTTGGAGCATGCCCAGCAGAGCTTCCGGGGCGGGGCTTCCTCTGCTAGGAAGGAAGGGTTAACCCCTGCTGCACCAGTGCGGGGCCGCTCTGCCCCGTCACAGGAGGTTTTTAGCCTGTGAGCTTTTGGGGGCAGGGTCGGTCTCTCACTGAGTTTGTGGGCCGGGCCCGGTGTGAGGGGGGCCCCACCATCTCAGTCCAGGTCTGTGCTGTGCCTGGCATGAGGGGGGCCCCCATCTCAGTCCCGGTGTGTGCCGTGCTCGGAGCGAGGGGGGCTCCCATCTCGGGCGGGCGGGTGGGGTCTGTGCAGCGCTTGCCCCTTCTAACGCTCGTGGCCGTCTCCTCTCCCGGCGGGCGCAGGACGGCGACTCCCGGAACCCAATCACCTGCCTGGGGGTGCGGCCGAGCAAGATGGCGGCGCAGTTGGCGGAGCGGCGCGGGCAGTTGCTGTGGCGGTGCCGGACGGACATGCGGGAGCCGGCGCCGGAGACAGAGGCCCAGCTGACGGAGCTGGAGGCGGAGCTGACGCGGGAGGCTGAGACCTTCCTGGAGAGCTACAGGAAGCGCTACAAGAAATTCGCCATTTTGGCGGGCGTGGGTGCGGGGGCGCTGGTCCTGGGACCGGTGGGTGGAGCTGCCGGCGCCGGGATCGCCGGTGCTGTCATCGCTGCCGAGGCGGCTGGGGCGCTCGCCGTGGCCGAGGTGGTGGCCATTGGGGTTGGGGCAGGCGCCGCGGCCGGGATCGTCGTGGGTGGGGGCGTGGGTGGGGGAGTGGGTGGGAACATCGCCCGGAAGGATACGCAGAGGGCCGAGGCTGCTGGCGGCGGGAGGGAGGAGGGGGACGGCACTGAGGATCTGTCTGACAACAAACCCCGATCTGATCGGTGTCCCCCCCCCAATCTGGGGCTGACGAATGGGGTGACGGGGCTGCAGCGTGGCCCGGGGCTGCAGCGTGGCCCAGCCACGCCCCCCACAAGCCACCCCAGCGCGGGGGAGCCATCGCCCCCAGATTCTAAGAAGGGACGTTTAGATCCTCTCGTCTGAGCTGCTGTGCCACCCCGGCTGGAGAACGCCGCCCACTTCCCCCTGCGCTGGGCCTGATATTGCGCGTTGGACTAAATCATCTCCCGGAATGGCGGCCAGTCTGGCTCGGAAGCCGGAAGAGACGGAGACCCCACGGGTTTCCCGGGGAGCTGGTCCCACTGGTGAATTCCGGTGCCTCATTTCCGATTGGAGTTTGTCTGGCTTTAACTTCCAGCCCTCGGTTCTCGCTCTGCCTTCCTCCAACCTTGCAGGGCCACTCCGGCTGCAACGCGAAACGCTTGGAAATGCCCGGCCGATGGTCCTGTCCTGAGATCGCCCGCTGGGGGTGACAACGGGCACCTGGCTTAGTTCCTACGTCGGCAGTCCTGTGGTGCGGTCCTGGGGGATAGATCTCCAGCCGCCCCTCTGAGCGGGAAGGCGGGTCCAGGGGGGAGGGTGCAGGAAGAGGTGGGTTCCCTGCTCTACCATGGACTTCCTCTGTGACCTTCGCCAAGTCCCTTCATTTCTCTGTGCCTCAGTTTCCCATCTGTATAATGAGGATAATGCATTGAAAGATGGTGAGGGGTTTGAGCTCTACAGCGAGAAAGCGCTAGCCAAGAAACAGGCATCGTTATTTATTCCGGGGGAGGGCTATACAACCACCCGAAGCTAAAGGGAATCGGTTCCACACCCATGAGCGCACGCCGAGCAGGGGACACCGTCTGCCCAACTCCACAGGAAGGCTCAGCTCCCACCCTTCAGCGCTGGTGGAAGGCCAGGACTTGGGCTTGGGGATTTCCAACCATTGAGGGCTCGGGCTAGCGGGACTCTCCAGCTGTTCCACGCCAGCCTCAGCTGGCGCCTACGATCCGATCGACCGCTCTAGCGTGAGGTACGGGCTCAGCGCCAGCCTGGCCTGGCCTGGGTGAGTCGGGAGCGCCCCTTCCCCTCACAGATTCCAAGGCCTGGATAGCACAGGCCATGACCCTGCCCTGAATTAATTCCTGCTTGAACTACAGCGATCTGTTAGAGAAACTTCCCATCTCGATTTTAAAATGGCCAGTGATGGAGAATCTGCCACAACCCTTGAGAAATTGTTCCAGTTCTCACTGTTAAATTTCTGCCTCACTTCCAGTCTGAGTTTAGTCTAGCTTCAACGTCCAGCCGGTGGAGCATGTTAGACCTTTCTGTGCTAGACTGAAGGACCCATTCTCAAATATTTGTTCCCCAGGTGGGTATTTATGGACTGGGATCCAGTCACCCTTTACCTGCTCTTTGAGTCCTGTCTTCCTAAGAACTCCTTGGAAACCTAATATCAGGGCTGCAGGTTTTCAGAGGCTGCAGCTCTCGGTACATAGCAAGAGAAAGCAGAAGTCACTTGAGACTATGGTCTGCAAAGTGTTCAATGGGAGAGGTTAGGTTTCTGCTGCAAGGTGGCCAGTCAACGGGTCTTGGGAGCAGCACAGTCTCAGAGCAATGGAGGCATTTAAGCAGTTTCCTTTGTGCCCAACAGGAGGAAGGATATTTGGGGTACTGTGTTAGGGTGTCAATGTACGGATGAGTGCGTGTGTGTGTGTGTCTGTGAGCACCTGTAAATGACCGCCATGGGGAGTGCTAAAGACTAATCTCCCAGATGTAAATAACTGTGAAGTTCTGACTCATCGAACCTTGAAGGGTGAGTTCCTAGTTTTGGGACAAGTCTCCACAGAAACCGTCAGCTCTAATTCGGTTAGGGGAAGATGCAACTTCTGCTTAATGGAAGGGCTTTAAACAGCTCCTGGGGGAATTCTGTGCCAAAAAAAATTAAAAATCCTGCGCCTAGTTTAAAATTCTGCGAAATTCTGCACATTTTATTTGTCCAAATAACACTATATAATCACACCAGTTTCGATTTATTGGGATAATTTATTTCAAAATACCTGTCAGCAAGTATTTCTGTAACAGTACAGACACACACACAAATCCCCCCAGGAGTAGAAAGTTGAAGAAACCCTGACAACTCAGTTCCTGCTTCTCTGTCCCTTCCCCCCCCCCCCCCCCCCCCCGAGCCCAGCCGGGGGCCAGACATTGACACCCGCTCCCCCCAGAGCCCAGACACTGCCCCGCCCATTCCAGACACTCATAGACCCTACCCTCCTAGAGCCCAGGGATCCAGAGGGAGAAACAGCCTGATGCTAGAGGAAGAATCGATTACCTTCCTCTTTAGAACAATCTTTGAGATATCGGACGACTGTTATCAGGTCCCTCCCCAGCCTTCTCTTCTCTAAACGTGCCCAGTTCTTTCAACCGTTCCTCATAGGCCCCGTCTTCTAAACCGCTGATCATCTTTGTCACTCTCCTCTGGACTCTCTCCAATTTGTCCATCTGTCTTAAAATGCGGTGATGAAAACTGGACATAGGATGCCAGCTGAAGCCTCACCAGTGTTGAGTAGAGCTGGACAATTGCCTCCCATATCTTACATACGACCTTCCAGTTACTACACCCCAGATGACATTTCTCTTTTTCACAACCCCATCACACTCTTGTCTTTGGTGATTTGACTGCGTTGATGACTTAATTTTAATATTGCTGCTGCTAATTTGACTACTTGATCTTATTTTCACCTCAACTGGAGAATGGCTGAGTCAGTTGGGTAGAGTTTGTACTGGCTTGGTCTTAGTGATCTATTTTCTTGATTTTGTAGTTGTGGGGGGTTGTTTTACTTGTAATAAAACGGCTAGAAAGCAAACTGGGTCATTTTTTCTTTCAATCAGCAACTTGGGCTGGAACCATAGAGAATCTTTGGCTGGTACATCATCAAGTGGCCTCACTCCCCACACAAGGACACTCCTGGAAACACCTGAGGAACAAAGACTGAATTGGGGGAAGTGCTGGTCCCAGGCTAAAAGGATTTCTAGCCAAACCTGGTAAACTGCTTGTCTAATTAGCCAGGGTGAGGAATTGCTAATTCATATCCAATCTTTCTAGTATTTTAGGCTTAGTTTGCTGTTTTGTTTATTTGCTAGGTAAGCTGCTTTGATCTGTTTGCTATGACTTAAAATCTATCTTTTGTAGTTAATACCCTTGTTTTTTGCTTTATCTAAACCAGTGTGTCTTTCAGTGAAGTGTCTGGGGAAAATCTTCAGCTTGGTTAACACAAGTGTGTCGTGCATTTCTTTCCCACATCGAGGGGAGAGCGAACATATTCATAAGCTCACTTTGTCCAGATCCCTGTGCAGTGTAAAATGGTATAATTCTGGGCTTATAATCCAGCGGGGGTGTGTGTGTGTGTGTGTGTGTGTGTGTGTGTGTGTGTGTGTGTGTGTGTGTGTGTGTGTGTGTGAGCTGGGGATTATCTATTGTTGGTTCATGCAGTGGCTGGCCAGAGCCTGCATGTAACTCCAGCTGGGTGTGTCCCTGCCTGTGCGAATGCTGGTGGAAGTGTAGGACCAGGAGCCGTCTGCAGCTTGTCACAGCACCACAGTGTGAGAGGGAGCCCGGGCTGGTGGGTCGGTGGTACCCCAGTTTCAGGTGGCACCTCTGGGGGAACCTGTCACAAATTACCTCCCCTGTCTTACACATGATGCTCCTGCAGCCTTTCCATTGTATCTCAGGCTATCCTCCTGTTTTCCCCAGCAACGGTGTGAACTTTCTTGTAGGGTTGCTCCATAGCCCCTGTATTCAACGGTTCTCCCTTAATCGGTGAATAACTCACTGTGGAGCCCAAATCTGGTGAAGGATTCGTTCCCTGGGAGCCTGGCTGCTGTCAGAGTCTCTGGAGTTCCTACAGGGCAAGCCTCAGGCCATTTTGTGAAGTACTGTGTAGCTACCAGCGAATCTTGGTTGCCAGATTCTGTCTCAAAGCAAAGTCTGAAGCACGTCAGCAGCAACGCGTCCCTCGGTGCCCCCCCAAAAACAGGTGCCTTGCCAGGCAAACATCACATCCCTGACACCAAACGTCTACATCCACCCAACGGAAATTCTCTCGCGGGTCGGCTGGCAACGCCGAAATCGCCAGCAGTTTTAGGAGCACGACATTTACCCTGCAACCTGCTTTTTTCCGTGTCTCTGGTACAGTTCCAGTTCCTGTTGCCTGCCCAGTCTGTCATCTCTCAATCCCCAGCTTTCCCACGGGGACGGGGAAGATTCGACTGTGGTGAGGTGACGCTGGGATCCTGCCAGAGGTTTATGGCAGTGCAAAAGGTGGGGTTTGAATATCTAGGGGGTTCCTCTTGAAATTAACGCACCCACTGGCACGAGGCCCCACCTAGAAATCTGGGAGAATCTTAAAATTCTTCCCTGAGTGTGATTAACGGGAACCACTTTCCCTCCGCCAAGCGCTGAGCCGGGTCTGAAACAAGGACTAAGGGAAAAAAGGATGCAGCATTAATTTGGGCATACAAAGCACTGAACAGTCCACAATGCGTATGTGTAACCGGTAAGGGAAACACCCTACCCCATTAGATCTTGAGGAACAGTCCTGCCCCTCAGTTTCCCTAGCAAACAGTGTGAAGTAAGACACCCACCACCACAGGGTCGTCCAGTTCCCCACTTTGTTGCACCCCACTCACAGGTTGGGGTAGTGGAATTCCAGCATCTGGGAGTGTTCTCAGGAGATCCATCTCCAGATCCTTGTCCTCCTATCAGAAAACACAGTCCTCATCTCTCTGGGCCATGGTCAACCTCCACTGCCCACTGCTCTGCGACTGAAGTTTTGCTTAGGATGATTTCCCTCACTCAGGGCATATAACGCACCTGTTGCCCTTTCATCCCACAATAAGAATAGCCACAAATTCATTTCCCATGCACCCAAAACTTCAATGAATTTTAACCACGCCATCCTCCAGATCATTAATGAAGATATTGAACAAAACCGGCCCCAGGACCGACCCTTGGGACACTCCGCTTGAAACCGGCTGCCAACTAGACATGGAGCCGTTGATCACTACCCGTTGAGCCTGACGATCTCCCTCTTCCCTTTTTTAAAGATGGGCACTACATTAGCCTCTTTCCAGTCATCCGGGACCTCCCCCGCTCGCCATGAGTTTTCAAAGATAATGGCCAATGGCTCTGCAATCACATCCGCCAACTTAGATGCAGCGTATCCGGCCCCATGGACTTGTGCTCGTCCAGCTTTTCTAAATAGTCCCGAACCACTTCTTTCTCCACAGAGGGCTGGTCACCTCCTCCCCATAATGTGCTGCCCAGTGCAGTAGTCTGGGAGCTGACCTTGTCTGTGAAGACAGAGGCAAAAAAAGCATTGAGTACATTAGCTTTTTCCACATCCTCGGTCACTAGGTTGCCTCCCTCATTCAGTAAGGGGCCCTGAAGGACTGAAATCTATATGCTGAGCTTGTAAAAACCTGACACAGGCCCAAAGTCCAGAGTTTGGTCAAAGGCTGAGGCCTAACAAATAGTGAACAATATTGGCTGAGAGAAGCCGAACAAACCAGAGACGACCTTGTTTCTTACTATGATAAGCATGGTCAGCAAAACCCCCAGGTGGGAAGCAATAACTGGGGCCTTTATCTCAAGCTGCAAACAGCCCAAAGGGGCGAGAGGGGCCCAGTATCTGAAATCTGTCTACTCCTCTGCAAGAGGAGCTAGCCATGCCTTCCCCGCATACCAACTTGGAGGTCATGGAAAGGCCCAAGCATGTCAGTATGAGATACGACATCCTCCCTCCTCCTTCCCAGATACCAGTATCTGCCTTCAAAAGCACAAATAAGCAACTGAAAAGCAATTTCTATTGCCATGTACCTTTCAATGTCCCTTTTTGTTCTAATTCCCAGATATATACCTCTTGGACAATCAGAGAAGCTACTTCATTCCTACGGATCCCAAATCAGAATTCAACATATATATATTTTATACTAATACACTTTATACATTGTTTAAAGGAAAACACCTGTGTACTAATTGCATATGTTAACCTGAAACCATGGGCGGAGACATTATTAACCTTTGACTATTGGCTACTGTGCTTATCTTGCCTTGCTGCTAAACCTATCCAGGGGCTCGGGACTGCCCACCCCGTTTCTTCCCTCCGCCCATGGAAATTCAATATAATTCACTGTAATCAAATGATTGGCAGTGTCTCTGAGCCTAACAAGCAAAGTGACACTCCGCCAGCGCTGTGCGTAATAAACCCACGTGCTTGATTGTACACGGTGTCCATTTTCGTTCCTTCAGTCCCAAGAACCCCAACCGATTACAGTTCATTGCACCGGGGTCACACCAAAGGTCCTCAGGCCCAGATGCCTCCCAGATACCCTCAGAGCGAAGGGAAACTGTGAGTGTGGGCGGGAAGAAGGTTATCGCACGGAGGGACACTGGAGCACAGGTGTCAGCTATCCACCAATCCTTAGTGGACCCCAAATTCATCAACCCAGAGGCCCAAGTGACGATTCAACCCTTCAAGTCAAACTCTTTTGACTTGCCTACAGCCAAGTTGCCTGCCCAGTACAAGGGCTGGTCAGGAACATGGACTTTTGCAGTCTATGATGATTATCCCATTCCCCATGCTGCTGGGGGAAGACTTGGCCAACCATGTGAAGCTAGTGGGAATGGTCACCCGCAGCCAGGCTAAGCAAACCTTCACACCTAGCTCTGTTCCTGAGCCTTCTACCAGGGCCCCGTCTGTGTTACCCGAGACTCAGACAGAGATGGTGGAACCGGATCCCCTGCCAACGACTGCAACAGCCGTAGTGGATCCAGTCGCACAGACCCAGCCAGAGCCAGGCCCAGAACCGGAACTGGCGGAGCAACCAGCACCAGAACCATTGCCAGCCCTGAATCCAGCGCTTGCCACCCCGTCTACAACTCCAACGCCAGAGGGCACCACCGAGCCTGCCCGGGCAGCGGCAGATAGACCTACGCAAGAGGCTCAGCCAGAGCCTGAAGTACCACCTAGTGCACCAGCGGAGAGCGGTTCACAGTCAACGGAAACAGCCCCAGCACCTGCATCGCTTCCAGAGGGACCAAGCCCAAGTCCCCAATCCAGTGAGGAACCGATGTCTCCAGCATCAAGGGAACAGTTCCAGGCTGAGCAGGAAGCAGATGACAGCCTCCAGGGAGCTTGGACGGTGGCACGGAGCACCCCACCTCTCAGCTCTTCTAATTGATCCCGTTTTGTTGTAGAAAAAGGACTTTTATACAAGGAAACTCTTTCTGGTGGGCACCAGGAAGACTGGCCTCCTCAGCGACAGTTGGTAGTTCCAACTAAGTACCGGGTAAAGCTCTTGAGCTTAGCCCACAATCACCCTAGTGGCCATTCTGGGGTGAACAGAACCAAAGATCGGTTGGGGAAGTCCTTCCACTGGGAGGGAATGGGCAAGGACGTTTCTACTTATTTCCGGTCTTGTGAGGTGTGCCAACGAGTGGGAAAATAAAAGGAGTATAAAAGTATTGCTCAGGCATGCAGGTGTGAAATTAGGAAGGCCAAATCACACTTGGAGTTGCAGCTAGCCGGAGATGTTAGGAGTAACAAGAAGGGTTTCTTTAGGTATGTTAGCAACAAGAAGAAAGTCAAGGAAAGTGTGGGCCCCTTGCTGAATGAGGGAGGGAACCTAGTGACAGAGGATGTGGAGAAAGCTAGTGTACTAAATGCTTTTTTTGCCTCTGTCTTCACAGACAAGGTCAGCTCCCAGACAGCTGCACTCTGCAGCACGGTATGGGGAGGAGGTGACCAGCTCTCTGTGGAGAAAGTAGTAGTTCGGGACTATTTAGGAAAGCTGGACGAGCACAAGTCCATGGGGCCGGATGCGCTGCATCCGAGGGTGCTAAAGGAGTTGGCCGATGAGATTGCGGAGCCATTGGCCATTATCTTTGAAAAATCATGGCGATCGGGGGAGGTCCCGGACGACTGGAAAAAAGCTAATGTAGTGCCCATCTTTAAGAAAGGGAAGAAGGAAGATCCAGGGAACTACAGGCCAGTTAGTCTCACCTCAGTCCCTGGAAAAATCATGGAACAGGTCCTCAAGGAATCAATCCTGAACCACTTAAAGGAGGGGAAAGTGATCAGGAACAGTCAGCATGGATTCACCAAGGGCAAGTCATGCCTGACTAACCTAATTGCCTTCTATGATAAGATAACCGGCTCTGTGGATGAGGGGAAAGCAGTGGATGTGCTATTTCTGGACTTTAGCAAAGCTTTTGATACAGTCTCCCACAGTATTCTTGCCAGCAAGTTAAAGAAGTATGGGCTGGATGAATGGACGGTAAGGTGGATAGAAAACTGGCTAGATGGTCGGGCTCAACGGGTAGTGATCAATGGTTCCTTGTCTAGTTGGCAGCCGGTATCAAGTGGAGTGCCCCAAGGGTCGGTGCTGGGGCCGGTTTTATTCAATATCTTCATTAACGATCTGGAAGATGGTGTGGACTGCACCCTTAGCAAGTTTGCAGATGACACTAAACTGGGAGGAGTGGTTGATACGCTGGAGGGTAGGGATAGGATACAGAGGGACCTAGACAAATTAGAGGATTGGGCCAAAAGAAATATGATGAGGTTCAACAAGGACAAGTGCAGAGTCCTGCATTTAGGACGAAAGAATCCCATGCACTGCTATAGACTAGGGACCGAATGGCTGGGCAGCAGTTCTGCAGAAAAGGACCTAGGGGTTACGGTGGACGAAAAGCTGAATATGAGTCAACAGTGTGCCCTTGTTGCCAAGAAGGCTAATGGCATTTTGGGTTGTATAAGTAGGGGCATTTCCAGCAGATCGAGGGATGTGATCATTCCCCTCTACTCAGCACTGGTGAGGCCTCATTTGGAGTACTGTGTCCAGTTTTGGGCCCCACACTACAAGAAGGATGTGGATAAATTGGAGAGAGTCCAGCGGAGGGCAACAAAAATGATTAGGGGGCTGGAGCACATGACTTACGAGGAGAGGCTGAGGGAACTGGGATTGTTTAGTCTGCAGAAGAGAAGAATGAGGGGCGATTTGATAGCTGCTTTCAACTACCTGAAAGGGGGTTCCAAAGAGGATGGATCTAGACTGTTCTCAGTGATAGAAGATGACAGAACAAGGAGTAATGGTCTCAAGTTGCAGAGGGGGAGGTTTAGGTTGGACATTAGGAAAAACTTTTTCACTAGTAGGGTGGTGAAGAACTGGAATGGGTTACCTAGGGAGGTAGTGGAATCTCCTTCCTTAGAGGTTTTTAAGGTCAGGCTTGACAAAGCCCTGGCTGGGCTGATTTAGTTGGGTTTGGTCCTGCTTTGAGCAGGGGGTTGGACTAGATGACCTCCTGAGGTCCCTTCCAACCCTGAGATTCTATGATTCTATGATTCTATGAAAACCCCAAGACCAGGTCAAAGCCCCTCTCCAGCCACTCCCCATCATTGAGGTTCCATTTCAGCGAGTAGCTGTGGATATTCTGGGTCCTTTCCCAAAAAAGACACCCAGAGGAAAGCAGTACATACTGACTGTCATGGATTTTGCCACCCGATGGCCGGAAGCAATACCTTTAAGCAACATCAGGGATAAAAGTGTGTGCCAGGCATTAGCAGACATTTTTGCCAGGGTAGGTTGCCCCGCCGACATCCTTACCGATTCGGGAACGAATTTCCTGGCAGGGACCATACAAAGCCTGTGGGAAGCTCATGGGGTGAACCACTCGGTTGCCACCCCTTACCACCATCAAACCAATGGCCTGGTGGAGAGGTTTAATGGAACTTTGGGGGCCATGATACGTAAATTCGGGAATGATTCACTCCAATGATTGGGACCTAGTGTTACAGCCGTTGCTTTTTGCCTACGGGGCTCTACCACATCCCAGTTTAGGGTTTTCACCCTTTGAACTTGTGTATGGCCGCGAGGTTAAGGGGCCATTACAGTGGGTGAAGCAGCAATGGGAGGGGTTTACGCCTTCTCCAGGAACTAACATTCTAGACTTTGTAAGCAACCTACAAAGCACCCGCCGAACCTCTTTAGCCCTTGCTAAAGAAAACCTAAAAGATGCTCAGGAAGAGCAAAAGGCCTGGTATGATAAACATGCCAGAGAGCGTTCCTTCAAAGTAGGAGACCAAGTCATGGTCTTGAAGGCGCTCCAGGCCCGTAAGATGGAAGTGTTGTGGGAAGGGCCATTTAGGGTCCAAGAGCACCTGGGAGCTGTTAACTATCTCATAGCATCCCCCACCTCAAACCTAAAGCCTAAAGTGTACCATGTTAATTCTCTAAAACCCTTTTTTTCCAGAGAATTAAAGGTTTGTCAGTTTACAGCCCAGGGAACAGATGACGCTGACTGGCCTGAAGGTATCTCCTACGAAGGAAAAAGTGGCGGTGACGTGGAAGAGGTGAACCTCTCCATGACCCTTGGACGTCTGCAGCGACAGCAGATCAAGGAGCTGTGCACTAGCTTCACACCGATGTTCCCAGGCGAATTACCTTCCATCCTGATTTTACAGGTGTGATTCTTTTACTTTTTTTTTTTTTTTTAATAAAATTCTTCTTTTAAGAACCTGATTGATTTTCAGTGTCCTAAAGACCCAGGGATTTGATCTGTGCTCAGTTTGTAACCAATTGATTGGTATATTATTCTCAAGCCTCCCCAGGAAAGGGGTGAAGGGGCTTGGGGGAATATTTTGGGGAAATAGGAACTCCAAGTGGTCCTTTTCCTGAATCTTTGTCTATATCACTTGGTGGTGGCAGCATTACCCATCCAAAGACAAGGAAGGATTTGTGCCTTAGGGAGGTTTTTAACCTAAGCTGGTAGAAATAAGCTTTCATGCGGGTCCCAACATCTGTACCCCAGAGTTCAGAGTGGGTAGGGAACCCTGACACCCTTCTACAGCTCCACAGCGCCCCCTACATGTGATTCTGAAGGGGGATGCTGCACCCCCACAACTGGTGATCAAACATAAAACAGTTTTGCAGCAAATTGTGGCCCTGGGCTCCGGGCCGTGTGTGTGTGTGTGTGATGCTGGGGAGAACGGAGGAGTCGTGTCGCGCATGGAGTGGGGTGAGAGGAGTTGGCCAAACACCTCCCAAAGCAGGGGGAACACTCATTAGGGCTGGGTTTTCACTGGGGACCTGGGACTTTGCTGTGAACTGGGGCTTGGAGGGGAATCGGGTGCAGAGAAGAGCCACAGAAAGGAACCGGAGGCTGGAGTGAAAACGTTGCCGTGGGAGACGAAGCTGTTTCGTGTCTCCAAGAGAATCTGAGAAATGTGGGGCTGGAAGGGACTTGGAGAGGGCATCAAATCCCGCCTCCGGCACTGAGGCAGGGCCAAGGAAAACTAGACCAGCCCTGACCGGGGTGTGTCCGACCTGCTCTCAGAGACCTCCAATGACGGGGATCCCACAACCTCCCTGGGAAGCCTGGTCCCGAGCGGAGCTACCCTGAGAGTTAGAAACGTTTTTCCTAATTCCCAGCCCCTTGCTGCAAGCTAAGCTGCTTCCTTCTGGTCCCCCCTTCGCTGGACACGGAGCAAAACCGCTCTCCAGAGCGACCCTTGTTCTCCCCTCCCAGCTCGGCCTTCTCTTCCCCAGGCTGAACGCAGCCAGGGCCTGCAGCCGCCCCTCGCTGGCACCTGAACGGGTTTGTCCTTGGACATGGGGGAAGGGAATGTGCAGAAAAGAGTTTTATGTCTACACTGAGCCCTGCTAGGTCCTCCCCCCAACCCACTAGACCCCACTCCCCTCCCAGAGCCAGGGAGAGAACCCAGGAGTCCTGGCTCCCAGCCCCCCTGCTCTAACCACTAGACCCCACTCCCCTCCCAAAGCCAGGGAGAGAACCCAGGAGTCCTGGCTTCCAGCCCCGCTGCTCTAACCCACCAGCCCCCACTCCCCTCCCAGAGCCGGGGAGAGAAACCAGGAGTCCTGGCTCCCAGGCACCCCCCCTGCTCTAACCCACCAGCCCCCACTCCCCTCCCAAAGCCAGGGAGAGAACCCAGGAGTCCTGGCTCCCCTCTCAGCCCCACCTACCAGTGGCTATTAATAGCCTCCCCTCTGGCTACACCCCCCC
>QXTE01000454.1:348485-383543 GCA_003942145.1 Platysternon megacephalum
TAGGGGACCAGGAAGGGATTTGGAGAATGTGGAGGTCCAGATAATAGAGCAGAGACCCCCGGCCAGGAATAGGAGGAGGACAATGACCCCCTCCAGACGTGTGGGAGGCCACCCCGTTGCTGAATGGCTCCTGCCCTCTGGATTATCCAAACTTCCAATCATCTGAATAAAATCCATGTCCCCCCAGGTATTCGGATAATCGGGAGTTGATTGTATCCTGTTGCAAAGAATGAAACGACATGAGTCAGCCCGTATTTCTCTTGGACTGTAAAAATGATGATAGCTAAAGTGAGAAGTGGTTCAACTTGATGCCCACATGTTATTAAATATGAAAGTTTGTCACTTGACTTGCCCTCAAAGACGCATCCAGAGACTCATGAAGGAAACTTGTGCCGAAATCTAGCAAGAACCGTACAGCCGCTCCCAGCACCAGTCCACAAGTGTAGAGGAACCCAGCGGAACTAAAGCTCCATCTAGGTCTAGAACAGGGGTCGGCAACCTTTCAGAAGTGCTGTGCCGAGTCTTCATTTATTCACTCTAATTTAAGGTTTTGCGTGCCAGTAATACATTTTAACGTTTTTAGAAGGTCTCTTTCTATAAGTCTATAGTCTATAACAGGGGTCGGCAACCTTTCAGAAGTGGTGTGCCGAGTATTCATTTATTCTCTCTTATTTAAGGTTTCGCGTGCCAGTAATACATTTTAACGTTTTTAGAAGGTCTCTTTCTATAAGTCTATAATATATAACTAAACTATTGTTGTATGTAAAGTAAATAAGGTTTTAAAAATGTTTAAGAAGCTTCATTTAAAATTAAATTAAAATGCAGAGCCCCCCGGACTGGTGGCCAGGACCCGGGCAGTGTGAGTGCCACTGAAAATCAGCTCGTGTGCCGCCTTCGGCACACGTGCCGCAGGTTGCCTACCCCTGGTCTAGAGGCTGGGTTGGAAAATCCACATCTAGCTGACAGACAGGTACGGATGGCTTGTTTTCTGCATGTAATTCCCTTCTGCTCCAGTGCTGTATGGTCTATACTCTGTTTAACTACTTACATTTTTA
Organism: Platysternon megacephalum; assembly: GCA_003942145.1. Taxonomy (NCBI): domain Eukaryota; kingdom Metazoa; phylum Chordata; order Testudines; family Platysternidae; genus Platysternon; species Platysternon megacephalum. Next base: position 349,541 of record QXTE01000454.1, read on the forward strand.
GGTTTCAGAGTAGCAGCCGTGTTAGTCTGTATCCACAGAAAGAACAGGAGTACTTGTGGCACCTTAGAGACTAACACATTTATTTGAGCATAAGCTTTCGTGGGCTACAGCCCACTTCTTCGGATGCATAGACTGGAACATACAGTGAGGAGATATTTATACCTACAGAGAACATGAAAAGGTGGGAGTTGCCCTACGAACTCTAAGAGGCTAATTAATTAAGAGAAGCTACTATCAGCAGAAGAAAAAAAACTTTTGTAGTGATAATCAAGATGGCCCATTTCAGACATTAATTAGCCTCTTACAGTTGGTCTGGCAACTTCCACCTTCTCATGTTCTCTGTAGGTATAAATATCTTCTCACTGTATGTTCCACTCTATGCATCCGATGAAGTGGGCTGTAGCCCACGAAAGCTTATGCTCAAATAAATGTGTTAGTCTCTAAGGTGCCACAAGTCCTCCTGTTCTTTTAACATTTGTAGGCTGTGAAGTCTGAGGATGATGTAAGGGCATAATGGGTTTGTACTTTGCCAGCCAGTTTGTACTTTGCTGGGGTCAAGCCAGTATGAATTCTGCTAACCCTCTTGTTTCTCGGAAAGAGCAGTTCCCACCTGCTTTCGCTTTCCACTTGCGAGAGACGGGAAACAAACCTAAGGAAGGGTGGAGGGTGTCACGGCCAGCTACTGATATACATCAATGAAACCTGACAGCTCTCACGGATGGCCCTGGGGGGCAGGGCCGGCGCAACCCATTAGGCGACCTAGGTGGTCGCCTAGGGCGCGAACATTTGGGGGGCGCCGGCGCCCCGGCCGTCGGCGTAATGTTGGGGGCGGGACCTTCCGCTGCCTAGGGTGGCAAAAAAGCTGGCGGTGCTCCTGGCGGAGGGGCGCGGGGAGGGCCGCCCACAGTAATCGGGGGGCGCACAGGGGAACCGTTCCCCGCCCCAGATCACCTCCACTCTGCCTCCNGGGGGGGGCGCAAGGTGGAAGTTTCGCCTGGGGCGCGAAACTTCCTTGCACCGGCCCTGCTGGGGGGGGGGGGGGGGCTGCAGAGCTGTAGGAAGGGCTGGATATAACCCACCACCCTCCTCACTCCAGTAGTTCCCTTGTGCTTCCATCCCAACAGGAAGGGCCCAGCAAGGCCCAGACCTTAGCTACACTGAGATGGGCCAACGGTGGACGGCAGCTCTCAGCAGGCAGGGGAGGGGAGGGCAGGAGGGAGATGAGGGACCAGGAGCTTTTACTTTCACTTTCCTGTGAATCGGAGCTGACACAGGAAAATGCTGGGCCCGGCGCCAGGAGCCGCTCAGCTGGAAACACACAGCTGGGGTCAAGCCAGTTCCGCACACCACACATGTGGCTGACTCCAGCTGGGCTCCAGCTGCCCGGAGGCCAGGGGCTGTTTGCTGCTGCGCTCCCCAGTGGCTGAGTGGGGCTGTCCCGACCCAGGGCTCATGTGGGGCTGGCTCATGGGGGGCCTCTGCTCCCAGCTGGCCGTGCTGCTGCTGGTGCTGCCCTGCCCAGCGCATGGTAGGAGGGAGCAAGGGATCCAGAGCGCCGCAGAGCCGCAGGGAACAGGGCAGAGGGGACGATCCTGCCACCGGCGCAGCAGGCTCCGGAAATGCACCTGCTTTAAAGGGCACTGGAAGTGCCGGGTGTTGTGACCGCCCCAGGACTGAACAGTTTGGCCAACGCCCGTTCGCCGTATGGTGATAACACCGCAGCTGCTTCCTCTTCCCCGAAACGAGGCATGTCTCGCACTGAAACAAAAACCCTCAGCGAAGGTTCAGCTCTTTCCAGGATGAAAAAGGAAAAAAACCCCAGTTTCCAGTCCACAAACAGCTTAGATGGAAAATTCCTGCCCTGTCTCCTCATCGGCTGTCTTGCAGCTAGTGTGAGCTTGGAGCCGGGCAGGGATGACGAGTGCAGGGTGTTGTGAGAAGCCCCTTGTTTTGGGGTCTCAAGTGCAGGGGGGTCCAGCAGTGGGAGGAGTTTTGGGGGTGTCAAAAGGGGAGGGGAGGGGAGAGGCACGCTACATTTAAAATGGCATTATCCATTTCTGAGTCACTGATAACTGGAAGAAAATGATCTTGAATGTTTACGGATCAAAGTCCTAACAGATAAGCGGACTAGATGGGGTACTAGTTGGTGTCTGCTACCAATCGTCAAATCACACTAGGGAACAGGACGACTGCTTCCTTATGGAGCTATCTGCAGTGTGTAGGGAAAAAAGCCACGTAATCATGGGGAACTTCAATGTGAGTGACGTACGCTGGAGATCTCCTGCTGTCAGGACTAAAACATTTTTGGAATTTGTAAACATAATAGAAGACAATTTCCTAACTCAGAAAGTGTTGTTGCCAGCATGGGGGAATTCAAGGTTAGATCTTGTCCTAAAAGACAAAGAGGAACTGATCACAAGAACTAAAAGTTAATGGTTACTGATGACTTGATCACATTTCTAATGTGCAAGCAGAATAAAGTCCAGAACAGAAATATTATGTTCATAAGATAAGATGTGAAGATACATGCACCTCTAATTTTACTACTAATTACATGAAGAACTATATATACTATATATATCAATCAGTTAGTGCTTTAATAGCACCAGTTTCACAAAGCTGAAAACAATTATGTGCCAAATCAACTGGGAGAAAAAAAATTAATCATAAAAATGTGAACGATATCTGAGTTATTTAAGAACACCTAACTAGATTCCCAAAATACCACAATTGAGGAAGACAGCTGTGCTAGTTAACAAACCAAGCTGGTTTAGAGGGGAAGTGAAAGCAGATGTAAAAATTTAAAAAAAAATCTAACCAGTGGGAAAAAGGCAAATGTGATAGTAATGAATATAAGTCAGAAGTTAGAGGTTGTAGAAAATTTATAAGGGAAGCCAAGCGACAGAAAAAGAACTCTATGGCCAGCAGAGTTACGGAGAATACAAAGGAGTTTTTTAAAAAAAATATTAGGAACAATAAGCATCCTGATAATGGTATAGATTCATTACTAGGTCATCCTGGGTAGCACCCGTCCCAGCTGATCTGAGGCTGATGCCCAAGAGAACTTTACAGTCCGTGTCTAAGGGTCTGTCTACGCTGCCTCCTGCCCGGCTGTGGGAATGATGCATGACCGTGACATGAAGGGCTCGGTGAGGGCTGTGCTGGGATGCTGCAGGCCATGGAGAGAGAAGGGAGAGGAAGAGGTGCCTGAGCGACATCTCCCATGATGCAGCAGCAGAGTCTCAACTCTTGGGGAGGGGTGGGGGTGCCTGGTGCCTGCAGTGCATCATGGGATGTGTAGTCCAGTCAAGGTGCTCAACCCATGAAGGAGAATGGAGAACGTGAGACACAAGAACTACAATTCCCAGGAGCTGCCACAATGGCCTTTCCACACAGCGATATTCTGGGGTTAGCTGGAGGAAAAACACCCCCATTTTCGGACCAACTCTAACAAACTCCTCTCATTTAAATGCCAACAGGCGTCTCCTGGGGCTAAAACAGGGTTTGTTGCTATGGGTGGAGATGCCTCCATAGGCTGGGCAGACCCTCCATCACCAGTCGCCCTCTAATCCAGTCAAATTCTTATACCCCAGGGTTCAAGAACCTGAGATTTCACCCAGACCCTTTCCCCCGTCACCTCTAGCAGGAGGGACCCAGTTCCTAGCACCTCCCCAGCCCTGGTATGGATGGGAGAGGGGAGATGCTGGTCAGAGTGGGGCACTGTTAGAAGCCAGGACTCCTGGGTTCTATCCCCAGCTCTAGGAGGGGAGTGGGGTCTTGTGGGTTCAAGCAGGGGGAAGAGGGGATCTAATGGTTGGAGTGGGGGGGAGGGAGCCAAGACTCCTGTCTCCTGCAGTTTTCCAATGGAAAGAGAATTTTTAAGGCTTTTGCTTCACCTGTGAAACATTCCCCCCTTTTCCTTTCTCCCACGTCAGCGCCACGTTGGCCGCATGCCAGCCATGGGGGCGTTCTGTCATCACAATTTAGAAATGTGAACAGTGACTCTGATTCCCGAGCGACACTAATTTGAACCTTGCCCGACACGTCCTCGGGCCCCATTTGACTCGTTGAGTTCACAGCCTGGCAGTGTTAGCACCACGGGACTGACCGGGCACGCGCCAGCCGATCCAGTGGCAGGCGTCTGTTCCCAGCAAGTGCGAGATGGAACTTACGCACCCAGGAGAGGTTTTAGAAACTACCCGGACGAGCGAATCGAGGGGCTGCGCTTCCCGTGCTGGGATTTCTCCCCTTGGCCGGCCGGCTGCAACACGCTCACTTCCCAACACCACCTCTGACCCCGCCCAAAATCTCCGGGGCTGTTCGATGTGTCAATGGCCAGAGCCCGGTGGGTTTTGGTGAAAACTGGGGAACCAGAAATGGGGGACACACAGAGCCCCGGGTATCTGGTGGGTCCAGCCAGCAGCTTCAACCACCTCTGCAGGTGGCTGGAGATCAGAGAGCCGGTCGCTGGGAGCAATGAACGTGTCCCTGCACTGCAGCCCCTCACTATCAGCTGGGCCCCAGCGTCCCGATGGGGGTTAACATGCTGACCCCTTGAATGGGTGAGTGCCCAACCAGCAAAGAAATAGATAATAATGGAGGGAATAGGGGGTACCAGAGTCTGTGGCATGCAGCCTGCCAGGGCTCTCTGTGCCCCCCATTTCCCCTCCCGTCCCACGCCAGGTGCTCTCTGTGCCCCTTCATTCTCCCCAGGCAGCCACACGCTGAGCACCTCTCTTTGTGGGTAATAACAACTTGCAGCTCCCAGTCTCTGTGGACACTTTCCCCCAAACTAGGAACCCCCCATTCCCGGGGCTGAGGGTGTTTCAATCTGGGAGATCGCTCCTTAGCGCCTCCCCATGGCGGCCTGTTACACGCGCTCCTGGAGGAGTGCGGCCGTTCCCACCCGAACACAGCACAGCGACTGGGCCTCCTGGTGAATGTCGGAGAAGAGAGAATCAGATCCTTCAGCTAGCAAGGGCTCGACCCCGCCCTGCTCCAACAGGGGCGTCCCAGGCCACGTCTCCACGGCTGGGACGATAGTGGTGCAGCGGCAGCACCGTGGCAATGCCAGTGTAACGCTGTCATACAGACACAGCTCACAGCGGTGGCAGGGGGTTCAAACCCCAGCTCCCCGAGCTGCAGTAGCTACATCGACAGAAGTGACCTTCCGTCCACCAAGCTGGGTCTCCACTGGTGGTCAGGTCGGCCTAGCGATGGTGATGGGGGGGAAGGCGGGGGGCATGTGTGGATTTCTCACCCCCCCTTCCAAGCGATGCAGATCTGCCGACCTGAATGTAAAGTGCAGACCCTACTTCAATCTCTCCTGACGGGCACAAAGGAGAATGTTAAATGCCTCCGTCGCTCTGGGATGGTCCCACACCCAAGACCCTTTGCCTGGCCACCTTCCAGAAGAACAACGCTAACCACGAACACTGAACTCTCTGCTGATATCAGTGCCAAGTGACTTCTGCTTTCTCCGAAGCACCTTCTCCAAATAAGTTGGGTTTCTTGCTCCCACTGGGAGGCTGTTCCAGAACCTGCCATCTCTGGGTGCTAGGAGCCGCCTTCTCATTTCCCACCGCTGTTGGTCCAGCCCCCACTGTCCTTCAGCTTCCATGGCTCTTCCCCGTTCTTGGAATTCCTCCCCCCCATGCCTTCAGGGCGAGCAGTCACAACCACTCTCCGCCCTCGTTTTAGGCTGAATGAGCCAGGCTCTTTGAGTCTCTTCCCACAAGATGGGCTCTCCGTCCCCCTGATCACCCCAGCAGCCCCTCTCTGCACCTGGCCCGGCACAGAGCCCACTTGCTGCAACATAGAGTCACAGATCCCCAGGCCAGAAGGGACCCTTGTGAGCACCTAGCCTGGGCTCCCTGTGTAACCCGGGCCAGAGAACGGCCCGGAATTACTTCCTGGTTCAACTAGAGCAGATCTGTTAGAAAAACATCCCAGCTTCTTTTTATAGTGATCGGTGATGGAGAATCCCCCGCGCCCCTTGGTAAGCCGTGCCAATGGGCCGTGACTCTCACTGTTAAATGTTGACACCTTATTTCCAGTCTGAATTTGTGTAGCTTCCACTTCCAGCTACTGGATTGTGTCAGACCAGATAGACGGAGGATCCCTCTGAGATCTAATTTCTATTCCCCTTGTAGGTACTTACAGATGAGATTCACGCCCCCCCATGAGTCCCCTCATTGTTAAGCTAAATAGACGGGTGCCCAAATTTGGACACAGGATTGCAGATGAGGGTTTCCCAGTGGCCACATGATACACAGAAGAGAAGACTGTGCAACAGCATTCTGAAATCCCTTCCAACCCATTCCCACCCAAGAAAGTTTCACTTCTTTAAATCGAAGCTTCATTAGAGGAAATAGCTTTGCTGTCGGTGAATATAGATTCTATTGACCGTCTGTGTGTCCCGTGTGTTCCTCTTAGGATGACATCGTGCTGACCTCCCTTGACAAATGGCTCAGCCCCAAAACAATTTGGCAATTTTCATTTCCTTTCAAAATCATTCCGTTTGCCTCCCTTCCCCCAGTTTTTAAATTAACCTCTCCCCTCACCTCTCTCTCTTTTTGACACGCACACAATTCTCATTTTTACAAAACTATTTTCCTTTTCTCTCATACTCAATTTGGTCTCAAAGCCCCTTTTTGTCCAAAAGAATGTTTGACAAAAAGTTTTCAACCCTCTCTCCTTAAATGATTTCTTGACATTTAGGACCAAATTTGGCTGGCAAAGAACAAACCCATTATGCCCTTAGGTCATCCTCAGACTTCACAGCCTACAAATGTAAGTAGTTAAACAGACCATACAGCACTGGAGCAGAAGGGAATGACATGCAGAAAACAAGCCATCGGCAGCTGTCTGTGAGATAGACGTGGATTTTCCAACTCAGCCTCTAGACCTAGATGGAGCTTTAATTCCACTGGGTTCGATTGCACTTGATGCTGGGAGCGGCTGTACGGTTCTTACTAGATTTCAGCACAAGTTTCCTTCGAGGGTCTCTGGCTGCGTCTTTGAGGGCAAGTCAGGTGACAAATTTTCATATTTAATAACACGTGGCCAGCCAAGTTGACCCACTTCTCACTTTAGCTATCATCCTTTTTACAGTCCAAGAGAAATACGGGCTGACTCATGTCGTTTCATAGTTTGCAACAGGATACAACCTACTCCCGATTATCCGAAGAGCCTGGGGGGGACACGGCTGGTCCCACAGCTACGTGGGACTGTGGAGTCAGCACTTGCACCTCATGGCCCAGCCTGGCTCTCTGCTCCCAGGGGTCAGGCACTGGGCCAAAGTTCGGACCCGTCCCTCAGCTCCGCTATTCATGGGTAGGCTGCTGGGGCCAGGGCCTGGGGTGGCTGCTCTGCACCCTTCTCTGTTGCTCCAGGTTGAGGTGGGTTGGGGCACCAGAACTGAGACGGGGGGCGCCCGTCTCTCCCGCCATCTCAGTGACCCCAGGCGGCCCGGAGAAGGAATCTGCCTGAGTGCAGTGCAGAAGGGATCAAAATCAGGTCCAAAGGGGAGGGAAAGGAGTAGGCTGGGACGAGGAGTCTGGAGAGACTGGGACCTGGGGGGGGGGGGGGGGGGGGGGGGGGGAGGGGGGGAGGGGGGCAGGAGGGGGGGGGGGGGGGGGGGGGGGGTGGGGGGGGGGGGGGTGGGGGGGGGGGGGGTGGGGGGGGGGGGGGGGGGGAGGGGGGGGGGGCGGGGGGGGGGGGGGGGGGAGGGGGGGGAGGGGGGGGGGGGGGGGGGGGGAGGGGGGGCGGGGGGGGGGGGGGGGGGGCGGGGGGGGGGGGGGGGGGAGGGGGGGGAGGGGGGGGGGGGGGGGGGGCGCGGGGGGGGCGGGGGGGGGGCCTGGGACGGGAGACTGGGACTGACATCCACTCCTTTCTCTTCCTGCAATCCCCTGCCTCGTTCACTGCTCCCCTTCCAGCATCTACCACACATGAGGCAGGCTCCTCTCCTGCTGCCCAGCAGGTCTGGCTAATGTTAACACGGGTGTTTGTAAAAACAACGAGGAGCCCTTGTGGCACCGTAGAGACTAACACATTTATTTGGGCAAGGACACATTTTCTTCTGACTTTGTGGGTTTTTTTCGTTTCCAGCTTATGGTGGCTGAGGGCACAAGACAGCTGCTGGTTATGCTGCGTACTGTTCTCTTGTAACAGATGGATCAAGGCTGCACAGTCAAGGAGGCTGCTGTCTCTTGGCCCCCTCCTTCATTTGTTGCAGAAGTTGGAAGGTGTCAGGAGAATGAGCTAGGGCAGGGGTAGGCAACCTTTCAGAAGTGGTGTGCCGAGTCTTCATTTATTCACTCTAATACAAGGTTTCGTGTGCCAGTCATACATTTTAACGTTTTTAGAAGGTCTCTTTCTATAAGTCTATAATATATAACTAAACTATTGTTGTATGTAAAGTAAATAAGGTTTTAAAAATGTTTAAGAAGCTTCATTTAAAATTAAATTAAAACGCAGAGCCCCCCGGACTGGTGGCCAGGACCCGGTCAGTGTGAGTGCCACTGAAAATCAGCTCGCGTGCCGCCTTCGGCACCCGTGCCATAGGTTGCCTACCCCTGAGCTAGGGGATGGCAGGATGAGAAAGGAGGGTCTCATGGTTAAGGCAGCTGATGCTGCCCTGGGGAACTGGATTCTCTCCCTGCCTCGGGGCGCTGAGTTCCTGTGTGATGTTGGGGAAGTCACTGAAACCAAACCTTTCCCAAGTGGCCACTGAAGGTGTGTTCCTCATTTGCTGGGTGCCAGACTCAATATCCTGGGGTTTCATTCACAGAAGTGCGGAGCGCTCCGAGTTGCAACCGAAGTCACAGGGAGCTGCGCTTTGAACATATAAAACGCTAGAGAATGCAAAGTGCTCGGACAAGTCAGGCTCCAGGCCTGTCCTGTTGGACAGCCATAATTAGCAGCTGCTTTTGCCTTCAATCCCTCTGTGTGCTCCAGCTCCCCATCGGTAAAAGGGGGCTCAGCACCCCACCCCACCCCCACTCCTCACAGGTGCTGTGGAAAGAAATCAGTGTTTGTGAAGCACTCGGGCACCAAAGAAAAACCCGTGAAGAAATCGATCATTCTGACTTCAGAGCAGGGTGTGAAAATGGGCAGGAAAGAAGGCCTGAGGCCACCCTCTGCACAATGAGGAGAAAACAAAATCTCAGACAGCCGAGTACTGACGGTGACGGGTTCCCCCTCGGGGTGCCACCTGGAACTGGGGTACCACTGAGCCCTCCCGACCCACCAGCCTGGGCTCCCTTTACACTGCACTGCTGTGACAAGCTCCCAAGCCCCCTCCAGCCCACATACAGCTAGGGACACACCCAGCTGTAGCTACGTACACACAGGTTCTTTAACCAGCTCCTGCATGGGATGGCACAGCTAAGGCCACCCCCAGTTCCTAAGGCACGCACCCCTCTCTGGAATGTAACCCCCAAATTATACCATCTTGCTCGGCACGGGGAACTGTACAGCGTAAGCTCATCAAATTCGCCTCCTCCCTCAATGTGGAGAGGAATATGCAACAGCTTTCCGCCCCGAGTCATGACTCCCACACACAGGTTTTAGACAAAGCAAAACCAAGTTTATTAACTACAGAAAATAGATGTTAAGTGATGATCAGGGATAGCAAACAGATCAAAGCAGGTTACCCAGCAAATAAACACAACACGCAAACGAAGCTTAATATAGTACATAGATCGGATATGAATAGCAAATTCTCACCCTAAATGATGATACCAGCAGACTGCAAGTTCTTAAGGGGCCAGCTGCACAGTTCCTTTCACAGGCTAAAAATCCCTTCTGGCTGGGTCCAGCACTTCACCCTAATTGAGTCTTTGTTCCTCTGGTGTTTCCAGGAGTCTCCTTGGGTGGGGAGTCAGTGAAGAACCCCGATGATCTCACTCCCCTGACTTAAATAGCTTTTGCATATGGCGGGAATAGAGTGACCAGACAGCAAGTGTGAAAAATCGGGACAGGGGGTGGGGGGGTAATAGGAGCCTATATAAGAAAAAGACCCAAAAATCGGGACTGTCCCTATAAAATCGGGATATCTGGTCACCCTAGGCGGGAACCCTTTGTCTCCAAGCTTGGTTCCCACGCCTTTCAGTGGAAAAACACTGGTATTCCAAGATGGAGTCCAGTATCAGGTGATCTGGTCACATGCCCCTGTAGTGTCATAGCAGCCATGACTCGGAGGCTGTTTGTAGCATCCTCAGGGAGGCTCCCCGGTGGGAGATTAGCTTCCTGACCTATTGTTCTCCCTAATGGTCCATTGACTTGAATGGGTCCTTCCCACCCAGCCATCTAGGCTGATAGCCTTTTGTCTAGTGGGCGTTCCCCAGGTGTAAACACAATTTGTAATACAGATACATAGTCAATATTCCTAACTTCAGATACAGAAATGATATACACATACATATAGGATAATTATACTCAGTAAATCATACCCTTTCCAATGATATCTCACATGACCTATCTTGCATAAGAATCATTATGATTATATCGTATTCATATAATAATAGCTTTATGAAGTATATGGGGCGTAGTGTCACACTGACTCCTGGGGAAAACAGCAGTACGTGATCATGGAATTAAAGACCATATCCTAATGCACACACACAAGGGGCAGCGTTAAGGTTGCAAGGGCAACCTTGATACTGCCATTGCCTATTTTTGAACCACTTTGCATTGTGACCAGCACATGCCTTTAACATTGGAGAATGGCAGAGCCAGAACATATGGCTGGAAGATAAAGGCAGAAAAAGTCCAATGAGAAATAAAACACCAGTTTTTCACAGTGCAGGAGGGTAACTACTGGGCCTAACTCCCGAGGGCAGACATGGATTCTCTGTGCCTTGATGGCTTCCAGTCCCAGCTGGAAGCCTCCCTGGAAGGTGTTTTAGTCAAAATCACATAACAGGGGCTCACAGTCCCACTGTGGTGTCGATGGCGATGCCCTTTCAATGTGGGTGTCTGCAGCTCTCGTGGGTTCCTGCTGCCTGATGTTGCCATTCACCACCCCACCCAAGTACATCCCGGTCAGAGTGCCCCCCCCTGCCCCCACCGCCGCTGCCTCAGCAAGTCTTAGCGCCACACCCTCAGAGCCAAAGACGCCGAATGAAACCCAATAACCTCGCTGCCCATGACTGCTCGGAGATGTGACGCTGATAGCGCTCTCTGTACGTCTTCAGGAAGGTCTCGGCCTCCCAAGTCAGCTCCCTCTCTAGTGCTGTCAGCAGGGCCGGCTTCATGGGTGCCGGGAACATCATCTTGTCCCGGCACCGCCTCAGGAGCGACCTGCGCTGCTCCGCGAACACCTCCGCCATTGCGCTCGGATCCACCTTCAGACAGTCGACAGGGCGCTGGGACAGGTCGTCCTGCGTTCAGCGGGAGAGGAGGGGCCCCAAGGCTGTTAGAAGGGGCGGGTGTGTGACCCCATCTCATCAATGGACCCTCTGGCTACATCACAGCAACTTCCCCCCCCCCCCCATTCACTGAGATCGGGGCCCCTGCTGTGCCGGGCGCTGCACAGACCCCCATGACCGAGATCAGAGCTCCCGTTGTACATGGGTTGGAGTCTCCCATCTCCGCAGCCACCTGGGAGCCGGAGATAAGAACTCCCGTCTCCTGCCCCGAACCCCAGAGCCCGTGGGGAGGGCCGGGATGTTTCTCTGGGTTCCCCTGGCTGGGGCACAGACCCCTCGACTCACCTTCTCCTTCAGAAACTCAGCGTGGTCTGCGCGGGCTCTGTCCAGGACTCCCTGGTTGATGGTGTGATACTCATAGCACTCTCGGTAGAACTTGAGGAAGGTCTTGCCCGCCTGAGTCAGCTGAGTCTCTAGTGCCATCTGCAGGGTCACCTTCTCTGTCTCGTTCATCTCCTCCCGGCACCGCTCCAGCAGCGACCTGCGCTGCTCCAGCAACTGCTCCACCATTGTGCCCGGATCCACCGTCAGACAGTCGTCCATGCACTGGGACAGGCCGTCCTGCGTTGAGCGGGAGAGGAGGGGGCCCCAAGGCTGTTAGAAGGGGCGGGTGTGTGACCCCATCTCACCCATGAACCCTCCAGGTTGTACATCACAGCAACTTCCCCCCACCCCATTCACTGAGATCGGGGCCCCTGTCATGCCGGGCGCTGCACAGACCCCCATGACCGAGATCAGAGCTCCCGTTGTACGTGGGTTGGAGTCTCCCATCTCTGCAGCCACTCTGGGAGCCGGAGATAAGAACTCCCGTCTCCTGCCCCGAACCCCAGAGCCCGTGGTGTTGGCCGGGATGTTTCTCTGGGGTTCCCTTGGCTGGGGCACAGCCCCCTCGACTCACCTTCTCCCTCAGATAGAGAGCGTGGTCTGCGCGGGCTCTGTCCAGGACTCTGTGGTTGTGGAAGGCGATGGCCATCTGCACGGGGAGGACAAGGCTGGGGTGAGCTGCAGTTTATGGGGCCCCGTCTCCACCCAGCGACTGCAGCTTCCACCGCAGCAACCTCATGTAACAGAACGACACCACTAGCTGGCGGGGCAGCTGCTTGGGGCTTCTGGTGCCGCCGGTCTCCAGTTCGTTCTTCACGGCAGCCCAGCCTCGGCTCCCTTCCCCGCCCCGACCTGCCCTTTGCACTTGCAGCACTTTCCTGTAGCCCAGGACTCTGCAAACCCCTGTCCCAGCCGGGCTCGGCCTGAGGCTGACGCCTGACAGCGCCTCAGTGACGCCGGCTCTCACGGGTCTGGTGGTATTTGGGGGTTTTACCGATCCGCAGGAGGCAGGTGGTTCGGATGGGAATCTCAGCTCTTTTTTTGGTGGGGGGGGGAGGAGTATTGCTCTGGGCTGGGTTAACTCTTGTTGCGGAGGAGCAAATGTTGGCCTGAGACCTGATCAACGCCCCCATATTAAACCAGCTCAGGAATGTCCCTAACGAGAGTTCTACCCACCGAGGTGGTTAAGTAGAGACGCCCAGGCACTGGGAGATTAGGGCGGAGACAGAAAGAGACTCAACAAATGGGAAGATAAGCTCTGACCAGCGTTTTATGCTGACCCTCTGCCTGCCTAGAAAGGCTGCAGGGAAGCAGCCAATCAGGGCGCAGCAGGCTCAGTTAAAAGGAGCTGCAGGGGCTGAGCAGGGCAGTCGCTGGCTGGGACCAGAAGGGTAAAGAAGGATTAAAAGGCTGTGAGACTCCATAGGGAAAGAGACTGGGGAGAAGCTCTGCTCACACAGGGACAGGACTGGGACGCTGTCCAGGCACAGAGGCCTGAGAAAAGACCCTGAGACAGAGAAACTCTCAGGCAAGGAGGCCTGGGGGAGACCCTGCTCAGACAGGGAACAGACAGAGAACCCAAGAAGGTGGTGGGACAGAGTGGGAAGCAGCCCAGGAAATGCAGCAATAGCAACTAGGAAAGAAAGCAGCAGGTGGCTGCTACTTGCAGGGTCCCTGGGTTGGGACCCGGAGTAGTGAGTGAGCCCAGGTCCCCCCACTGGTGCAGTGGCCAAAGCCCTGAGAAGGGGGCAAGTTTAGTTTTGGAGCCTGAGAAAAAGGGCTAGGGTTTAAACAGGCCCAGAGATGAGGCTCAAGACCTCAGAGAGGGCCAACCATTTTTGGACTGTTTAGTCTGGGGGGGGAGGTAATCCTGCCTGTGAACAGAAAGGGGCCTGACCACCCCCCACACCACTTCTGTCCAGGGCAGAGAGCGAGGCCCGGCGAGCATGAAACGAATCTTGAGATGGACAGAGACGATTTCAGCGGGGCAGAGAGAAAGAGGCTGCACCCGGCCATGGGGGAGGGGAGGAGAGGGGAGGGGGAGGCCATGGGAGAAAGGGTCTGGTGGGGGGAATGACTGTCAGTGCGCACCCCTCCTCTGTCCGGTTTCAGGGCTTTCTTCTTCTCTCCAGGGCGCCCCATAGAGCTGTGTGTGTGGGGGGAGCGGGGGTGGGTCAGTGATAGAAATTTGGGGTCCTTTTACCGAGGGGTTCCACTCCACAAACGCCCCATTGCCTCAGGCTGATGGACGCTACCAACTTTCTTTGCACAGCCCCAGAGGTCAAACCAGGGCTCTGCTCACGCCTGGAACCATCTCGGCCACGTGGCATCTCCCTGAGCTCTGCCTGGGCCTCCGTATCGCTGCGTGAACCAGGTTTTTGCCAATGACAGAACCCGGAGCAGCGAGGGCAGAGAAAACTGGTCTTGGGGCCAATCTTATTTAACATTTTCATTAGTGACCGAGGCACAAAAAGTGGGAGTGTGCTGATCAAATTTGCGGATGACACACAGTTGGGAGGTATTGCCAATACGGGTGAGGACCGGAATATCATACAAGAAGATCTGGACAACCTTGAAAACTGGAGTAATAAAAATGCTAGCCCAACCCTGCCCCCACCCCCACCCCCACCCCCAGCTCTGCCGGTGCCCCTCACTCCCGACCCACAGCCCCTGCTAGCCCAACCCTGCCCCCCCCCAGCTCTGCCGGTGCCCCTCACGCCCGACCCACAGCCCCTGCTAGCCCAACCCTGCCCCCCTCCCAGCTGTGCCGGTGCCCCTTACTCCCGACCCGCAGCCCCTGCTAGCCCAGCCCTGGGGTCCCCCGCTTTTCCGGTGCCCCTCACTCCCGACCCGCAGCCCCCTGCTAGCCCAGCCCTGGGCTCCCTCCCCCTCCAGCTCTGTTCCTGTAGCTCACCCTGGTGAACAGACTCGAGCGCAGACCCCGAGGTTAATTCTCCGTCTGTCTCTGATTTTCCCCTCTGCCTCCCTCGCTCTCTGCCTGTCTGTCTGCACAGAGCGACTCTCGGGCCGCTCCCTCCTCAGTTTCACTTTCAGTCTCTGGGTTNCGGGGGGGGGGGGGGGGGGGGGGGGGGGGGGGGGGGGGGGGGGGCTCTGGGCTCATTTCCCTAGAGCCCTTTGCAGCGGGGACGATTGTGTGAGCGGGGGATGGTCCCACTATTGCCAGAGAGTTTGGCCAGAGCCCTGGCAGAGATACAGCCCCCCTCGGGAACTACTGGATGTTACCACTTCCTCGCCATACAGAAATAGCCTGGCAGGTGCCTCTTCTCAGGAATGAGGCGTTTCTTAGCTCTAAAACAAAAACCCTCCCTACCAAATACTTGACTCTTTCCAGTGCTGGGTAACAGTCCCCCAGCAGCCAGCACTGCAATGCAGCCACCTCTGGGGTGGGGCAGCTGGGGAACAGTTGCTTCTAATGCTCCCTGGGGTTGGCTGGCCCGATGCTGAGATGCAGCCACCTCTGGGGTGCGTTCTTCATATATTTATTAATGGATCTTTTATGTTTGGAACTCACTGCCATATGAGCCCCGCTCTGTTCAGAGTGTTCTGTAGCCTGCATCTCTTTGCCCAGGCTTTTTACTGCCACTGGGTATGAACCCTCCTGTTTGATGGTCTCCTGTCTGGTATTTCCCAGTTTCTGGTTCTTTAAAGATCGGGCGAACCACTCCTTAACCTCTGCAGAGAGCCTGACACAACAGCTGTGAGAGAGGTGCGAGTTGGCCCCAATACACCTCAATGTGGTGCTAACTCTGATCCCTGCTAAGGGCGACTCACTTCTCAACATCCCAATGTCTTCGCTGTGGATCCCAGGCTTCGAGACCAGAGGGCAGCGATCATATTATGAAGAGCTGCAGGGACATCTGTGAGAGCTGTCAGGTTTCATTGATGTATATCAGTAGCTGGCCATGACACCCTCCACCCTTCCTTAGGTTTGTTTCCCGTCTCACGCAGGTGGAAACCGAAAGCACGTGGGAACTGCTCTTTCCGAGAAACAAGAGGGTTAGCAGAATTCATACTGGCTGCAAAACAAGATAGCAAACAAACCCCTCAAAAAGCCCTGCACCGTTGCAATGCTTCTCAGGCAGAGCCGGCTCCAGCCTTTTTGCCGCCCCAAGTGGCAAAGTGGAAAAAAAAAATAAAAAAAAGATAAAGCCCCGATCTGCGGCACTTTGGCGGCAGCTCAGCCACGCGGTGTCATTCTTCGGTGGCAATTCGGCGGCGGGTCCTTCGCTCCCAGAGGGACTGAGGGACCCGCCGCCGAATTGCCGCCGAAGACCCGGACGTGCCGCCCCCTTCCATTGGCCGCCCCAAGCACCTGCTTCCTTTGCTGGTGCCTGGAGCCGGCCCTGTTCTCAGGTGATGTACAACCAGCACTGAGCTGCAGCTCATGCTGGGGTGGGGTGGCTGGGTGAGAGCTGCAGAGTCACACTGCCGTTTTCTTAGTAAGGACCTTGCTGTCACCAGAGGTTGTTCTGAAGCTGACAGCTGTAGAGGGCTCCAGGAGCATCTCCTTTGTCAGGCTTTTCACTGCCATTGGGTATGAAACTTCCCCCGTTCACTGGTCGCTTGACCAGTATCCTGCTCCTTCTTCCCCTTTTAGGGCAATCAGAGCAGCAATGTCTGCCTGAGTCTGCAGAGAGCCTGAAACCGCAGCTCGGAGAGGTGTGAACTGCACCAAGTGTAACTGACACAGCATCACTGCCTGAGTCTGCAGAGAGCCTGAGCCCATCGCTCGGAGAGGTGGGATCTGCCTGTAACACTTTGGGTTTACCTAAGGTGTTCCGGGTGAACCACTATCACCTGCTCACAGTGTGGGAGAGACGTGCCTGTGGCCAGTTGGGGGAAATTCACTCTTAACCTCCGGATACTGACAGCAGTGACACTCTGCTCTGGGCTCCCCAAGCCCTGCGCTTTCCTCTGCCAGTGAGAAATTTACACCCCCCTCTGCTGCACTCGAGTGCCCCGTCTGTCGTTATCGGGACAGCTGCAACGTGCACCGAGCCACTGCCGCCTGCAGCGCCCCCCAGCACCGACAAACATCAACTGCAATCCTGAGCCTGCCTGTATTACCCAGCTCCTTCCTTGTCTAAGGGATCTCTCCCCCAGTGGCCAGTCCGTGCAGCGGCTGGCCAGTGCAGAGGGCTGGTACTCACCTCTCATGAGAACTTTCCCACGGGCAGAGCGTCCTCTCTATGACGGATCCTATCTAGGGCCCTTTTCCTTCTCTTACACAGCCCCCGGCTTTGTCTCTTTCCACATTCAGGGTGTTTCAGCTCAGCCCCGAGGGGCCCGGTTCAGAGTCTTTCCGTGGGTGCTTTTGTCTTTGTCTATGCGCAGGCCTGCGGCTGGTCCTGCCTGTAAACACGGGGCCAGGCCGGGCGGGAAGGTGTCGATTGATCTCACTCTTGTTTGAATCATGATGTTTGGACTCAAATCCTCACCCACCATCATGACCTTTGGCCCCAAATCCCCCACGGCACATGACGTTTGGACCCAAATCTTTGTCCAGCATCATGACATTGGGACCCAAATCCCTGCCTGTTAGAGAGCTTATTCCTTCACTCTCCCACTTCCCTGGTCCTTCTCGCATGAACAGAGAGCAACAATACCCAAAATCCGAAGGTGCAAACAATTTGATATTTATTGGGGTGAACTTCCAGCAAGCTTAAATCCAAGTTCCTTTTTCCTTATTTTTGAATCCCAACTTACTTCTTGTTTGCCCCTTGTGACGGGTTGGATCACAGAAACCCCCTTGGGAGCTGCCACCTGATGTGCCAAGACTACTTCTATCCCTCTGCTTTCCCTGCCAGCTCGGGACCCCAGCACCCTGTCTTGCTGAGCCAGACACGCCCGTCTGCTCCAACACAGACCCAGGGTCTGAATTATCTGCCCCAAAGCTGCAGGTTTACCTGAAAACAGCTCACAGAAGTCTGCTTGTCTTTAGCACTCAGATGCCCAACTCCCAATGGGGTCTAAACCCCAATAAATCCGTTTTACCCTGTATAAAGCTTATGCAGGGTAAACTCATAAATTGTTCACCCTCTATAACACTGATAGAGAGATATGCACAGTCGTTTGCTCCCCCAGGTATTAATACATAATCTGAGTTAATTAATAAGTAAAAAGTGATTTTATTAAATACAGATAGTAGGGTTTAAGTGATTTCAAGTAGTAACAGACAGAACAAAGTAAGTCACCAAGCAAAATAAAATAAAATGCGCAAATCTATGTCTAATCAAACTGAATACAGATAATCTCACCCTCAGAGATGCTTCAGTAAGTTTTTTCTCAGACTGGACACCTTCCAGGCCTGGACACAATTCTTTCCCCTGGTACAGCTCTTGTTCCAGCTCAGGTGATAGCTAGGGGATTCTTCATGATGGCTCCTCCCCGCCTTTGTTCTGTTCCACCCCTTTATATATCTTTTGCATAAGGCGGGAATCCTTTGTCTCTCTGGGTCTCCACCCCCCCTCAATGGAAAAGCACCAGGTTTAAGATGGATTCCAGTTCAGGTGACATGATCACATGTCACTGCAAGACTTCATTACCCACTTGCCAGCACACACACATACAGGAAGACTCACAGGTAAATACAGCCATCTGCAGACAATGGCTCTGGTTAATGGGAGTCATCAAGATTCCAAACCACCATTAATGGCCCACACTTTGCATAATTACAATAGGCCCTCAGAGTTATATTTCATATTTCTAGTTTCAGATACAAGAGTGGTGCATTTATACAAATAGGATGATCACTCAGTAGATTATAAGATTTGTGATGATACCTTACAAGAGACCTTTTGCATGAAGCATATCCCAGTTACATTATATTCACTCATTATCATATTTTTATAAAACCATATAGACTGCACAACGTCACACCCCTAATTTATATAGTAATATGCTTAGCTATACCTTAGCCGATCATTCTTCTGAAATTTACCTAACCAATCCTAACATATTGTAGCATGTTTCAGAGTAGCAGCCGTGTTAGTCTGTATCCTCAAAAAGAACAGGAGGACTTGTGGCACCTTAGAGACTAACAAATTTATTTGAGCATAAGCTTTCGTGGGCTAAAACCCACTTCATCAGATGCATGCAGTGGAAAATACAGTAGGAGGATATATATATACACACACAGAGAGAACATGAAACAATGGGTGTTACCATACACACTAGAGTGATCAGTTAAGGTGAGCTTTTACCAGCAGGAGAGAAAAAAACTGTTTGTAGTGGTAATGAAAATGGCCCATTTCCGGCAATTGACAAGGAGATATGAGGAACTGTGGGGGTGGGCGGAAATTAGCATGGGGAAATAGTTTTACTTTGTGTAATGGCCCATCCACTCCCAGTCTTTATTCAAGCCTAATTCAATGGTGTCCAATTTGCAAATCAATTCCAATTCAGCAAAGTAAAACTATTTCCCCATGTTTATTCTTCCCCCCTACTGTTTGTTCCTCACACCTTCTTGTCAATTGCTGGAAATGGGCCATTTTGGTTACCACTATAAAATATATATTTTTTTTCTCCCCTGCTGGTAAAAGCTCACCTTAACTGATCACTCTAGTGTGTATGGTAACACCCATTGTTTCATGTTCTCTCTGTGTGCAGGTTCCTCTCGGCGATGTGTCGACCTGCAGAGAACACTTTGGGGAACAGAGCCATTGGATCCAAGGGGACATGCTGTGCGCTGGGTCCAGGGGTGACCCTAATGGCCCCTGCAAGGTGGGCTACTTGGCTTAGGGGGGGGCAATGCGGGGGCTGCTAGAAATGATCTGGCCCGTTGTTCTGTTTGCAAACATTGGCCCTTCCTCTCCCGCTCTCAAAAAAGACCCACGTGGGTGATGTTTTAATTTGATCTTCCGCCGTGTCTCATTGATGGAGAAAGCAGCTCTCCCAGCACCAGTGCATTCTGGGAGATCTCACAAGTCACCCTAGGATGCAGTGTGTGTGTGGGGGGGCAACTCTCTGAGCTCTGGCCCCGTTGAACTGAGAGGGTTAAACTTAACCTGAGCTTCATGCCGGAGAAAGCAAATCTAACAAGGACGGTAGCTCTTCCCTGGCACTGAAGCAAGACATGGCATAGGAGGGAAATGGGTTCTCTCCCCAGCTCTGGGAGGGGAGTGGGGGCTGGTGGGTTAGGGCAGGGGGGGCTGGGAGCCAGGCCTCCTGGGTTCTCTCCCCAGCTCTGGGAGGGGAGTTGGGTCTAGTGGTTAGAGCAGGGCAGGCTGGGGGCCAGGACTCCTGGGTTCTCTCCCCAGCTCTGGGAGGGGAGGGGGGTCTTGTGGGTTAGGGAAGGGGGGGCTGGGAGCCAGGGCTCCTGGGTTCTCTCCCCAGCTCTGGGAGGGGATTGGGGCCTCGTGGGTTAGAGCAGGGGGGGCTGGGAGCGAGGACTCCTGGGTTCTCTCCCCAGCTCTGGGAGGGGAGTTGGGTCTAGTGGTTAGAGCAGGGCAGACTGGGGGCCAGGACTCCTGGGTTCTCTCCCCAGTTCTGGGAGAGGAAAAACAGGAGCCTCTTTGTGGGAAGGGAGGCAAAGGGGCCGCCCTCGTTGACCCTAGTGTCCCTCTCTCTCGACCTAGGGTGACTCCGGGGGGCCTCTGGTCTGTGCAAGGAATGGCACCTTCGTCTTGGCTGGGATCGTCAGCTGGGGGATTAACTGCACGGCCTTCCCCCCCCCCACTCCCAGCGGTGTACGTCCGGGGCCCCGTCTATGTCAACCGGATCCAGAATGAGACGGGCGGCGCTGGGCTCTCGATCGTCTCCCCTGCCGTACTCAGTGCCACGACTACCCCATTGGGGTCCCTCAGCAACGGCTTAGTCTGCTCATGCCTAGCGCTGGCTCTGGCTGTATCGCTCCTTGCTGGGCTCCCGCTGACGGCCCTGTGACCTGCCCCACTGGGGCTCCCACCCGTGCCGACCCCCCGGCACAGACGCACCTCCAGGCAACATGGCGACCCCCCGCCTGCAGGGGTGTGTATAGACCCCCCTTGGCACCAGGTCTGGGCCCCACATTGCTGGGAGAGGCTGGTGGATGGAAGCTCAGGGGGTCGCTATGGGGAGTGGGGAGGGCAGGGGACAGGGGGTCATCTCCAGCCCTTCCTGCAACTCTGCAGTACACCCCCCTCCCCACCCCCCGGGGTGACTGGGAGGCCGGTGGGGAAGGGCCCCGCAGCCGCTTTGATCCTGCCACTTGTGCTCTGAAAATCATCAATAAACCGGCGTTGCAAATTCTGTCTCCTCCCAGCAGCCGCCGCAACCTGCCCCACAGCAGCTGGCGCCACCTCCCGCTAGGGCCAGTCCTGCCGCCGTCACCGCCTCCCCCTGGCTCCACTGCTTGGTATTAGCTGTGGGCTGGCCGAGTGCGGGCGCTGCCTATCGCGCCGGGTGCTGCACAGACACCCCCCCGTCGAGATTGGGGCCCCCGTTGTGTCAGGTGCTGTACAGACACTGACCAAGATCAGGGCCCCTGGGCACAGACACGCCCCCTCCCCCAACTGAGATCAGTCCCTGCATCATGCTGGGCACTGCACAGACCTTCTCCCCGACCAAAAGTTGGGTCCCCATCGTGGCTCTGACTCCCCAGAGCGAGTGGGAATTTTCTGTACTATTTTTATGGTCCCTAGCTGTGCCTCAGTTTCCCCTGCATGCTGCATTGTCACCCCGTGTGTGGGAAAGGACTGTTTGCTTTCAAGGTGAGCTAGAGACACTGCCCTGGCCTGCGCTGGGAAATTCGGTCGGTATCACTGTGTCACTCAGGGGTGTGAAAAATCCACACACACCCCCGGGCAAGTTCAACTGACCTAACCCCGGGTGTCGCCAGCTCTAGGTCAGTGGGTGAATTCTCCCTTCGCCCCAGCTACGGCCTCTCGGGGACGTGGATTAACTATGCTGATGAGACCCCTGCAGCATTTCAAGTGTAGACAAACCCAGAGGCGTGACTGTCGCCTCGTTGTGTGAGCCAGGCTGGGGCACTGGGAAAGGACGGGCCGACCCCACGTCGTGGAGAATCCATGAAGATGACGGAAAATCCAACCACCAGCCATTGACACCTGGTGGCCGGCGCCCCGGCGGGAGATGGATTTCCCCACCTCTCAGCAGGTAAGCCGAGAAGTACCCCCCCACACAGCTCCAGAACAAAGGACTGGGGATGGGCGGGGGGTAAGGTTTGAGTGCTGGAGGGAGTTGGGGTTCACACCTGGGGACTGACCCAGGAGGTCAGACAGAGCTTGAACATGGGGTTCACTGCGGCATGGCTGGGCCGCTGGGCTGACCAGAATGGGCCAGGGTTTAACTTTGCTCCCCAAAGAACCCCAAGCGCCGTGTGCCAGGTGACTAACAAACTCAAGTATTTTGCTGAAGGGGATCCTCCTAGAGACAGTTCCAAAGCTGGGGCCGTAGCACCGATCCTGTGGCTCTGTGACAGATGGTGGGAGCGGTGGGATGCTGAATACACTAGGAGTATTGTGACCTCAGCAGTAGAACTAGGATAGTCAAAGGAAACAGGAAGAGAATGGTGTATAACCAGCTCTCTAAGAAGAATATTGCCAAACTGCAGGAATAAAGGGGTGGGTGCTGGGGAGCTCAACAAGGTGCAGCTGATTTCACAATTGGAGAAGGTTGATTGGACAAAGAAGCAGGTTCCAGACCCAGGCAGGGAACCAAGAGGGTCTGAGAGCAACAGAGGCAGCAGCAGGGCTAGCTGGCCGGGAGAAGGCGCAAGCTGAGACCAGGCGACGCAGCTAAAACAGGAACTGGAGATGGAGAAGGGGAGGATCAGGAGAACCCAGAGAAGGGTCATTGGGGAAAGGCCCCAGATGCCAGTTGTACGGGGAACCTGATACCAAATTGTTGCCCCTGTTTAAGGAGTGGGTGGGGGATATAGACGCTGAGACGCTGGCCGGCCAGATGCCAGCACTTGCCCAGGCTGTAGGCATGAGCTACGAACTGACAACCTCATAGCCGGGGATCACACCAAGTCACCTGCATGTCAGCTTTGCTCCAAAGAGGCATTAGTCTGAGAAGACTGTGCTGAGTGTTTAGACTCTGTGACGTTTGTATGTTGCTGCCGGCATTAATCTCACGGATAATATCCTGTGTTGTAACGTAAGACTGAAGCGTTTGCTCCGTCACTAGAAAAGTGTTTGCTCTGAAAATGTGAACAGCCCCCAGCCAGGAGGGAAGCAGCCCCCCGTGTGAAACACTAGCTTCCCCCAGGAGCTGTCATCTCCCGCCCACCAAAACACTCTGTTGATTGTTCTCCCCCAACCCGTGAAAAGGACACGTTCACGCATAGGCGATGCATAGGTGGATATGTCAAGTTTGGCCTGCCATGGGGGCCCGGGCAGGGAGCGGAGTGGGCAGGCCGCCACCGCCTCCTCCATCCAGGCTTTCTCTCGGGCAGCTGCAGCGACCCAGAGCGGCCAGCTTCAGCCAGCGGGATCCTCCTCGATCGGGCCCAACTGCCACGGAGAGCCGCCGAACATACCGGGCGGGGGGTGGGCGGGACACAGCAGGAAGACAGAGCCCCACTCCCCCCCCTGCAGGTAACTCTGGTGGGGCGGAGAGAGAGCAGCGGCCCAGAGCTGGACGCAGGGCAGGGGGGTCGCTGGGCAGAGGAGACATGTGGGCCAGTCACCTGTCCTGGCGTGAGTCGTCTGTGCTCCACGTGAACTTGTCCCATCCTCTTGAACTCTGGGGGAAGGGAATACAAATCCCCACTAAGAAGAAAGTGCCTCTTTTGGGCTGTTCGAACTCGGAAGGGCCAAAGACTGAAGCCAGAGACCCCCAGGGGTTGCTTCCTGGGGCTGCCCTGGGACACACTTTGAGTTGACGGAGCTTGTCACGCTCAGGTGTTAGCTGGTAACTGACTGGTGTGTGTATGGTTACTTGCTTTAGCCAGTCAATAACTCTCTCCTTCCTCTTCCCCAGTGAATAAACCTTTAGCTCGTTTATTTCAGGACTGGCTAAAGACGCTGTCTTTAGTGTAGGGTCTGGGGCACCAATTGAGCTGGGGTTAGTGACTGGTGTCCTGGGACTGCAACCAGCCTGACTCTGGTGTGATTTGTGGGACCATTCATCAGGAAGTCCAGTTTGTCTGGGTGGCGAGATAGACTGGAGAGTCTAAGGGGCCTGTCTGTGACCCCAGGGTGAGACTGTCACATTTCTTACTGGCTTGGTGAAATTAAACATACCACCAGTTTGGGGGTGTCTGCCCTGTTTTTGACAGTCTGCCCTGAGATAAGCACTCACAGTCATGAACCACACTGGACAGCATGACAAGGGGATGAGCAAAGAATCCAGAATCCTGACTCCTCAAAACACCTGCTCTAACCCACTAGCCCCCACTCCTCTCCCAGAGCTGGGGAGAGAACCCAGGAGTCCTGGATCCCAGCCCCCCTGCTCTAACCACTAGACTCCACACCCCTCCCAGAGCTTGGATAGAACCCAGAAGTCCTGGCTCCCAGCCTCATTCTCATGCCATGTGTCCAGGGCAGGTAAGGCTGGAGTTTTGCGGTGGGTGCCAAGAGAAAGGCGACAGGGCCAAAAAAACAGGACCTAAATCCCACTGTGACCGCAACCTCAAATCCCATGATACCCTTAACCATAACCCCATGATAACCTTCACCTTAACCCCATAATACCCTCAAATCCATGATAACTCTAACCCAATGATAACCTTTACCCCACAATAAGCACATCTCCAACCTAGGTACTGTCTTTGTCACTCTCGGCTTGTCAAATTCAGTTGGCAATAACATGGGGAAGTGAAAATCACTGTCGGCCTCCAGGCAGTCACCCGTTTGGTTTTCCAGGAAGTCCATACTAGGGTGCCATCAGGCAGAGCAGAATGAAAGCGGTCACAACCTGTTCAGCACGTTGAATTGAGCAACACTTATTTCCTTGCTTGAAGTATCAGGAAATCAGTCCCCATTATTCTCTATAGATGCAGGGAGGGGCACACAGGTACCCATAAAAACCTGCCCCGGCACTTGCATTCCCCAGTCGGGCTTTGGTCGGAGCAATAGAAGCAGCTACATTCGGCTAAGACAGGCCTGAGGAAGACTGAACCATGGGGCGTCTCTGCTCCCCACTGGCCCTAGCACTGCTGGTGATGACACTGCTGCAGGGTGAGTGTGGGGTGGGGATGGAGGGTCCAGCCCCTACCTCCCAGGGGAAGGGGAGCGAGATACGGATTGTGGAGGACAGAATTGGGCTAGTGAATAACAAGGGGATCCAACCCTTTGGTCTTTCCAACCCTTTAGAGCCCCCAGCCCATCCAGCCTGGACTTGTGCATTCAGTACTGAGCTGCCCCAATGGGGCATGTTAATTCTTGAACCTACTGGTGGTAAATCAAATCAATGGGGGATGTTAATTCTTGAACCTACTGGTGGTAAATCAAATCAATGGGGGATGTTAATTCTTGAACCTACTGGTGGTAAATCAAATAGAAACACGGATAAGAATTTTGACTGGCGCTGCGGAGGGCAGGGCTGTTCTGGGGCAATGGGCGGAGCTTGGGAATTATGGGTGGAGCTACTGGCACTCATTCCCCTCCACAACCTTCTCAGGTCCCAGCAATGCCTGTGCATACCCCCCCCCCCCCCAGCACACACACACATGCTAATATCTTTCCCTTCTCTTTCTTCACTCGTTAGGTGCTCAGGGGAGTTGGAATCAGCCAGGTAAGACACCCACTGCAAAACTCCAGCCTTACCTGCCCTGGGCATGTGGTATGAGAAGGATGCTGGGAGCCAGGACTTGGGTTTGCTCCCCCGCTCTGGGAGGGGAGTGGGGTCTAGTGTTTAGAACAATTGGGGGCAGGGTCCTATTCCTAGGAGTTAGAGGGGGCTGGGCTGGGAGCCAGGACTTCTGGGTTCTATCCCGGGTTCTGGACCAGGGATGTGCACCTTGTCCCATGTCAACGTGGCTCCCCTGGTCTGTGCAGGGTTCAGCCGTATCATGGGAGGGCAGGATGCCAAGGAGGGGAACTGGACCTGGCAGGTCAGTGTGCAAGAAGATGGAGCCCACATCTGCGGAGGATCCCTCATCTCAGCCCAGTGGGTGGTGTCAGCCGCTCACTGCTTCAATCGGTGAGTAACCCAGGCGGAGGGGAGTGGGGAGAACCAGGCTGCCCTTACTTGGCTTGCAGTGACATCTGTCTGTGGCCTCAGCCCCCTCACTGATTTCCTGTTCCTGGTCAAGCCATCCCCATGTGGTATCACTGTGCAGCTGTTCCCCAACTGCCCCACCCCAGAGCTGCCTGCATCTCAGGGCCAGGCGAGCCAGCCCCTGGCAACGTTGCTGTGTGGCTGTTCCCCAGCTGCTCTGCCCCTGAGGTGGCTGCATTTTTGTCTATGTTCACAGCCTATCTTCCTCCCTTGATCGGTATTTTCTGCCCCCCTCTCCCAGCTCTCTCCCTGACTCTGCCTATCGCATGAACCTGGGGGAGTACC
This sequence comes from Platysternon megacephalum, assembly GCA_003942145.1. Classification (NCBI taxonomy): domain Eukaryota; kingdom Metazoa; phylum Chordata; order Testudines; family Platysternidae; genus Platysternon; species Platysternon megacephalum. The sequence goes on from QXTE01000454.1 coordinate 375,769, forward strand.
AGCTCTCCGACCCCTCCCCCACCCAGATCTCGTCCCCCGTGAGTCGCATCGTCAGGCACCCCAACTACAACCAGAGCACACTCGTCGCCGACATCGCCCTGGTGCAGCTGACGGAACCTGTCAACTTCACGGACACCATCCGCCCCATCTCCCTGCCGGGCCCCTCCACCCCGTTCCCAGCAGGAGAAGTGTGCTGGGTCACGGGGTGGGGCCTCACTGGGTCAGGGTGTGAAGGTGAGGGGGGGATGGGAGTGTGATGGGTCTAATGGGTGATTGGGGGGGGGGGGGGCTGGTATTCAGCCCCGATCCCAAGGGCTGGCTAATGCCTCCAGAGTCTGAGAGCCCTTCCCCGGAGCTCTGAACACACAGGGCTGTGTAGCCACAAGAGGGAAACTGCGCACACACATACACACACACATACACACACACAGAGCCGCGATCCCCTCCAGCAGGGGGCAGCAGGAGGTCCCGCTCCCGAAATCCCGCCCCCAACAGCAGCGGCGGAAGGTCCCGCCCCCAAATTTCCACGGCCGGCCGGGGCGCCGGCGCCCCCCAAATAGTAGCGCCCTAGGCGACCGCCTAGGTCGCCTAATGGGTTGCGCCAGCCCTGGGAGGCAGCACTGCATACACACACACATACACACACACACTGCCTTGATCCCCTCCAGCAGCACTGCACANCCCAAATAGTAGCGCCCTAGGCGACCGCCTAGGTCGCCTAATGGGTTGCGCCAGCCCTGGGGGGCAGCACTGCATACACACACACATACACACACACACTGCCCCAATCCCCTCCAGCAGCACTGCACACACACTGCCCCAATCCCCTCCAGCAGGGGGCAGCACTGCACACGCACACTCGCACACACACACAGCGCCGATCCCCTCCATTACTGCACACAGACACACACAGCTCCGATCCCCACCATCATTGTACACACGCGCACACGCACACACACATACACACACACACAGCCCCAATCCCCTCCAGCAGGGGGCAGCACTGCACACGCACACACACACACACACACAGAGCCGATCCCCTCCATTACTGCACACAGACACACACAGCTCCGATCCCCACCATCATTGTACACACGCGCACACGCACACACACATANATTTTTGAGGTTTAGATACATAGCAGAGGTGAGCTTGTAGTTGCCAAAAGTTTTTTTAGGAATAGTTTATAGGTTATAGTTTAATGTTTATATTCAGGGTGGCTCCAGTCAAAGACTGGGGATTTTAATTTTTATGGCTTAAGGTTCCCCCCCTCTTGAAACCAAAGCAGATTTAAGATGATGTATGATTATGTTCCAGGGTTTTTATACATTTCCAGCAGCCTTTTGGCCTGAGAAAACAACAAGCTTAATTTTTCTTTTTTTAAACATCATGGCAATTAGCACAGGGTAATTTATTTATTAAACAGTTCAGCTACAGGTTACTACAACCTTTAAAGAGACATATAGACAAGACCTGTTTGCTGACACCACAAGACCTGAGCAAACACTTATCCTTGAGATCTTTAACAATGCAGACTTGCGTTTTAAAGCTTTATTTATTTACCTATCTTTTTAACCAGTTTTTAAGGTTTATTCCTAGGTCAGGTTATTTTGTGAGTTAATTAACTCTTTCTGGCCCTGTCATGAGATATTATATTACACTCATAACGTTACACACACACTGCTCCAATCCCCTCCAGCAGGAGGCAGCACTGCACACGCACACTCGCACACACACACAGAGCCGATCCCCTCCATTACTGCACACAGACACACACAGCTCCGATCTCCACCATCATTGTACACACGCGCCCACGCACACACACATACACACAGCCCCAATCCCCTCCAGCAGGGGGCAGCACTGCACACGCACACTCGCACACACACACAGCTCCGATCCCCTCCATTACTGCACACACACACACACACACACACACAAAGACTCTCCCCTGCCTGTGATGTTTATGTGCACTGTGAGTTGCAGCCCCTAGATGGTGACAGTGCTCACACGCCTGGCCAGTACGTTGCACTGGGAGCGATTTTTCCCAGCCCATCTCCGTCCTTTCCAGCTCCCTCGGCCTCCCAGTGGCTCCATCTCCAGCTCTCTCATTCCAGATACGCTTCCGCCGCCCCGGACCCTTCAGGAGCTGCAGGTTCCTCTCGTCGATGTGTCGACCTGCAGAGAACACTTTGGGGAATGCAGCCTTGGGATCGAAGAGGACATGCTGTGCGCTGGGGCCCTAGGAGTCAGTCGCGATAGCTGTGAGGTGGGCTACTTGGCTTAGGCGGGCAATGCCGGGGCTGCTAGAAATTATCTGGCCCGTTGTTCTGTTTGCAGACATTGGCCCTTCCTCCCCCGCTCCCCAAAAAGGCCCAGGTGGGTGATGTTTTAATTTGATCTTCTCCTGCATCTCATTGCCCATGGAAGCGGCTCTCCCGGCAGCAGTGCATTCTGGGAGACCACAAAAGGCTCTGTAGGATGAGAGAGGAACTCTCTGAGGTCCGGCCCTGACTTAACCTGAGCTTAACGCCGGAGAAAACCGATCGAGTGACGGTGGGAGCTCTGCCCTAGCACGGAAGGAGGACATGGCATAAGAAGAGAGTGGGNTGGGTTCTCTCCCTGGCTCTGGGAGGGGAGTGGGGGCTGGTGGGTTAGAGCAGGGGGGTCTCTCCTGGGTTCTCTCCTCAGCTCTGGGAGGGGAGTGGGGGCTGGTGGATTAGAGCAGGGGGTGCTGGGTGCCAGAACTCCTGGGTTCTCTCCCCAGCTCTGGGAGGGGAGTGAGGGCTAGTGGATTAGAGCAGGGGGTGCTGGGAGCCAGGACTCCTGGGTTCTCTCCCGGCTCTGATGGAGGAAAAACCGGAGCCTCTTTGTGGGAAAGGAGGCAAAGGAGTCAACCTCACTGACTGTAAAATCCTTCTCTCTCCCCTAGGGAGACTCCGGAGGGCCTCTGGTCTGTCCAAGGAATGGCAACTTCGTCTTGGCTGGGATCGTCAGCTGGGGGGCTAACTGCACGGCCTCCTCGACCCCCAGTCCCGGGGTGTACGTCCGGGTCTCGTTCTACGCCAACTGGATCCAGGAGGTCACTGGTGGCGCCAACCCTTCGGCCTTCTCTCCTGTCATAGTGCTGCTTGCTGGGCTCCTCCTGACAGCCCTGTGACCTGCCACCTTGGGGCTCCATCAATGCCACCCCCCGGCACAGCCACCCCCTCCCCCACTAAGATGGTGTCAGACCCCCCCTCTGGGCAGGGGCTGCTCTACCTGGGCATAAGCTGCAGGGAGCTTGGAGCCGCCAGCCGGGGTGTCTATAGACCCCCCTTGGCACCGGGTGTGGGCCCCGCGTGGCTGGGGTCTGTGGGACGCGGCTGGGAGAGGCTGGTGGACGGAAGCACGGGGGCGCTATGGGAATGGGGAGCGCAGGGGGGGGGGGACGTTATATCCAGCCCTTCCTGCAGCCCTGCAGCGCCCCCTGGCGGTGACTGGGAAGCCGACGGGGAAGGGCCCCGCAGCTGCTTTGATCCCGGGACTCGTGAAAATCGTCAATAAATCGGCTTTGCAAATTCTGTCTCCTCCCGGTAGCAGCCGCGACCTGCCCTGCAGCAGCTGGCGCCACCTCCCGCTAGGGCCAGTCCTGCCGCCACCAGGGCCACCCACGGGCTCCGCGGCTTGGGGTTAGCTGCGGGCTGGCAGCGCGTAGGGGCCACGTGCGGCACAGATCCCGCCCCGACCAAGACCGAGGCCCCCATTGTGCCAGGCGCTGCACAGACCCTGACCACGGTCCAGGTTATTGTTGTGCCTGGCCCTATTCAGACCCCCCTCAAAGGAGATGGGGGCCCCCTGTCATGCCGGGAAGTGCACACAGACAAACGAAGTCGACTGAGGTCAGTCGTCCCCCCCCGCCATCATGCTGGGCGCTGCATAGATCCCCCCCCCCAAACTGAAATCTGGGTCCCCATCATGCCAGGCATGGCATTGACTCCCCAGACCAAGTGTGACAAAGTGGGAATTTCCTGTAATATTTGTATGGTCCCTAGCTGTGCCTCAGTTTCCCCTGCATGCTGCATTGTCACCCCGTGTGTGGGACAGGACTGTTTGCTCTCAGGGAAGGCTAGAGACACAGGCCTGACCTGCACTGGGAAATTCGATCAGTTTCACTATGTCACTCAGGGGTGTGAAAAATCCTTCCCCAACCCCCGCCCCCGGAGCAATGCTGTTAAACTGACCTAGCCCCGGCGCCGACAGCGCTAGGTCAATGGGTGGGGCCCCTGTGTTCAGTTTTATACCCTCAGTCCGTTTGCTTGGAGAACACGAGTCCAGGCATTATCTGGGGGGCATTGCTGAGTCTCCAGGCAAGGTTGAGCAAATCCCCTGGTGTGGCCCTATGAAGGCGAGTCATTGCATGGTAGCTCCCTTGCTGGACAACGGCTGTTGACGGTTGTTCGACACCCGCCCGGGCATTGGGTCTCCCCCTGGTGATTGTGTTTGGGGAGCTAGTATCTGGGCGATTCCCCAGTTCACAGCATATTTTAGTGACAATCCTCCAACACAATTCTCATAACTTCATATGCATTAACGATGACATATTTAGATGGAACAGTGGGTTTCAGCAGATCCTAACCTTTCCCATGACAGCTTACAAGGCCTGCTTTGCGTGCAATGATATGCAAATGATGAATATGGGGGTTACAGGGCCCCCCCCTAGGGTGTAGAGTGTCACATCCTGCTTCTGTGATTCTTCCCTCCAGTTAATGTGTCCCCATCCCAACACCTGGTTTCTTTGTTCCTCCGTGGTCGATATTTGGCTTCCCACTCCCTGCAGAAGAGTCGGAGAGGTAGATCTTGGTAGTCTCAGAGGACAACATTTCCAAGGTGTATCCGCCTGAATGGGTGACCATAGAAGGTCGGACGAGTGACTATTGTTCCTAGTCTTGCTGACCCAGCCCTCCCCTGTCAAGAAATGTTGGACTCCACATGAAGGCTCCATGTCCCAACTATTTCACAAGAACAACTTCATAGGATCAACTGGAATTCACAAGACGGAGGGGCAGATCCCCAAATCGTCACCGGAGTGATGCCAAGAGAAGGGTCCAAAAAACAGGGTGGAAAATGACACTTAAACCTAAACCACACTATAAACTCAACCCCAACTCCCATGATACCCTTAACCTTAACACCATAATAACCTTAACCCCAAGCCCCATGATATCCTTCACCTTAACCCCACCACACTCTTAACGCCATGATACCCTTAACCCTAACTCCATGATAACCTTTACCCCACGATAACCACATCACTGACCTAGGTACTATCTTTGTCACTCTCTTCTGAGCATACTCAGTTGGCAATAACACGGGGAAGTGAAAATCACCATGCAGTGACCTGGGCCATCACATGTTTTTGTTTGGTTTTCCAGGACGCCCATACTAGGGTGCCACCAGGCAGAGCAGAATGAAAGCGGTCACAACCTGTTCAGCATGTTGAATTTAGCAGCTGTTATTTCCTTGCTTGAATTACCAGGAAATCAGTCCCCATTATTCTCTATAGATGCAGGGAGGGGCACACAGGTGTCCGTAAAAACCTGCCCCGGCACTTGCATTCCCCAGTCGGGCTTTGGTCGGAGCAATAGAAGCAGCTACATGCAGCCAAGACAGGCCTGGCGAAGGCTGAACCATGGGCCGTCTCCGCTCCCCACTGGCCCTAGCACTGCTGGCGATGACCCTGCTGCAGGGTGAGTGTGGGGTGGGGATGGAGGGACCAGCCCCAGGGGGAGGTGAGCGAGATACGGGTTGTGGGGGAGGGAATTGGGCTAGTGAATAACAGGGGGATCCAACCCCTTGGCCCTTCATAGACCCTCCGGCCCATCCAGTCTGGATTGGTGAATTCAGTCCTGAGCTGCCCCTCTCCGATCAATGGGGAGTGTTGATTCTTGCACCTACTGGAGGTAAATCAAATAGAAACACTGCTGAGAATTGTGACTGGCGCTGAGGAGGGCAGGGCTCTGGGGCAATGGGCGGAGCTTGGGAATTATGGGTGGAGCTACTGGCACTCATTCCCATCCACAACCTTCTCAGGTCCCAGCAATGTCTGTGAATAACCCCCCCCCCACCACCACCACACACATTAATATCTTTCCCTTCTCTTTCTTCACTCCCTAGGTGCTCAGGGGAGTTGGAATCAGACAGGTAAGACACCTTCCACAAAACTCCAGCCTTACCTGCCCTGGACATGTGGAATGAGAATGAGGTTGGGAGCCAGGACTCCTGGGTTCTAACCCCAGGTGTGGGAGGAGAGTGGCTTCTAGTGGGTTAGAGCAGGGCAGGATCTTTGAGTCAGGACACCTTGTTCTTTGCTCATCCCATGTCAATACTGTTCCCCTCCAGGGTGTGGCCAGCCCAGGATCTCCGGCCGAATTGTTGGGGGAGGGGACGCCGCAAGGGGCCGGTGGCCGTGGCAGGTCAGCATCCAGTACAATAGACACCACTTCTGTGGTGGGTCCCTCATCTCAGCCCAGTGGGTTGTGTCAGCAGCTCATTGCTTCCAATTGTGAGTAACTGGGGCGGGTAGGGACCGGTGCTGCACAGACAGGCATCCTGCCTAGATCTATGCCAGGCAAACCATCCCTGGATGGCATCACTGTGAGGTTGTTCCCCAGCTGCCCCACCCCAGAGGTGGCTGCATCTCAGAATCAGGTGGACCATCCCTGTGCAGCATCGTGGGTGGTTTTCCCCCAGCTGCCCCGCCCCAGAGGTGGCTGCATCTCAGAATCAGGTGGACCATCCCTGTGCAGCATTGTGGGTGGTTTTCCCCCAGCTGCCCCACCCCAGAGGTGGCTGCATCTCAGAATAAGGTGGACCATCCCTGTGCAGCATCGTGGATGGTTTTCCCCCAGCTTCCCTGCCCCAGAGGTGGCCGCCTCTCACCGTCAGATGTTCCCTGGACCCAACTGCATTTTTGCCCGTATTTGCAATCCAGTTTCCCCCACTGATCGTTGCTTTCCCTCTGCTCCCCAGCTCTTTCCCCCAGTCTGCCTATCGTGTGAACCTCGGGGAGCACCAGCTGTCCAACCCCTCCCCGAGCCGGCGCTCATCCCCCGTGCGCCAGATCATCGTGCACCCCAATTACAACAGGGGGACCCGTTCAGCCGACATCGCCCTACTGCAGCTGGCGGAGCCAGTGCGATACACCGATGAAATCCTCCCCATCTGCTTGCCAGGCCCCTCCGACTCCTTCCCTGGCAACCACACGTGCTGGGTCACCGGCTGGGGGAGAACAGCCTCTGAGGGTAAGACCATCCCCCGGGGGAGGTGCTATCACTCTGCGCCTGAAGCCCCACGCTCCTGGAGCCCCGTGATTCCTGCTGCATCTTGTAATAATCCCTGCCCAGCTCTCTGCTCCCCCTGCCAGCTGGTTACCCCCGATCGGCTGTATCGCTCAGGGCCATCTGTGAGGCAGCTAATCTATTGATCTCAGGTGGGAATCTTGTGTTTTAGATACAGATGGTCCCTGATTTGAATCCTGCCGTGGAAACCCCCTCTAGGGGCAGCGCGGCACAGGCTGGGTCCTATGGGATCGGTGCGGCTCTGGACGCTGGGTGGAGGTGGGGAATGGATGCAGGGAGGTGAAGGGAATGGGACATAGGGAGGGAATAGAGTGGAGGGGTGGCTAGAGGGGAGGGGAGTGGGTGGAGGTGGGGAATGGATGCAAGCAGGGTGGATATGGGTGGAGGGGATGGGGAGTGGGACATGGGGAGGGGCTGGAGTGGAGGAGTGGC
>QXTE01000454.1:404253-427228 GCA_003942145.1 Platysternon megacephalum
CCCCCCCCCGAGCGCTACGCCGCCGAAACAAAAACAACAACAAAAAAAACCCTCCCCCGAGTGCCGCCCCGCCAAACCAAAAAAAAACCCCCAGAGTGCCCCCCGCCACCCCAAGATTCGCCGCCCCTTACAAGGTGCCGCCCCAAGCACGTGCTTGGTCAGCTGGTGCCTGGAGCCGGCCCTGGCCCCGGCAAAGCTAAGGTTGTAATGGGGGTACGGTTATCGGGGGGGGGTCATAGATTCTAACGTGAGAAGGCACCACTGTGATCAGCTAGTCCGACTCCTAGTATATCACAGGCCAGAGACCCAGCCCCCAAATAACTCCTAGCGCAGAGCTTTTTAGAAAAACTGCCAGTCTTGATGCAAAAATGGTCAGTGATGGAAAATCCACCCCAATCTTTGGTTAATTGTTCCGCTGGTTATTTACTCTCACTGTGAAAAAATGACACCTTATTTCCAGTCTGAATTTGTCTAGCTTCAGCATCCAGCCATTGGATTCTGTTAGACCTTTCTCTGCTAGACTGAAGAGCCCATTATTAAATATTTGTTCCCCAAGGTATTTCCAAGTCACCCCTGAACATTCTCTTTCTTAAGCTACATAGATCGAGCTCCTTGAGTCTATCACTCTAAGGCAGGTTTTCTAACCCTTCAGTCATTCTCATGGCTCTTCTCTAAACCCTCTCCAATTTATCAACATCCTTTTCGAATGGTGGACATAAGGGCTGGACACAGGATTCCAGCAGAGGTTGCACCAGTGCCAAATATTGAGGTAAATAACCTCTCTGCTCCTACTTCGGATTCCACCTTTTATGCCCCCCAGGATTGCGTTAGCTCTTTGGGTCACAGGGGATAATTTTATGTTTTCTTCCAGCTCATTGATCAAAAATGTTAAATAACGTAGGATCAAGAACCACTCCCAGTCGGACCCCATCTGAAATAGCCCCGCTCAGCAACAATACCCCATTGACAGTTTCATTTTGAGGCCTAACGATTACCCAATTTATAATCCATTTAATGTGGACCATGATCATTTTATATCGCCCTAGTTTTTTAATCATAATAGCGTGTGGTGCCAACTGATACGCCTTGCAGGAATTTACAGATATTACGTCAACTGTATTACCTTTATCAATGAAACTTGGACTCTCGTCAAAAAAGCTAGAGAGACAAGGTGGGGGAGGGAATATATTTTATGGCACCAGCTTCTGCTGGGGAGAGAGACAATCTTTCCAGCTTACACGAGGCTTTTCTTCAGGTCTGGGAAACTTTATCAAAATGTCACTGCTAAATACAAGGCTGAACAGTTTAGTATAAAGAACAGGAGGACTTGTGGCACCTTAGAGACTAACAAATTTATTTGGGCATAAGCTTTCGTGGGCTAAAACCCACTTCATCAGATGTATTGAGTGGAAATTACAGTAGGAATATATATATAGAGAGAGAACATGAAAAGATGGGGGTTGCCATACCAACCCTAACGATACAAATCAATTAAGGTGGGCTATTAGCAGCAGGAGAAAAAAACCGTTTGTAGTGATAATCAGGATGGCCCATTTCAAACAGTTGACAAGAAGGTGTGAGTAACAGTAGGGGGAAAATTAGCATGGGGAAATAGTTTTTAGTTTGGGTAGTGACCCATCCACTCCCAGTCCTTATTCAAGCCTAATTTGATGGTGTCCAGTTTGCAAATTAATTCCAGTTCTGCAGTTTCTCATTGGAGTCTGTTTTTGAAGTTTTGTTGTTGGAGTATTGCCACTTTTTGGTCTGTAATCAAGTGTCCAGGGAGGTTGAAGTGTTCTCCAACTGGTTTTTGAATGTTATAGTTCTTGACATCTGATTTGTGTCCATTTATTCTTTTGCGTAGAGACTGTCCGGTTTGGCCAATGTACATGGCAGAGGGACATTGCTGGCACATGATGGCAAATATCACATTGGTAGATGTGCAGGTGAACAAGCCCCTGATGGTGTGGCTGATGTGATTAGGTCCTATGATGGTGTCCCTTGAACAGATTTGTGGACAGAGTTGGCAATGGCGTTTGTGGCAAAGATAGGTTCCTGGGTTAGTGTTTTTGTTGTGTGGTGTGTGGTTGCTGGTGAGTATTTGCTTCAGGTTGGGGGGCTGTCTGTAAGCGAGGGCTGGCCTGTCTCCCAAGATCTGTGAGAGTGAGGGATCATCCTTCAGGATAGGTTGTAGATCCTTGATGATGCGCTGGAGAGGTTTTAGTTGGGGGCTGAAGGTGACGGCTAATGGCATTCTGTTACTTTCTTTGTTGGGCCTGTCTTGTAGTAGGTGACTTCTGGGTACTCTTCTGGCTCTGCCAATCTGTTTCTTCACTTCAGCAGGTGGGTATTGTAGTTTTAAGAACCCTTCATAGAGATCCTGTAGGTGTTTGTCTCTGTATGAGGGATTGGAGCAAATGTGGTTGTATCTTAGAGCTTGGCTGTAGACAATGGATCATGTGGTGTGGTCTGGATGAAAGCTGGAGGCATGTAGGTAAGTATAGCGGTCAGTAGGTTTCCGGTATAGGGTGGTGTTTATGTGACCATCGCTTATTAGCACTGTAGTGTCCAGGAAGTGGATCTGTTGTGTGGACTGGTCCAGGCTGAAGTTGATGGTGGGATGGAAATTGTTGAAATCCTGGTGGAATTCCTCAAGGGCTTCTTTTCCATGAGTCCAGATCATGAAGATGTCATCAACGTAGCGCAAGTAGAGTAGGGGACAAGAGCTGAGGAAGCGTTGTTCTAAGTCAGCCGTAAAAATGTTAGCACACTGTGTGGGGCCATGCGGGTACCCATAGCAGTGCCGCTGACTTGAAGGTATATATTGTCCCCAAATGTGAAATAGTTGTGGGTGAGGACAAAGTCACAAATTCAGCCACCAGGTTTGCCGTGACATTATCAGGGCTACTGTTCCTGACGGCTTGTAGTCCACCTTTGTGTGGAATGTTGGTGTAGGGGGCTTCTACATCCATAGTGGCCAGGATGGCGTTTTCTGGAAGATAAGTAGATAACAATCATTTCAAGGGACCATTCAAGGTAAAGAGGTTCGTGAACACCCCTCCAGTCACGGGGAGGAAAGGAGGAGTAATCAGCTGAGGAGGCTAGTGGGTTACAGATTGTTGTAATAAGCCATAAATTCAGTGTCTCTGTTTAGTCCATGATTTTTAGTGTCTAGCAAAGCTGTGAATTTAAGACACTGGATTTATGGCTTATTACAACAATCTGTAACCCACTAACAACTCCCCCCCCTTCACTCCATACCCCCTCCCTACCTTCCAATGACTAAATGAGTGTTAACAGGCCTCTTCACCTTGAATGGTGCCTTGAAATATTTGTTAACTAATTGTGTTAAACAAACTGTTCCACCTTGTATTTAGCAGTGACAGGTTGAGGTAGTTTCCTAGACCTGTGTAAGCGTGAACGCTTGTCTCTCTCACCTACAGATGTTGGTCCCAGAAAACACATTAACTCACCCACCTTGTCTCGCTGATCTCCTATGACCGACATGGCTACAACAACACTGCATACAAAAGAAGACATCGTTAGTTTGACAGAATCTGTTTTCCATAAGCCCATGTTGATTTGCATTAATTATACAGTAACTCCTCGCTTAACGTTGTAGTTCTGTTCCTGAAAAAAGCGACTTTAAGCAGAACGATGTTAAGCGAATCCAATTTCCCCATGAGAATTAATGTAAATGGCGGGGGGGGGGGGGGGGGGGGGGGGGGTTAGGTTCCAGGGAAATTTTTTTCACCAGACAAAAAACTATATTATATATATATATATACACACAGTATAAGTTTTAAACAAACAGTTGAATACTGTACACAGCAATGATGATTGTGAAGCTGGGTTGAGGTGGAGGAGTCAGAAGGTGGGATATTTCCCAGGGAATGCCTTGCTGCTAAATGATGAACTAGCACTCGGCTGAGCCCTCAAGGGTTAACACATTGTTGTTAATGTAGCCTCACACTCTACAAGGCAGCAGGAATGGAGGGAGGGGAGACAGCATGGCGGACAGAGACACACACACTGTGTGTGGGAGAGAGCGAGAGATGCGCATTGCCCCTTTAAGGATGCTGACACCATTGCCTTTAAAAAGATCAGGAAGCTGAGACAGCAGCTGTGGCCAGCAAGCTCTCTCCATCCTGAGCCCTGTCCTGTCCCCGCCCTGCTCTATATGAAGAAGGGGTAAGCGGGGGGCAGGGGGAGGGGGAGACCCTGACATTAGTCCCCCTCTTCCCCCCTCCCCCACACAGCAAGCAGGAGGCTCCCGGGAGCAGCTCCAAGGCAGAGAGCAGGAGCAGCACATGGCAGTGGGGGGAGGGACAGCTCAATGCTGGCAATTGGTAGCCTGCTGGGCAGCTGCTGCACAGGGAACTTAGGGGAGCTGATAGGGGGCTGCCGGTCCACCCTGGTTCCAAGCCCCCACCAGCTCGCTGCGACGGGCTGCTCTTCCTGCAAGCAGTGGACAAAGCAGGCGGCTGCCAAACGACCTTTTAAGGGAGTGTGACAGTGTACCCCATAAAGGGGCTCATAAATGTATGTATAATATAACTGGAATAGGGTTTTGCTACATAGGCCATGTAACACATCTATGTAAAGGTTGTGATCTACTGGTTATGTTCACCCTAGTTGTATGCAGGCACCATTTGTGTGTTCAAAGTTATGAACATTGGCTGTATGATTGCTTGATTTCTAAGGGGCCTCAGTTAGAACATTTGATGACTTCTTGGGAAAGGAATGTGCAAATTAGGTGTTCAGTCAGGGGGCACTTAACAGACAAAAGAGCTTGGAAGACTCCAATCCACATTAGAAGTCTACCTGAGGACGTTCAAGGCAGCATGTGGGTAATGGCTGCTACCTGCAGTCCTGAGTCATGCATGGGCATGTGACCTGCCCATGTGATTCCGAATCTCCATTCTGTGACTGGATTCTACAGAGNTGGGACAGCTGGTTATTCAGACTCTGGTCTGTGTCTGGAGTAGGTGTGTCTGGCTTCAGCAAGACTTTGAGCGCTGGAACCACCAGTAGCTGGCAGGGAAGAATAGAACCAGAGGTGGCCTTTGCACATCAGCTGGCAGCTCCCAAGGGGGTTTCTGTGAACCAACCCGTCACAGGGAGCATTGGGCAACCTTAAACGAGCCTGTTCCCTAACTGATCAGCAACATAACAATGAAACAACGTTAACCGGGACGACTTTAAGTGTGGAGTTCCTGTATTACTCTCCTTTAGTACTTTATTAATCAAGTCCCATATCAGCCACTCCATTATCTTGCCCAGGGTTGAGGTCAGGCTGACAGGCCTGTACTTACCTGCGTCATCCCACTTACCCTGTTTAAAATTAGCACCGCGTTAGCTGCCTTCCAGTCTTCTGGAACTTCCCCAGTGCTCCAAGACTTACCGATAATCAGCATTAACGGTCCAGCGAGCTCCTCAGCCAGCTCTTTTTAGACTCTTGGATGCAAGTTATCTGGACCTGCTGATTTTAAAGTGTCTGACTTTTGTAGTTTCTGTTTAACATTCCCCAGAGACACTAGAGGATTGGAAAGAGTGTTATTATTCCCATAGCATGAGACTAGATCATCTGTTCTCCCCCCAAATACAGAACAGAAATATTTATGGACTATTTCAGGCTATTCTGCATTATGACTGATAATTCTACCATTTTTATCTAGTAATGGACCAACACCATTGTCAGGATTCTTTTTGTTCCTAATACATTTTAAAAACTCCTTATTGTCCTTAATGCTGGTGGGTATAGATTTCTCCTTATGCCACTACGCTTCCCTTATCAATTTCCCACAATTCCTAACTTCTGATTTATATTCATTACTATCAACTTCCCCTTTCTTCCACTTGCTAGATTTTTTTTAATGGTTTACAGCTGCCTTCACTTCCCATCTAAACCAGGTCGGTTTGTTAACCAGCACAACCTTCTTCCTCAATTGTGGGATTGTGGCTTTTGGGGGTTCAAGTAAGGTGTTCTTAAACAATTCTCAATTATCATTCACATTTTTCTGGTTATATCCTTCCTCCCAGTTGACATGTCTCAGATTTGCTTTTAGCTTTGTGAAATTGGCCCTATTAAAGCCCTAAGTATATATCTGTCACTGCTCTGGACTTTATTCTGCTTGTACATCATCACTTGTACCTAAGCAACCATTAACTTTTAGTTCTGTGATTAGCTCATCTTCATCTGTTAGGACAAGATCTAACAGAATTCTCTTGTGCTGGCCACAGCACTTTCTGAGTTAGGAAACTGTCTTCTATTTTATTTAGACATTCCTTGTGGCGGGAGACCTCCAGCCTATGTTGTGACGAAGTGGAGATTTTCCCTTGTTTTGTTGTATGTGAGTCTCACTGTTCTGCATGAATGCGGTGTGTGCCTCAGTTTCCCTTTGTATTGCACCAATGTCTAGGTGGTGGGAATAAGCGTGTGTGACTTTTGTGGGGGTCGCTCCAGCTGCCTGCATGGATGTGATGGCTGCCCCTTCGTAACCTGAGACCCAGGAGGGGGATGCGACCAGGTGACTCTTGGCCCGGGAAGCGAGACACAGGCCGGAGGAGGAGCAACAGGCAGGGCAGGGGCCAGGGAGCTGGAAGCGAGTCAGTCTCGGCTGGCTTGGGGCTCAGGGGGAGGACCAGAGCCCTGGTTCTGGGCTCCCCTCCCCCAAAGATGGACTTGGCTGAAAGTCACTGATTTCTGTGCTAACAAGTGGGTCTCTTCCCTGAGACAGGAGCCGGCCCCTTGCTGGAATCAATTCCCCTCTCTGACCAGCTAACTCTTGCCTAGCAGGTAGAGATCAGAGAGACGCTGCATTCATACCAACAGCTGTTTTCCAACTGGCCTGGGCTCACTTAAAGCTGGAGCTGTCCACTGTGTGGAGACGGGAGCCGGCCCTCCCATCAGGTGTTCCTCATTCAGAGTAACGGGGAACACAGCCCAGGCCCTGGAGGGAGAGGTCAGAGACATGCTGCTTTAGGGGTGATCCAGCCATCCACCAGCCCCGGGAGCCTCTCCCGTGGTGCTGGTCCCCAGGAAAGATGGGTCGATCCAATTCTGTGGGGCCTATCGGAAGCTCAATGCCAGCACCATGTCTGGTGCCTGCCCCATGCCTAGGCCTGATGAGATCCTAGACAAGTTGTGGGGGACTCTGTACCCCATGACCAGGCATTTCACCAAAGGCGACTGGCAGGTGCCTTTGGATCCAGATGCCAGGTTGAAAGCTGCTTTTGTCACCCTTTTGGGGCTGTACAAGTCCCTAGTCCTACCTGTCGGCCTCAAGGAGGCACCGGTCACCTGCCAGCGCCAGGTGGCTGGAAGCGAGTCAGTCTTGGCTGGCTTGGGGCTCAGGGGGAGGACCAGAGCCCGGGCTCTGGGCTCCCCTTCCCCCAAGATGGACTTGGCTGAAAGTCACTGATTTCTGTGCTAACCAGCTCTGTTCTACGCTGTGTTCCTGTCAACTAATGAACCTTCTGTTTTACCGGCTGGCTGAGAGTCACGTCTGGCTTCCCCAGGAGCCCCGCCCAGGCGGACTCGCTGCAGGAAGCGCACGGTGGAGAAGGGGAGGCTGAATGCTCCGAGGTCAGACCCAGGAAGGTCGAAGCTGTGGAAGCTTCTTGCCCTGGAGACAGTCTACTCAGAGAGAGGAGGTGGCTCCCCAGAGTCCTGCCTGGCTTCGTATGGAGTAGTTCCAGAGCATCGCCCTGGTGACTCCATGACATATGTCACTCACATTGAAATCCCCCGTGATCATACAGGGGTTTTCCCTACACATTGTAGATAGGTCCATAAGGAAACAGTCGTCCTGTTCCCCAGTGTGATGTGACGGTTGGTAACAGACACCAACTAGTACCCTATCATGTCCTTTTATCTGTTAGGACCTTGATCCATAAACATTCAAGATAAATTTCTTCCAAGTAATCACTGACTAAGTACACTGCCCCTCCCCTTTTGCCCACTTGATCTTTCCTAAGTTGATTTTAACGTTACTATCACGTCAATCATCCCACCAGGATTCAAATAGAATCAAAAATGAACAATTCCAATTTCTCTTGTTTTTTTAAGCAGGCTCCTAACTTTGGTGTACTGGCAACGAAAGGATTTCTTCTCTTCCAAAGGGCGGGGAGGTGTGTGGTGCAGATAAGAGCTGGCTGCTGGAAGAAGTCTGGTGGAGGAGGTCAGACAGAGCTTTAACCAAGGGGTTGACTTGAACTTGGCTGGGCTCTGGGCTAACCAGAATGGACAGTGCTTCAACCTCCATTGCTCTAGGCCAGCCTAAGGACGTCCTGTGCTGTGTGCCCGTTAACGCAAAAACCTGACTGTTTTGACACTGCTGGGTGAGCATCACTGCGGATACTGGGCGAGGGGCATTAATCCCTGAGGAGTGGCCACGTCTCCCTCAGGGGTCTCTCTCAGTGGGACTCCCTGAAGGGAGGTGATGGTGGGAAGCAGGGGTGGTGAAGACCTAGATGTCCAGTCTAAGGAGGTGGTGAAGCTGCATGGCTTACCCTGGAGGAAGAGCCTCTCAGAGAGGTTCACAGCCATGGAGAATCAACAGGAGGGGACAATCCTGATCCCTTGGTGGGGAATCAACTGGAGGGCACCATTCTGCCCCTTGGGGAGCAGGCAATCGATGGGAGGGAAGGATCCTGCCCCTGGGTATAAGCCATAAGGAACTTGCCTTAGTGGCCGTGTCTGGGAAGGTGACTGGGAAGGTGAGTTGTAAACAGGGGATTGCCAAGCAGCGTGCTGGAGCCAGGGTGTCTGCTAGCTAAGATAAGCAGCAACACTCTGATGCCGGGGACAATGGACAAGATAAACCAGGACTGTAGAGATCAGGGTCCACACGAATAGGCATGGGCGGGGCGTGTTGCACAGGGACTGGTTCGGCAACGTAATCCCCGGAGGGGTGATGCAATGTCCCGCCCATGCAATGTGATGGGTAAGTGGCGATACAGGAAGAGGTTTGCTCTTCCGCCGTTACGTACTGCGGTGATGCTGGGAATTCCTGTCCCAGACCTGCAGCAGAGCTCTGTGCACGTTGGTCCAATAAAAGATATTCCCTCCCCCACCTTGTCTCTGGAATTAGCCGGGCAATGGCAGAGCACAGAGCACAACTATTGTGCCAGGCCTGCACGGACCCCTCGCCCGAGATCCCCATCGTATCAGGCCCTGCACAGAACCCGCCTCCCCATGTCACAGATCAGGGCCCTTGTCACGCTGGATGCTACACAGATCCCCCTGGCTGAGATCAGGGCCCCATTGTGCCGGGCGCTGCACAGACACACAATACGAGACAGTCCCAGCCCTTCCAATCAGCTGCAGACAGACAGACAGACAGGGAAGCACCATGGACCAATGATACAATGTTGGCCACTGTGGCAGGCTCTGTTCTCTGCCCACTGTCACTCACCCACCGCCCCGATAGAGCTTCCCTGCTGGACACACGCGTGGCTGTGGTGTGAGGGTCTCAATACACCAGGCCCCATGTGCTTTAATCCTCCTGTGGGTGAACAGAGGCCAGGCACAGCCCCTGGCTGGGTCCCCAGGTGCACCTCAGGGGGCAGATCCTCTGTCTAGCATCTCCGTGAGAGCTGAGAGCCAGCGGTCCCCCTGCCCAGCCCCTGGGGCCAGCACTGAGCCCTCAGACTCCCCTGTAGCTTAAACCCACTCTCTGCTGGGGCCCCCTCTGTGTGGACGCTGTGAGTTTCCAGTTTAACTCCTTAGGGTCATGGGAAGCAGACAGACACACAGGCAGACGTGGCACTGGATTCTGAAACAAGTTGCTCTTGACTGAGACAGCGCCAGAGGTACACGGAGCTAGACAAAGGCGCAAACACAGCTCCATGCAGTTCCCTGCCTCAGTTTCCTCACTGCTCTGGAGAGTTGTTTGGGTGTAGGCCAGAGTCATGCCTGGAGTTCATCTCACCACTGTGGATTGCACTCCTCCTGCAGCACATGTTCCCCTTCCTAGGAGCCCAAAGCTTCCTGTGTCGGGTTTATATTGTCCCTGGTCTGGTGGGGAAGAGGTTACGGGGTGACTTGATCCCAGTCGGTAGGAACAAATATTTTATAATGGGCTCTTCGATCTAGCAGGCAAAGGCCCAACAAGATCCAATGGCTGGAAATTCAAGATAGCCCTAATCTACACTACAGAGTTAGGTCAACATAAGGTGGCTTACATTGACCTAATTATGGAGGTGTCTACACTACCTTGTTCCTCCCACTGCTTTAACTTGCCCGCTACACCGACCTAATAAAACCACCTCGGCGAGAGGTGTAGCGCTTAGGTTGACTTAGGGCGATGTAGTGTCAGTGTAGGTCAGGGGTCGGCAACCTTTCAGAAGTGCTGTGCCGAGTCTTCGTTTATTCACTCTGATTTAAGTTTTCGCGTGCCAGTCATACAGTTGAACCTTTTTAGAAGGTCTCTTTCTATAATTCTATAATATATAACTAAACTATTGTTGTATGTAAAGTAAATACGGTTTTTAAAATTTTTAAGAAGCTTCATTTAAAATTATATTAAAATGCAGAGCCCCCTCGGACCAGTGGCCAGGACCCGGGCAGTGTGAGTGCCGCTGAAAATCAGCTCGCGTGCCGCCTTCGGCACCCGTGCCATAGGTTGCCTCCCCCTGATCTAGAGGTTGGGGGGGGCTGGGAGCCAGGGCTCCCGGGGTCTATCCCCAGGCCTGGGGGGGGGGGGGGGTGGCGGGGGGGGGGGCGGGGGGTGGGGGGGTGGGGGGGGGGGGGGGGCCGTGGGGGGCGGGGGCCCGGCCGCTGGTTTCTTATAGGCTGGGGGGGGCGGAGAGGGGACGGATTGGGGGGGGGGGGGGGGCCGTGGGGGGCGGGGGCCCGGCCGCTGGTTTCTTATAGGCTGGGGGGGGCGGAGAGGGGACGGATTGGGGGGGGGGGGGGGGCTAGTGGGTAGGGCGGGGGGGGCTGGGAGCCAGGACTCCTGGGTTCTATCCCCAGCTCTGGGAGGGGAGCAGGCTCTAGAGGTTAGAGGGGGGAGCTTACCTTTGTGGGCACAAATCGGGACCAGGGGGTAGTGGTGCAACCCAGACACCACTGGTCACTGGGAAAAGTGTCAAAATACTCATGGGAGTTGGAATCCCAGGTAAGATTCCAACAACAAAACACCCTGCCTCCCAGCCACATTCTGTTTTGGGAGGCTTGCCTGAGCTCCTTAACTTCCACGCGGCACTGCTGTGCGTCCCTGTTGTAGCCTCTGTCCACCATGCCCTGTGCGATTTTGGCATAGTGTGACGGTGCTGCCCGTGGGAGCCAGCTGAGGTCACTCAATCAGGGTGAACTGCAAACAAAACGGGGCAGACAAACCCCAAACACTGGTGGATATTCCAATACTTAGATTTTCCAAGCCAGCACAAAACAACTTCTCTATTACCATACAGGTTCCTCAGAAGTCCAAACAACGCAGTTCCCTTAAAGTGCCCAGCCTCAGGCCTCCGTCCAGACACACCTGTCAGATATGATGATGATTACTGAGAATCTTATCTCATCATATAAAAGAAAAGGTTCTTCCAATCCCAAAGGATCAGCCACATACCCAGGTTCAATTATAACTTAGATCTTACCCAAAATACACGCTATAGTCAATTCTTATTAACTAAGCTAAAATTTATTAAAAAAGAAAAGAGAGAGAGTGTTGGTTAAAAGGTCAATATACATACAGACTTGAATTCAATTCTTGAGGTTCAGATACATAGCAGAGGTGAGCTTGTAGTTGCCAAAAGTCCTTTTAGAAATAGTCCATAGGTTATAGTCCAATGTCCATATTCAGGGTGGCTCCAGTCAAAGACTGGGGATCTCAATCCTTATGGCTTAAGGTTCCCCCCTCTTGAAACCAAAGCAGATCTGAGATGATGTATGATCATGTCCCAGGGTTCTTATACATTTTCAGCAGCCTTTTGGCCTGAGAAAACAATAGGCTTAATTCTCCTTCCTCTAAACATCATGGCAATTAGCACAGGGTAATTTATCCATTAAACAGTTCAGCTACAGGTTACTACAACCTTCAAAGAGACATATAGACAATAATACTATTTCACTCAAGTATCATAAATGTTAATACTACTTTTTTGATCTTTGAATTAAAGTTATAGCAATAGACAAGACTTGTTTGCTGACATCACAAGACCTGAGCAAACATCTACCCTTGAGATCTCTAACAATGCAGACTTGCATTTCAAAGCTCTATTCATTTACCTATCTTCCTAACCAGTCCTTAAGGTTCATCCCTAGGTCAGGTTATTCTGTGAGTTAATTAACTCTTTCTGGCTCTGTCACCTCCAATGAAATATTATATTACACTCATAACGTCACACATAGATATCAGCATTTCTTCTGCTGGTTCAGAGTTCGGCCTGCACAGATTCTTCTCCCCATACAGCAATCAGATCCAGTGTCTCCTGTTCGCTCCATGCTGGAAATCGTTTGCGATTCTGGCACTGCATGATCACCTGTTCTGCTGAGTTCGCCACGCTGACCAAACAGGAAATGAAATTCAAAAGTTCCTGGGGCTTTTCCTGTGTACCTGGCTAGGGTGACCAGATGTCCCAATTTTATAGGGACAGTCCCAATTTTTGGAGTCTTTTTCTTATACAGGCTCCTTTTACCCCCCATCCCCTGTCCCGATTTTTCACATTTGCTGTCTGGTCACCCTAAGTGCAGCAAAGTGGAAAGCGCTGTCCAGAGCGGTCACACTGGAGCACTCTGGGATCGCTCCCGGAGGCCAATACCGTCGAATTGCACAGTGCTGCATCCACACTACCCCACATTCAACCCAGGAAGGTCAATTTTAGCGTTACTCCCCTCATCAGGGAGGAGTACCCCAGTCCCACTGGGCAACTGGCCGCAGGATGCTTTGGGAAGGGTTTGCAATGCCTCATGGGCAGGGCCGGCGCAACCCATTAGGCGACCTAGGTGGTCGCCTAGGGTGCTACTATTTGCGGGGCGCCGGCGCCCCGGCCGGCCGTGGCAATTTGGGGGCGGGACCTTCCGCTGCTGTTGTTGGGGGCGGCATTTCGGGGGCGGGACCTTCCGCCGCCTAGGGCGCCGGAAAAGCTGGTGGCGCTCCTGCTCATGGGGGCAGGTTCAGCATCACATGATGCAGGTTTCTCAATCCCATCGGTCCATGGGCATCTTGCTAGGTTTCTAGCCACTTTCCAACTGCCCTGGTGACAGCTGCGTGCCTGTGAGACTGTCGTTGTGTTTAATCTCCCGCGGGCAGGGCCGGCGCAACCCATTAGGCGACCTAGGCGGTCGCCTAGGGCGCGAACATTTGAGGGGCGCCGGCACCCCGGCCGGCCGTGGAAATTTGGGGGCGGGACCTTCCGCCGCCGCTGTTGGGGGCGGCATTTCGGGGGCGGGACCTTCCGCCGCCTAGGGCGCCGGAAATGCTGGCGCCGCTACTGCCCGCCGGGTGGGTACTGCTGCAGCCCCGGAAGATACAGGGAATGGGGGAGTATAGGGAGGTCCTGGATTGCTGTTTCTGCTCTGTATGATTGGACTATTCAGACAGAATTAAAACAAACCTCAGACATATGAGTTGGTTTCAGACAGAGATTCTTTACATTTCCCCCCAGTGTTTGGTTGTAGAGTATTGTAACTCACATGCAGCACACTGTGATTCTCTCCCCCTGCCTCCCCACAGCCATTTCTCTTTATAGCAGGACTTGGGCCCCTGTGCAAAGAGGAAAGGATTCGATCCCCTTTGCTTATGATTTCTCTGAAGCGACCAGCTCTTATGAAATCAGTTGTAAATACATTTCAGTAGAACTACTCCACATGGGCAGCGGGTGTAATAGGCTCCGCCTCTCCTCCTCCCTGCTCCGCCCCTTCCCCGAGGCCCCCACCGCCCACCTCCACCTGGCTTAGTCCCTCCTCACTCCTCTCCTCCACTCCACCCCCCCTCTCTGGAGGTCCCCACTCCTCTCCTCTCCTCACCCCTCCTCCCCCGTGAGACCCCCCCGCCGTGTCCTTCCTCTCCTCCACCCCCCTTCCCCACGAGACCCCCCACTCACTGCATCCCTCCTCACTCCTCCTCGTAATTATCCACAGTTGTGAACATTAGGGAGAAGAGGGATAGCTCAAGGGAGAAGAGGGTTTGAGCATTGGCCTGCTAAACCCAGGGTTGTGAGTTCAATTCTTAAGGGGGCCAGTTAGGAAACTGGGGTAAAAATCCATCTGGGGATTGGTCCTGCTTTGAGCAAAGGGGTTGGCATCAATTCCCTTCCAACCCTGATATTCTACGGGGGAGGGATAGCTCAGTGGTTTGAGCATTGGCTCACTAAACCCAGGGTTGTGAGTTCAATCCTTGAGGGGGCCATTTTAGGGATCTGGGGCAAAAAATTGGTCCTGCTAGTGAAGGCAGGGGGCTGGACTCGATGACTTTTCAAGGTCCCTTCCAGTTCTATGAGATAGGTATATCTCCATATATTATTATTATTATTATTAACATTTAAATCATTAACAATCTTATAAATAAACATCAGCATTATCCATCAAAATGCTACAAAAATAAACATCAAATTCTGCCAAGCCTATTTATGCAGCTCAGGGGTCTTTGATCTGGAGTTTCCAGGTGCAGGTATTTAGTAGACAATGGGGTTTTTCTCCAGATGCAGTGTCAAAGGGATGGATTCCCTTAATGTCAAGTATTTCCTAGGAAATTCACTTCAGACATATTGCCCCCCAATGTCCTTTGAAGTTCCTAAGCCTTCCCAGATATTGCTTTAGTCAGGCCTGACCTAAACTTAAAAATGTGATCAAGCTACAATGCTCAGCATTGTGAAAAATGTTGTGCCCTGAGCTCTGTAGCTAGGTCAGCCTAACCCCCTGCAGAGACATAGGTAGATTGACGGATGAATTCTTCTAGCTTCAGTCTCCTAGAGGAGCTACATACAATTCCACAACAACACACACCTCCCTGCATTTGAAGTACAACGGCCCCCAAAGGTATTAAACTGAAGCGAAGAAGGTTTATCTTAATTTCATAAGGTTTGTCCAGGATACTGCAGGACATCGTCATAGCTGTCTCACCGCCTGCTGGAAGTTGGAGAGTATGACAGCTGCCTTTCAGTCAGGCAAAAGGTAAAAAGCGAGCAACTTCTTTTTGGAACAGAGACCTGAAAACAGAGGAGCCACTGCCCAAAATGCAGGCCTCTGGCAAGGCTGGTCAGGAATCTGAACAATGTGGGTGGAGGAGATTCACTGGGGGTTGAATGCAAAGGCAAAGTATTCTTGGATGGCATTGTTTGTGTGTGGTATATGCAGCAGAAGCACCACTGAAGCAGACAGAGAAAGCAGCTAGGANCATCAAAATGCTACAAAAATAAACATCAAATTCTGCCAAGCCTATTTATGCAGCTCAGGGGTCTTTGATCTGGAGTTTCCAGGTGCAGGTATTTAGTAGACAATGGGGTTTTTCTCCAGATGCAGTGTCAAAGGGATGGATTCCCTTAATGTCAAGTATTTCCTAGGAAATTCACTTCAGACATATTGCCCCCCAATGTCCTTTGAAGTTCCTAAGCCTTCCCAGATATTGCTTTAGTCAGGCCTGACCTAAACTTAAAAATGTGATCAAGCTACAATGCTCAGCATTGTGAAAAATGTTGTGCCCTGAGCTCTGTAGCTAGGTCAGCCTAACCCCCTGCAGAGACATAGGTAGATTGACGGATGAATTCTTCTAGCTTCAGTCTCCTAGAGGAGCTACATACAATTCCACAACAACACACACCTCCCTGCATTTGAAGTACAACGGCCCCCAAAGGTATTAAACTGAAGCGAAGAAGGTTTATCTTAATTTCATAAGGTTTGTCCAGGATACTGCAGGACATCGTCATAGCTGTCTCACCGCCTGCTGGAAGTTGGAGAGTATGACAGCTGCCTTTCAGTCAGGCAAAAGGTAAAAAGCGAGCAACTTCTTTTTGGAACAGAGACCTGAAAACAGAGGAGCCACTGCCCAAAATGCAGGCCTCTGGCAAGGCTGGTCAGGAATCTGAACAATGTGGGTGGAGGAGATTCACTGGGGGTTGAATGCAAAGGCAAAGTATTCTTGGATGGCATTGTTTGTGTGTGGTATATGCAGCAGAAGCACCACTGAAGCAGACAGAGAAAGCAGCTAGGAAACGAGAGAAGGACAAGTGCTGTCACCCTGAGAGAAAGCTAAAGGAGAGAGCTTTGGGCAGAGTGCTGGCTGGAAAGAGGCTACGAATTGTGAGAAGAAATTGCCTCCTGTTGTTTGATGCCTCCTGTGTCCAGAAAATAGGACTTTGCACAAGCCTTGTAAATAAACAGGGTTTTCTAAAAGAAATAGGTGACTCCAACATTTCTTCTCCTATGTTACCAGATTTGCCCGTTACTTTGGGTTATGCTCATTTATTAGGGTTGCTCTTCTGGGGGGGGGGGGCGTGTTCTGTAATTCTATCAATGTTCTGCTTGTGTCACTTGTGTTCTCATACGGAGCTCGACTTCTCCCTGCTGCAAGTTCCCTCCCAATGGAGCTGTCCTGCAGGACCTCGGTTCCCCTGGGCTGGGTTCTTCCAGCCGCAGAATCTTCCAGTCAAACACACAGACACACACATTAACAGAGCGTGTCTGAGAGGACCGGGTTAATCAGCATTCCCAAACTCACCCCTTATATGCCCCTGGACTCAGCATATCCCTATCCCCACTTTCATGTTCTGGTCATAACCCACTTGATGAGCAAACCCCACAGGATTTTTGGGCACTGCAGGGATTTTTAGCTGAGGTACAAGGAGCCTTGCTGCAGAACGAATGAGGAAACCAAAAAAACACCCATGACGGGGAGACAGAGAGAGAGAGAGAAGCAACCCAGGTAATAACCCTAGGGGAGCCAAACAAACAAAACAGTGATAATATTAAATGTAACTTAAATGTGATTATAAAAGTCAGGTTTAGAAAACGATCACTGATCCCACAAGTGACATGGTCTATGTGCATGAAGGGCGAGGAAGGGCTGGGCTGGGATGGGGTCCCACTCGAGGAGAGGGGTCAGAGAGTCAGCCGCAAAAGCGCAGTGAGGAGAAGGACCCTGGGGATTGTGGCAGAGGGACCAGCACCATTCCAAGTGATGGTGGTAGATGGACGGACACTGCTCGGAGTGATGGTGGTAGGGGGATTGGCACTGTTCAGAGTGAAGTTTACCACTGTGAAAGTCACACCAGGCACGTGCTCCTGGATCCAATCGTTGTGGGCATTCGGGCGGTTGTAGACCCCAGGGTAACCGGGAGAAATAGTGAGTACCCCACTCACTTCTCTCGCCAGTAACCAGCTCACAATCCCAGCAAGGTACCAGGTCCCGTCCTTCTCACACACCAGGGGTCCCCCAGAGTCACCCTAGAGACAGGGGAAGAAATGGGGTTTGAGGAGGGACCAGCCTCCATCGTCCACAAGGGCCGTGGTGGATTCTCCATCTCTCGATGGCTTCACCTCCCCACTGGATGCTTTACCCAGACACAAGTCGCTGGGCTCAGTGAAGGGGTAACCGGGTGCAGTTGTGGGCTGGGTGATACAGGAGGTCCGACTGAATGGACGGACCCTGCTGACTTTATACTCTATGACGCATCCTCAATTCCAAGAGGTGACTTGTCTAAACACTGGGGAGTGAAGTCAGGGCTCAGCCCCTCCATCCAGGCCCACTGTTTGGTGGGTCCCCCCGATGCACAACACCAAGTCAACGGGGAGAATGGGGCAGGAATAACAGGGGCCCTGATCTCAGTCAGAGAATCTCACCGGAGCAAACCCTTTATAGCCCTCCACGGACCCGGCACACGTCATGTCGTCTTTGATGGGGTTGTCACCCGCCGGCTTTTGTAATCCCACCCGGTAACGATCGTTGCAGATCGTGGTGTCTACGGTGAGCACCTCCAGCTCCTGCAGGGTCTCCGCTAGGGGAGAATTCACTGAAATGAAAGGCCCGAGGGCTGGGTGACTCTCATGGCGTGAGGGTTTCAAAATGTTGAGCCTTGTCCACACACAGTTTGCCCTGGTTTGGTTCAATGGGTTTTAATCTCTGAGCAGATGCTGCTCAGTTCCAGGCCAGGTTAACACATGGCAGTGAGGATATAACTAGGTGTGTGATTTGATGCTAGGTGCCAGCTGGTGGCCACCTCTGACACTGCTTCCGATTGGTCTAGAGCCGGCATCGGTAAATATACTGGTGCCAACTACACCAACAGGAGTCTTCTAAAACACATATTAGGGCTCACACACCCCCACATATGAACATCCATTCATTGTGCCAGCAGTTGAATCTCCCATGTGAGATGCAGCCATGAGATGGTGACATTGCTCAAACACACCCACACAAAACAGATTGAAGCCCAACTGGCGCACTGTCTTCGTGCAGTGTAGCCCTGAGAGTGGCTTTTTTTAGGTTAGCTTAAACCTGCTCGGAAATGAGCTAAGGTAAAATGGGACGACACAGGTTTAAAGCAAAATAGGAGCATTGGCACAGCCAGAGATACTGGAGTAACTAGATTGCGTCATAATAGGGCATGTCTACACTGCAATCGATGCAGCGAGTGTCGATTTAGCGGGTCTGGTGAAGACACGCTAAATCGATGGGAGAGCACTCTCCCATCGATTTGTGTACTCCACCTCCCCGAGAAGCGTAAGGGAAGTCGACAGGAGCCGCTCTCCCTTCGACACAGCGCAGTGTGGCCACCGCGGTAAGTGGATCTAAGTACGTCGGCTTCAGTTATGTTATTCATGTAACCGAACGTGGATAACAGATTGAGTTAGCGCGGTAGTGTAGACCAGCCCTTAATATCACACTTAGGATAACTACCCACAGTGCAACGCTCTGGAATTCGACGCTAGTCTTTGTACATGGACGCGCACCGCCGAATTAATCCGCTTACTGTGGCCGCGTACAATCGAATTTATACAATCGGTTTCAAAAAATCGAATTCCGTAAATTCGGACTAATCGCGTAGTGTAGACGTACCCTAGGAATGGTGCATAACCGTGCGTATAGAATCATAGAGCTGCAGTTAGATCACTGTCTAACCGCTCTACTCTGCACTGATTAGGCCTCAACTGGAGTATTGTGTCCAGTTCTGGGCACCGCATCTCAAGAAAGACGTGGAGAAATTGGAGAGGGTCCAGAGAAGAGCAACAAGAATGATTAAAGGTCTTGAGAACATGACCTATGAAGGAAGGCTGAAAGAATTGGGTTTGTTTAGTTTGGAAAAGAGAAGACTGAGAGGGGACATGATAGCAGTTTTCAGGTATCTAAAAGGGTGTCATAAGGAGGAGGGAGAAAACTTGTTCACCTTAGCCTCTAAGGATAGAACAAGAAGCAATGGGCTTAAACTGCAGCAAGGGAGGTTTAGGTTGGACATTAGGAAAAAGTTCCTAACTGTCAGGGTGGTTAAACACTGGAATAAATTGCCTAGGGAGGTTGTGGAATCTCCATCTCTGGAGATATTTAAGAGTAGGTTAGATAAATGTCTATCANTTCGGCACCCGTGCCATAGGTTGCCTACCCCTGGTCCAGACCAAAGGGTACATGTCATGCCGAGAGGCTAATAAGCATAATTGGAACTATGAACAACTTATGGAAAATGGGGAACCCCAACATTCATGGGGTGTGGAAGTACAGATAAGGGAATGATTATTGCACAGGATTGGTAGGATTTCTACATGCCTGGGTCAGAGTCATTTCACTTATTGCGTTAATAAAACTTGTCGTACAGATAAGACTTTGCACTTGGGATTGTGTCTGTGGTCGTTATCCTTGGACGACGTGTGTTCCTAGAGTCTCCAAACTTGAGGAAAGCACCAGAGGAGATTTCACTCTGTTGAGCCTGAAACTGTAGCACCCAGCGCTGAACCCATGGTGGAGTAATAAAACATCCCTAAATTCATCTGTCACGGGGCAGGACTCACCCCTGCGGCGCCTCCTGCTGGTTCCTGGGAATTAGCTTCTGTTTCCAGCTCCGCAGCGCCCTCTGCAGGCCGGTGTACCACTTGCCACTGGCCCCCGTGTCCCTCCCAGGACCCCGGTGCCCTTTTACCTGGGGTGCTGCCCCTCCAGGCAATACCCCACAGATCTGGGTCTCCCCTCCCCAGGGAACCCCCACCCTCTACCCCCACCTTGCCTCAGCCTATGGGCTACTGCCAGTCACCATCTAGCCCCCTTTCACTGGGGCCGACTGCAGTCTGTATAAGCCAGTCATCACAGGCAAAGGAAGTTTTGACCTGCTGCCTTTCCCTGCACACAGGACCTCCAGGGGCCCTGGACAAGGCCCTGCAGCCTGGGGAGTTGCTGGCCCGGAGCTCCCCAGCTCCTCTGGCCTTTCCCCAGCCCTGCTTCGCTCCAGTACCCTTCAGCACTCAGGCAGCTCGGTCCATCTCCCTCCTCGGCTAGAGGGAGCCTGCCTGCTCCTGGCCCACTTCCCTCTTATAAGGGCCGGCTGGGCCCTTATTAAGCCAGCGACAGCTGTGGCTGCTTTCCCAATCAGCCCAGCTTTCAGAGCTCCCCAGGGCTGCTTGTACCCTTCCAGGGCCGGAGCGGGGTGATCACCCCGCTACATCATCACTCAATAAAAGGCTGCAGTATAAATCCACGGTACGCCCACTCCTTGAATCCTGTGTGGAGTTCTGGTCGCCACATCTAAAAAAAGACATACTAGGATTGGAAAGGAACAGACCAGGGCAACACAAATGATTACTGGTCTGGAACAGCTTCCTTCTGGGGAGAAATAAAAAAGACGGCGACTTTTCAGCTTAGAATATAGAAGATCAGGGTTGGAAGGGACCTCAGGAGGTCATCTAGTCCAACCCCCTGCTCAAAGCAGGACCAATCCCCATAGGCATGGGAAAAGCGACGACCAATGGGGGTTATGGTGGAGGTCCATAAAATAATAATAATAATAGGAGATATACCAATCTCCTAGAACTGGAAGGGACCTCCAAAGGTCATTGAGTCCAGCCCCCTGCCTTCACTAGCAGGACCAATTTTTGCCCCAGATCCCTAAGTGGCCTCCTCAAGGATTGAACTCACAACCCTGGGTTTAGCAGGGCAATGCTCAAACCACTGAGCGATCCCTCCCCCCTTAATCATGACTGGTGTGGAGACAGTGAATGGGAAAGTGTTATTCACTCCTTCACACGACATAAGCACCAGGGGTCACCTGATGTAGCTAATGGGCAGCAGGTTTAACACAAACGAAAGGAAGTCTTTCTTCACACGACGCACAGTCACCCTGTGGAACTGGTTCCCAGGAAATGTTGCGAACGACCAAAGTATAACCGGGTTCAAAAAGAATTAGATACATTAATGGAGAACTGGCCCAGCAATGGCTATAAGCCAAGGCGGGCAGGGGTGCAGCCCTATGCTCTGGGAGCCCCTAAACCTCTGAGTGCCGCATGCTGGGAGTGGACGACAGGGGATGGATACATCAGTAATTGCCCTGTTCTGTTCATTCCCCCTGAAGCACCTGGAATTGGCCACTGTTGGAAGATAGGAAATTAGGCTAGATGGACCCAGTCTGGCCGTTCTTAAGTTCTTATATTCTTAGCACAGGGCCATAAACAGATCCCTGAGAGATCCCACCTGAAACAGCATCAGTCACACTCAGGGCAGCTCCCGCTTCTCACAGCAATTGGCTCAGGCTCTCTGCAGACTCAGGCATGTGGGCGTTGCTGGTAACTCTCAGGTCCTCTCCTATCTGCATCTCAAACTGCCCCCAGACAGGGCAAGGTGTCACTAGTGGGTGAAAGGAGGAGGGAGAGATGGGGGGCGTCCCAATGGAAGGGGGGGGTGTCACAGTGACATCAGGAGAGTGGTGATGAAGAGAAGCATGAAGCTGCTGAAGCAGGGTCTGGCATCATTCGTCCCTGAGGTGCAGTTCCCCATGGTGCTGGCTTGGCTCCCGGAGCCAACGTGCTCCCATATCCATTCGCCATATGCCACCATCCGGAGATAGACACCGGGATGATTGGGCTGGCCACAGCCTTTCCCCCAACTCACGATCCCCATCAGGAACCAGGTCCCATTGTGCTCACATGCCAGCGGCCCCCCAGAATCACCCTAGAGGGGCAGAGAAATTGGGATTAGTAAGGCCCCCCCAGCCCCACGTATCCACAGCTCAGCCCCTTGGAGCTCTAGGCATATGGACCATCCCATGGCCCCACCCACATATTTTTGCCACACCCACTTGAGAAGTGAAAGGAGCATTGTGCCCCTTCCCCCCACCTTTCCCTGAAGGAGGCATTGGTGGCAGTAGTGGGATCCCTAATACATTCACAGCAGAAAGGGTGGCTGTGTTCTTCTGCTCCTGCCCTACGCAGAGAACCCTGCTCGGGATGGGCTGGAAGGGCTCCCCAGAGCAGTAGGGCTGGAAGCGTACAGCTTCCATAAAGACGCCTGGGGTATTTTCCCATCTCAGAGCAACTGGCTTAGGCTCTCTGCAGACTTGGGGAGGCCCCAGTTACACTCTAGCCACATTCTCACTCTTTTCTATCCATCTGCAAAGACTCGACTATTACTTTAAATAAAAATAAAGCTGGGGCTCTGCCCTAATCACAGGACTCCAAGAGCTGGGGCCTAGACATGGGACTGTGAGTCCACGTGGATCTAAAAGCCAGAGCTGCTCCTGCCTGCTCGAAGGAAGCCAGATTGTGGAACTGCACAGCTGCAGCAGCCGTTCTACACACTGCAGGCCCTAGATGGCGATAGGGAGACGCACTGGGGCTCACGCGCATCCAGCCGGCCCAGACACCTCCCTCACCTGGCAGGAGTCCCTCTGTCCTTTGGCGTAGCCGGCACAGAACATGTCGGGTTTGACGGGGTCCCTGCCGATGTTCGGGGCCGGGTCGATGTTGTAGAGGGTGTTGCAGGCTGCAGTGTCGATCAGCTGGACCTGAACCTCCTGCAGTGTCTTGGGGGGTGGGAGAGAGACTGGGGGGGGGGGGGGG
>QXTE01000454.1:429176-496307 GCA_003942145.1 Platysternon megacephalum
CCCTCCACTCCATCCCCTCCCCATGTCCCATTCCCCATCCCCTCCACCCATATCCACCGCGCTTGCATCCATTCCCCACCTCCACCCGGCTACCGGACCTGCACTGACCCCCAACCATAGAACCAATCTGTGCAGCGCTGCCCCTAGAGGCGGTTTCCTCTGCAAGGCTTGAACCAGGGACCATCTGTATCTAAAACAGAAGGTTTCCAACTGAGCCTTGTAGATCAGTTGCTTCATAGATGGCTGTGAGGGATACAGCCGATCGGGGGTAACCAGCTGGCAGGGGGCAGCAGAGAGCTGGGCGGGGATTATAGCAAGATGCAGCAGGAATCACGGGGCTCCAGGAGCATGGGGCTTCAGGCGCAGAGTGATAGCGCCTCCTCCCGGGGGATGGTCTTACCCTCAGAGGCTGTTCTCCCCCAGCCGGTGACCCAGCACGTGTGGTTGCCAGGGAAGGAGTCGGAGGGGCCTGGCAAGCAGATGGGGAGGATTTCATTGGTGTATTGCACTGGCTCTGTCAGCTGCAGTAGGGCGATGTCGGCAGACTTCCACGTGCTGCTGTAGTTGGGATGGACAAAGATCTGGCTCACGGGGGATGAGATCCGGCACCGGGAGGGATAGGAGAGCTGGTACTCCCCCAGGTTCACACGATAGGAAGAGACAAGGTCAGATCTGGGAATGGGGGAGAAAAGGATGATCAAATGGCTTGGAAACTCGGCCAAAAATGCAGCAGGGTCTGGGGCAGGGCAGCTAGGGACCAGTCGCACAGCAACACTGCATGGGGTGGCTTGCCTGGCATAGATCCAGGCAGGACGTCTGTCTGTTGCACCGGTCCCTACCCGCCCCAGTTACTCACAATTGGAAGCAATGAGCTGCTGACACAACCCACTGGGCTGAGATGAGGGACCCACCACAGAAGTGGTGTCCATTGTGCTGGATGCTGACCTGCCACGGCCACCGGCCCCTTGGGGTGTCCCTGCCCCCAACAATTCGGCCAGAGATCCTGGGCTGGCCACACCCTGGAGGGGAACAGCATTGAAATGGGATGAGCAAAGAACCAGGAGTCCTGACTGTCAGCCCCTCTCCCTCCCTGCTCTAACCCACTAGACCCCACTCCCCTCCCAGAGCTGGGGAGAGAACCCAGGAGTCCGGGCTCCCAGCCCCCCCTGCTCTAACCACTAGCCCCCACTCCCCTCCCAGAGCTGGCGCTCACCTCCCCCTGGGGCTGGTCCCTCCATCCCCACCCCACACTCACCCTGCAGCAGGGTCATCACCAGCAGTGAAGTGTCTTACCTGCCTGTTTCCAACTCCCTTGAGCACCTAGGGAGTGAAGAAAGAGAAGGGAAAGATATTAAATTGTGCGTGTTGGGGGTGGCGGTTTATGCACAGGCATTGCTGGAACCTAAGAAGGTGTGTGGAAGGGAATAAGTTCCAGTAGCTCCACCCATAATTCCCAAGCTCCGCCCATTGCCCAATAACAGCCCTGCCATCCACAGTGCCAGCCACAATTCATAGCCATGTTTCTATTTGATTTACCACCAGTAGGTTCAAGAATAAACACTCCCCATTGAGCTGAGTGGGGCAGCTCAGGACTGAATGTACCAATCCAGGCTAGATGGGCTGGGGGGCGGGTCTATGAAGGGCCAAGGGCTTGGATCTCCCTGTTATTCACTAGCCCAATTCCCTCCCCCACAACCCGTATCTCGCTCACCTCCCCCTGGGGCTGGTCCCTCCATCCCCACCCCACACTCACCCTGCAGCAGGGTCATCACCAGCAGTGCTAGGGCCAGTGGGGAGCGGAGACGCCCCATGGTTCAGCCTGCCCCAGGCCTGTCTTGGCTGCATGCAGCTGCCTCCATTGCTCCGACCAAAGACTGACTGGGGAGTAAAAGTTCTGGGGCAGGTTTTTACGGACACCTGTGTGCCCCTCCCTGGATCTATAGAGAATAATGGGGACTGATTTCCTGGTAACCCAGGCAAGGAAATAAGTGCTACTAAATTCAACGTGCTGAACAGGTTGTGACCGCTTTCATTCTGCTCTGCCTGGTGTCACCCCAGTATGGGCGTCCTGGAAAACCAACCGAAAACATGCGATGGCCGAGGTCACTGTGTCGAGGCCTCCAGTGATTTTCACTTCCCCATGTTATTGCCAACTGAGTGTGCAAAGCAGAGAGAGCCAAAAATAATACCCAGGAGAGTGAGACGGTTCTCATGGAGTGAAAATGATGCTGGCTTTGGGGTTATTGTTGAGTTGCGGTTATTGTGGCATTTAGGGCAAAGGTTATCATGGGGATTAGGGATAAGGGTATCATGGAGTTAGGGTTATCATGGGGATTAGGGGTAAGGGTATTTTGGAGTTAGGGTTATCATGGGGATTGGGGGTAAGGGTATCATGGAGTTAGGGGTATCATGGGGATTAGGGATAAGGGTAGCAGGGAGTTAGGGTTATCATGGGGATTACGGATAAGGGTATCATGGAGTTAGGGTTATCATGGGGATTAGGGATAAGGGTATCATGGAGTTAGGGTTATCATGGGGTTCGGGCTAAGTGACATTATCTGCCCTGTTGCTTGGACATGTGGCACTTCTCCTTGCATCACTCTAGATTTGGGGGATCTGTCCCGTATGTCTTGCAAATTCCAGCTGATGCTGTGAAGTCATTATTATGAAATTGTTGGGCTGTGGAGAGCCTCCATGTGGAATCTGACATTTCTTGACGGGGAAGGCTGGGGCAGCAAGACTATGTACAATGGACACTTGTTAGACCCTAAAAGGTCACCCATTCAGGCCGAAACAACTTGGAAATTGGGTTTGCTGAGGCTGGCAGGATCTATCTCTACAACTGCTCTGCAAGGAGGGAGAAGAGGAAAATCAACCAGGGGAGAACAAAGAAACCAGGTGTTGGGACAGGGACACCTAACCTGGAGGGAAGACTCACAGAAGTAGGAAACTATGGGCAGAAGGAGGGAAGAGATGGGAAGGAGAGGGGAGGAGAGGAGCAGGCTTTCATAGCTGGGAGGGGATTGCTGTTTAACTGTGGACTAGCCAAGGTCAGAGAAAACTAGCTCAGTGGTAAAAACACCATGATCTGGAAGAAAAGCTATGAGCTGTGCATGAAGGATATGGGGTACTCCAGGGGCTCTGTCTAAAACTGAAGGACTCTCCCCAGCAGTGAGGAACCTGAGCCAGGGAGATGCACATTGGTGTCCTGGCTATTTTGTCTAGAGCTGTGTTTTTATTGTGCTAGTAAGCAGAGCTGAGTGACGTCTTTTTGAGGAATAGTTTAATTGCTGAAATATGCAGTTTGGAGTCTACCAAAACTATCCACAAATTCAGATTGAATTTGCCAAATACTTTCAACAACAAGAAATTCTAAAAAGTGGAATTGTTTTTTTGATATATTCCAAAAAACACATTTGGACGTATCATTTTGAAGCAAGATTTATTTTGAAAATTATCTAGATTTATTTCTTTAAATGTTAATATAAAAGGGATTGAGAAAGAAAGAAAGAAAGAAAGAAAGAAAGAAAGAAAGAAAGAAAGAAATGGAAATGAAATCAAATGAAAACTAAACAATGACAGACCTGGTTTAAGCGATGGGTATTTTAAGCTTCTTTTATTCAGGCCGAATGGAAGAAGCAAACAATCTCCTTTGTGATGTGAGAGAGCTGGACACAGTAGAAGCCACCGCCCAAGCTGAAGCCTGAGTGAAGCTGTGGAGGCTGAGGGACTGGTTGCAAAGGCATGGGCAAACTGTGTATGAGAGGCAAGAGTCAATTGATAGTGAGAGAAGCCATGGACAGCATGAAGGGAAAGAGACAGAGCTTCTTCCAGCACAGGACTGGCTGGATTTGTGGCCTTAAGAATTTCTGAGCAACATAACTACCCGCTGTGGTTTGTCCCTACTGAGTTCAGGGAAGCAGGGCTCTGTGTGTGCATTCTTTGTGAACAAACAGGATTGCCCCAAAGAATAGACCTGACTCATAGCATCACCCTCTTCTTACAGAAAGAATCTGGCAAGGCCCCAAATGTTACTGAAAGATTTTGGCCCACATTTTCTTTGTAACTTCTCCCCAGGACATTGTCAATACTGAGACGGTAGCAGCTCATCACCTGCGAGAGCCACCTGCTGCTGTTTAATTTGCCTTGGGGTGAACAATGGTAAATAACTAGGCTATTTTTGCTTTTAACTGCCGTAGGGTTGTGCCCGTGAATTGCTAAATGAACCCAGGCCTGCTGGCACCGTCCCAGTATGACTCACTGCCTGAGAGAATCAGCTCTGTGATATCAACAGCGCGCAAAGCGCCCCTCCCAGGAATGACGACAGATTGGATGTGATGTTTAAAAGCTACCATATTACAGCCAGAGAGACAAACACCGAAACAGAGCAGTGCCGATCAGTTGAATGTAAGGGACTTCACAGGCTCGGCAAAAACCTTCCCTCTGTCTACTTAGATTGCAAGTGCTCCATCCGGGTCTGCGCAGGGGCCCTGGTCTCAGTTAGGGTCTCTAAAGCACCTCTCACAAAGGGGGCCCTGAACTCTCGGCCAGAGTCTGTTCAGCCCCTGACACAATGCTACCCCTTCCCGAAATGAGTTGGTTTTTCTCTTTCATTTCTACTTTGATTAGTAAAACACCTTTTTATAAGGAATCTCCCACTGCCACTTTGAACGGAAACAATTATCCTCACGTGAGGATACTGTAACACCCATTTTTCCATGAAAAAAAAAAGACTTTTTCTCAAAAAAAAAAAAGCAAACAACGTCTACAGCCCCACAACCCCACTCTGCTTTCCACCAACCTTAGTTACAACCAGCAGGGGTGACCCCAACACACACCCCCAGTCCTCAATTTCTCCTCATTCTGTGCCCTGAAGTGTCCAGCTCTCTCCTGGACAGCTCAGAGAAATCGTAAGGTTCGTTTGTTCCTTTAAAGACACAAGAGCACATCACAGCTTATTAACTTAATTGGGGGTAGATACACCCTTCCCCACAGGCGCCGGCTTTTTCATTTCTCCGGCTGTGCTCCACCCCGGCTCCACCCCAGACCCCGCACCCACTCGATCCCTTCCCCCAAGGCCCCACCCCGCCTCTTCCCACCCCTCTCCGCCCCTTCCCCTGAATGCATCCCACCCCCACTCCTCCCACTCCCCCCAGCGCCTCCTGCATGCCGCCGGACAGCTGATCCACAGCACGCGGGGAGCGCTGGGAGGGAGGGAGGGAGAGGAGCTGATTGGGAGGTGCTATAGGGGTAGGGGAGGAGTTGATCGGTGGGGTTGCAGGTGGCTGATCTCCTCCCGACAGGGGAAACAACCAAACTGAGTGCCTGTCATGGGGAAGGGCTGGCACCCCGGGGTCAACAAACGGTCAACACTCCCCAGCCAGGGAGGGGGCAGGGAAAGGGATCCCCCTTTATTTTTGTGAATGTGTTTCTGTTGTCTGGCGTAGGACGCTGCTTGGGCCTGCCTCAGGCCTAGCCAGAGACCATTGATCAATAGCCACCGAGGGGGTGGACAAGCACTGAATTAATATGCAAACTAGATCCCATTAACTTAGGTTTGAACAGAGACTGGGAATGGCTCGGTCATGACACTAATTGAATCTATTTCCCCATGTTGAAGTAGCCTCACACTTTCGTGTCAACTGTCCGAAATGGGCCATCTGGATTATCACTTCAAAAGTTTTTCTCCCCTGCTGTTAATAGCTTCTCTTAATTAATTAGCCACTTACAGTTGGTATGGCTACTTCCACCTTCTCATGTTCTCTGTAAGTATAAATATCTTCTCACTGTATGTTCCAGTCTATGCATCCGAAGAAGTGGGCTGTAGCCCACGAAAGCTTATGCTCAAATAAATGTGTTAGTCTCTAAGGTACCACAAGTCCTCCTGTTCTTTTTGTCCAGAGTGGGGCTCATTTACTGCAGGGGGAAGTGCTGAGCCCGGCCAGACGGAGGAGGGGCCCTGTCACAGCGTGTAGTGATGGAGGCCAAAGATGGCGTCTCTCTTGGCTTATATCTCCCAAAGTTCAACGAGCTTGTTTGAAGAGGCAGGACGGCCTCAGGCTGTTCTTCCTGCCTGGGGTTTCCCATCCCCCTGTGTGTAAATGGGGCTTCCATTGTTTTCATCCCACCAGGCTTAATTTACCTAAGAGACAGGTAAATAGCTCCCCCCTCATCTGGGCAGGAACTGCTCCTTCCTTTGTCTGGCCACACGCTTTCAAACATATTAACAATGAGTGTTAGGGTGACTGTATTTCGCTATGCTGAATATGGGACACCTGGTAAAATTACTCGTATTCAAGCAAATTCAACGGCAACCAAATCAGAACTATGCAGCACCAACGTTCAGATTAACATCAAGTTGACTGAGTCCCTCTTACAAAGAAATACTGCGTAGTGGGCTTCTTTTTTATTGACCTTCTGGTCTTTAAGGCTTTAGGGTTCACACAGGGAGGGGTGACACCCCCCCCGTGCTCCCCCCCACACACACAGGGAGGGGTCACAAACATACTCCCGTGCACCTCTCTCACATGGAGGGGTTGACTGACCAACCCAACCCTCCCTTCCCGGCGCTCTCCTCCCTCCATGCCTGGCTGGGTCCTCAGGATGGACCCGTCTCTCCTGGTACCTGGCACCGCATCTTCCCGAGGCAACATGTGGGGGGCACATAGGGTCACCCCCCCCCGATTTCTGCCAGGGTTCACACCAGAATGTGGCCAGCAGCAGCCGTTCGACACTGTGCGGGAAGGGAGCTGCTTCCAGCCGCAGGGGAGGAGGTGGGGGAAAGGGATGAGCAGGCTCGTGTCTTTACAGAGCTCATCTCTTCTGCCCACTCCCATCCCCCATGGCTGGAAACAGCTCCCGTCCCTTCCTGCCCGCACAGTGTCGAAAGGCAGCTAACACCTAGAGGCTGCTGGCCACCGACATAACCCAGCCGCCTCCACCTACCGCGGGGGCAGGAAGGGGTTAAGCCCTAAGGCTGCATTATGCACCAGGGCCCAGGGAACCTGACTGCAGGGGCTTGGGGGAACCTGGCCAGAGAGGTGGCTCAGCGGGGGAGGGTGCCTAGGGAATGGAGCAGCCCCACGCTCCCTGGGGGCAGGACCCAGCAATGGGTGAAGAGGGGGCTAAGCCCCTGCCCGGGGGGCTGCTGTGGAGCCTGCAGGGTCGGGACGGGAACAGGCTGGAAATCGCTTCCCCCCCCCCCCCACTCCAGAGCTTAGCTGAGGGGCGGAGAGGCTTCCCCATGCCAGCGCGGTGCGGGGCTTTGGCACATGCAGGGCTTGGCTCCTCCTGGCCAGTGCTGAGGGCCGGAGGGTCCTGAGCTTTCCCAGGGTGCCGGCTGAGCCAGAGGCAGTGGGGGGAGGAAGGAGCCGGCTGGCCAGGCTGCTGGTGAGCTGAGCGCTCTGACCAGGGGCTGGTTCTCTGCACAGCGCTGGGAGCGGGAGGGGCCCTGCCGGGGGGGTTATGGAGAAGCAGTGGGGCTGTGTGTGTGTGTGGGGGGGGGTGAAGGGGCAAAGCAGGGAGAGGACAGCGAGAGGGGGAGCACATAAAGGGGCGATGGGGGGGCAGCAGGGGGGACAGGTAACTGGCCACCACCTGGGGCCTCCCCGCACGCACCAGTCACCGCAGCTCACAACCTGTGCCAGCCGGAAACGGGATGGGGGCAGGACCCTGCTGGCCAGGGGCTGTGCTGATGGACCAGCACGGGGAGCGACTGGCTCCACACGCTGCAGCTTTGCCCCACCACCAGCCTTGCAAACCCCCCCCCCTCGTCAGCCCCTGGCCCCCCCCCCCCCCCACACACACACTCACTGGTAGGTGGGCGTCTGGCCAAGCAGGGATCCGGCCAGCAGCAAGACCCGCCAGTACTGATGGGAGGAAGTCAGAAAATACAGGACAATTTGCCCATTTTTAAGAAAAGGTCGAGACACCTGCAGGAGGGCTTAAATAAGGGACTGTCCCTTTAAAAACGGGGCATCTGGTCACCCTAATGAGTGTCCATCATTCCCCCTAGAGTGTTATTACAGACATTTCACAAAGACATTCATCACCAGCATGTCATCAGCTCTCAGGAAAGGCCTCACTCCAGGCACGCTTCTACTGCAGGAATATCGTATACAACCAGTTACTTCAGTAGCTTATCACTTGAAGTTCAGCCCTCAGCCCAGTAAATCTTTGCGATGGATCCCTCTGAAAAGTAAAACCCAGCCCGAGCTTCCCTCTCCTGCTGGGTGTAGACACCAGGCTGTCTTGTCCCCCACTTCTCAGCGTGAGGTTTTTGCCTCCGCCCCTTTTTAATTCAATGGGTCTCTGCTGCGTAGGAAATGGAGCTAAACACGGTCCTTTCTTTGGGAGAGACCCTGTTTAACAACTCCGCTTGACACACCTGGTTTGAACACAGTTTAGTGACCATTCCAGTGTATGTCCATAACCCTTAACAACCCTTGTGGACGTACATCACACAAGGATATGAACGATCAGAGAGAGATTCGTTTTCAAATCATACCTCACAAGGTGCATTTTTCACAAAGATGGTTACGCTAGTGTGTAGGGTGTGAATACTGGGATATAGTATCACAGGTGACATGGTCTCTCTGCACCAAGGGTGAGAAAGGGCTGGTGTCGGATGGGGACCCAGTCTAGGGGGGGGGCGGGTCATAGGGTCAACCACAAAAGCCCAATGAGGAGAAGGACCTTGGGGATGCTGGCAGAGGGTCCGGCACTGTTCGGAGTGACGGTGGTAGATGGACTGGCACTGTTCAGAGTGAAGTTCACCACCATGAAAGTCACACCAGGCACGTGCTCCTGGATCCAATCGTTGTGGGCATTTGGGCGGTTGTAGACCCCGGGGTAACCAGCAGCAACACTGTTCACTGTTGTCTTCAGTAACCAGCTCACAACCCCAGCAAGGTACCAGGTCCCGTTCTCCTCACACACCAGGGGTCCCCCGGAGTCACCCTAGAGACCGGGAAAGAAATAGGGTTGGAAGGAAGGGGACCAGTCTCCATCATCCACAAGGGCCATGGTGGATTCTCCATCTCTTGATGGCTTCACATCCCCACTGGCTGCCTTTCTGGGAGATGTTTTATCCAGACACAAGTCTTGGGGCTCCGTAAA
Source organism: Platysternon megacephalum (assembly GCA_003942145.1). Lineage (NCBI taxonomy): Eukaryota > Metazoa > Chordata > Testudines > Platysternidae > Platysternon > Platysternon megacephalum. The sequence goes on from QXTE01000454.1 coordinate 438,294, forward strand.
GGGGTAACCCAGTGAGACTGTAGACTGGGTTATACAGGAGGTCAGAATGGATGATTTAACGGACCCTGCTGACTTTATACTCTCTGGGCTCGATACTCTTGTCTACACACTGGGGAATGAACTCTGGGCTCAGCCCTGCCATCTGGGCCCCTGTTTGGTGGGTCCCCCCGACACACAACACCAAGTCAACAGGGAGAACGTGCTAGGAACTATGGGGTTTGCAATATCAGCCAGGGTCAGTGCCACACCCAGCACAAAGAGGCCCCAATCTCGGTCAGAGAATCTCACCGGGGCCGTCCCTTTATAGCCTTCCATGTACCCGGCACACATCATGTCGTCTTTGATGGGGTTGTCACCCGCCGGCTTTTGTAATCCTACCCGGAAGTGATCGTTGCAGATCGTGGTGTCTACGCTGAGCACCTCCAGCTCCTGCAGTGTCTCCGCTAGGGAAGAACTCGCTGAAATGAAAGAACCGAGGGCTGGGTGACTCACGTGGCGTGAGTGGAAGTCACACAAAAAGCTGTCGCATTAAGGATCTATAAGAAGTTCCCAACTCTGGGGGGCAGGCGGGGGGAGTGCTACCAGGTCTAATGGGTTAGGCCAGGTGGGGCTGGAAGTCAGATCTCCCGATTTCTATGCCTGGCTCTGGAAGGGGAGTAGGGTCTGGGGGGGGGGGGCAGGGCAGTTGGCCAGTTTAACTCATGCTAAAGGCAACAACCCAGATTTTAAAGGTATTTTAGGTGTTGCTCTACTCAGCTTTGCATCCCCACTTGGGGCCAAAGGGATTCGGGCACCAATAGGCGCAGGAAGGTGCCCAGTGGGATTCTGAAAAGCTCATAGGTATCTGCAAAAGCTGGCACGTTCGAACCTAAGTCTAACGGAGAGTCAATGGGAGTTAGGCACCTAACCTGCACAGCGAGGTTTGAGTACCCCATTTGGAGCCTATCTGAATCTTTAAGTGCCTAAACCCCTTTGACACTCAGGCCTGTAGGGTGCATGTGAAAATGTTGAGCCTTGTCCACACACTGTTTGCCCTGGTTTGGTTCAATGGGTTTAAATCTCTGAGCAGATGCTGCTCAGTTCCAGGCCAGGTTAACACGTGGCTGTGAAGATATAATTAGGTGGGTGATTTGGTAGTGCTCGGTGCCAGCTGGTGGCCACCTCTGACACTGCTTCCCATTGGTCTAGAGCCGGCATGGTAAATATACAGGTGCCAACTACACCAACAGATGTGCTTTGAAACCCACATTAGTGCACACGCACATGAACATCCATTCATTGTGCCAGGAATTGATTCCCCATGTGAGCTGCACCCACTAGATGGCGACATTGCTCAAACACACACACACACAAACGAAAACACACAAACACACACACACACCGCCCCCAAATATGAACATCCCTTCATTGTGCCAGGAACTGAGTCCCTTAAGTGCTCTTTTTCTCTCTCTCTCTCTTACACACACACACACACACACACACCCCCCTCCAAGAGTGGCTAGTTTTCATTTAGCTTAAACCTGCTCTGAAATGATGAAGATAACATGGCTTTCAAGCAAAATAAGAGCATCCACCCAGCTTGAGGTACTGGAGTACCTAGATCATGTCTTAGCATCATACCGAAAAAGGTGTCATCCCTGGTGTATAAGTACAGAGCTGTGGTTTTATCACTGTCTAACCATATAAAGCTGCCTGCACAACTGCGTATCTGTATAACTAGGCTTGGCAGAATCCAATGATTATTTCTTTATAATTGGATGGCTATTATTGATGTTTCTTTTTAAGGGTTATTGTTATTTTCATCCATTTAAATTTTCACAAAACTTATGGATGTCAGGTTTTGGGTTTTTTTCATTTTGTTGATTTCAATTTTCACAGCTGTGGAAGAACATGGGGTCGGGCCAAGCAATAATAATTTAATGACAGTAGAGGTTGAGATTCAAAGAATCAAAGTTGTATAACTGTGTCCAGTTTTGGGCCCCACAGTACAAGAAGGATGTGGAAAAATTGGAAAGAGTCCAGCGGAGGGCAACAAAAATGATGAGGGGGCTGGAACACATGAGTTATGAGGAGAGGCTGAGGGAACTGGGAATGTTTAGTCTGCAGAAGAGAAGAATGAGGGGGGATTTGATAGCCGCTTTCAACTACCTGAAGNCCTGAGGTCCCTTCCAACCCTGATATTCTATGATTCTATGATTCTATGAACCATTAAAACGCACATTTTCAGTATCCTATGTCAAAAAAGGAAAAGTAAATATCCTTCAATCAAACAGCATTTTTCTTCCTTTGCCTATCTTTACATTTCAATGATTACCAATGGAAATAGTTTTTCGTGAGTGTAGGGTGAAATCAACAGTGACTGACAAAAATCAAATCCTTACAGGCCTGTGCATAATGGTGCCTGCAAAAGTCTACAGCTGTATAACTGTTTAGCTGTATAACAATATAATTATGGCTGTATAACAACATAGTACAATTGTACCTGTATAACTGTGGCTGTACGACCATACCTGTATAACTATATAACTGGGTAACTGAACAACTGTGGCTGTTTAAACATAAGATCATAAGAACGACCATACTGGGTCCACCTATACCAGTATCCTGTCTTCTGACAGTGGCCGGTGCCATTCAGAGGAAATGAACAGAACAGGGTCATTTTGAGTGATCCATCCCCTGTTGTCAGGTCCCAGCTTCTGGCAGTCAGAGGCTTAGGTACCCCCAGAGCATGGGGTTGCATCCCTCACCATCTTGGCTAATAGCCATTGATGGACCTATCCTCCCTGAACTTATCTAATTCTTTTTTGAACTTTTGGCCTTTACAACATCCCCTGGCAACGAGTTCCACAGGTTGACTGTGGGTTGTGTGAAGAAATACTTCCTTTTGTTTGTTTTTCCAACCTGCTGCCTATTCATTTCATCAGGTGACCCCTGGTTCTTTTGTTATATGAAGAGGTAAATAACACTTCCTCATTTGCTTTCTCCACACCATTCGTGATTTTATAGACCTCTATCAAATCCCCACCTTATAACTCTGTAACCACACAACTGTGCCTGTATAACCATGTAACACTATAACTCTCAGTCCGTCTATGTACAGATGAGGTTACAATCACCCCGCCTGTAACCTTCACCCGGTGCTGGGTCTTTCCCCTGCCCTTCCCCTCTCTAACAGCTACGAGTCTGCCTCACCTTGGGGGCGAATGTTCCCCCAACCAGTCACCCAGCAGGTGTCTCCAGCAGGCACACGGACGGAGGCGTCGAGCAGGCACACGGGGCTGATGGAGGCCGTGAAGGCAATCGGCTTCTCCAGCTCCACCAGGGCGATGTCGGCAAGAAAAGTGCTACTGTTGTAATTGGGATGGGGGATGACCCGCTTCACCGATGAGAACGTCTGGGTTGGGGTCTCACTGACAATCCGTTTTTCACCCAGCTGCACCCGATACGCTGAATTGGCTACAGACCTGGATGCCAGAAAATCTGATTAGGGAAAATCCACCCAGCAATGCCTCACAGGGACAGCTCGCCTGGCGCTGAGGTACAGCCGGCTCTGGGGTGAAGCAGCTGGGGAACAGCCACACAGCCACGCTGTACAACAGGAAGCCAGTGGAAAGGGAGAGGGAGTCTTTCCAGAACAGCCGCAGTCACTGTCTCTGCCCCGCCTGGGGTACTCACGGATTGAAGCAATGAGCTGCTGACACCACCCATCTCTCGGAGATGAGCGAACCGCCGCAGATGTGGGAGCCGTGTCTCTGCACGCTGACCTGCCAGGGCCAGGCCCCGGCCTTGGCATCTTGGCCATTCAAGATGCGCCCTGAGAGTGAGACCAACTGCTTGCCACAGCCTGGGAGGAAAAGAGGGACACTGCATTATCCCCGGGCAAGGGAGCTAAAGTGGGGAGAGTGTAAATAATTGTATGTGTTACCTGACAATAAGAGAGCAACTCGTTCCCCTCCCAGAGCCTGGGAAAGAGCCTAGGAGTCCTGACTCTCAACTCGCCTGCTCTAACCCATCCACCCCCCACTCCCTTCCAAGAGCTGGGGCTAGAACCCGCGAGTCCTGGCTCGTAGCCACACGCTGGTTGCACATGTCAGGGCAGCTAATGCTAATGTTTTGCTTTGGACACTTTACCTGCCTGAATCTAGCTCCCAGGAGCATTGTGACACTTTCTGTGATGACCCCCCTGCTCCCAGCAGGAGGGAGGCAAGTCTGTGCCCACCAGGGGAAACTCTCCCAGCCACCAGCTTCTGGCATCCCAGGAGCTCCGTGAGCCCTGCTCTATCCCTCTGCAGGCGGCAATTTACACACCCGACTCCGTTACACTCCAGTGCCCAGTCCCCTGTCTTCTGCACACCCTCAATGAGCACCAATCTGCTGCCTCCATGGAAACAGCGCGCCCCAGCACCCTGCTTTCCCCTCAGTTCAACCCTCTCCTTAGCTCCTGACACCTAGACGTGTCTATAGTAAAACCGAGCTGAAGTTTATTTAGCAGAGGTTGAGGCAGAGATTCAAACTAAAGGCAAGGAACAGTACGTGGAAATGTAAGGTTACAGGTAGAAGAAAAACATAAAACACAGTCTACAGCCTGTACCTGTTAGCAAGGTACTGTCCTGTCTGATTGGGTGGTTTCTCACCCAATGGTTAGTTCTTCCAGCCCTTGTCCAGCCCATAAAGCTGGGATCCAACCCACACCCAGCTCCACTGTAATGGACCAACCTTCTGCTCTTATCCAGTCACAAGGTCCCAGTGACGTTCTGTACCTCGGGGGAACACCCTGCACCCCCATGTTAATCCTTATAATATGACTGTGTGGTATCTAATGCGAAGTCTGTCATGTTGGGTGTCTTCGGAAGGCTCACGATGCACTGAGCATTGTTCTTATAGTAATGGTGTAGTAATTGTTGTTACAGTAATGTTATAGTCACGTTATAGGCTGTAATTTCATGTATATAGTTATGAGGCTGAAAATGTGTCCTCATGGCTTAAAACAGGCCCAGGCAAAACTCTCCAAGAGCAGAGGGGCAGTTCACACCTCATCAGGGCATGTATGGGACAAACCCAGCCCAGCCTCACAGGAACAAAGGACACTGGCCTAGGCAGCAACAAAGGATCAGTTGGACTCTCGAGTGAGTCACCTACCTTCCCTTGGTCAGTTTGGGACTGCGATAAGGTAATGCTCACCTGACTCTGAAATGGCGGGGGCTAAACCAAGAGGGGAGAAAGAACATGATAAAAGGGAGAGACGTTTGCCAGGCTCTTCCTCACTCTTCCACCTCCATCTATAGACATCACCACTAAGCGACTGAAGCGCTGATCAAAGGGGAGAGCCTGGCTGAAGGGCAACCAGCCAGCCTGTGGTGAGAAGCACCTAACTTTGTAAGGGCATTGAAAGTGTTAAGATCAGCTTAGAATGCGTTTTTGCTTTTATTTCATTTGACCAAATCTGACTTGTTCTGCTTTGACTTATAATCACTTAAAATCTATCTTTGTAGTTCATAAATGTGTTTGTTTATTCTACCTGAAGCAGTGAATTTGGTTTGAAGCGAGTCAGAGACTCCCCTTGGGATAACAAGCCTGGGACATATCAATTTCTTTGTTAAATTGACAAACTCATATAACCTTGCAGCAGCCAGTGGGCAGAACTAGACACTGCAAGACGGAGGTTCCTAGGGTTGTGTTTGGGGCCAGAGATATTGGCTAGTGTCATTCAGTTGCACAATCCAAGGGGCAGCTTACATGCCAGAGGCTGTGCGTGAACAGCCCAGGAGTGGGGGTTCTCACAGCAGAGCAGGGTAAGGCTGGCTCCCAGGGTCAAGGATTGGAGTGACCTAGCAGATCACTAGTCCAGATAACACCAGGGGAACACCACAGTCCCCGTCTTCCAAGATTCTCCAGTGGATCAATTGTCTTTGTAAATCTCCAACCCACATCTCATCCAACCAGTGAAGAGAGGCTGTCTCCATGGCTGTTCAGTTTTCAGACTCCCCATCAGATTTGGAGCACAACATCCTATGTAAACCTAATTCCATGCACAAACATCTCGCTATAACCACCGCAATCAGCTCAAACTTAGCTTTTAGCAGAGATCCCATGAGCCCCTTTCATTGTCACTGGTTGGACTCAGATATAATGTCCCTGCCAGTACATGGCTGGGTGAGTTTGGGCATAGATATGTTCCAAGCGCGTAGGGAGTGAAGAAAGAGCAGGCAGGTTTGGGATTATTAAGGGGTTGAGGCTACCATGGAAGTTAGATTAAGGTTCTCATGGCAGTAAAGATACAGTTATCATGCATTTAAGGTTATTGTGGGATTAAGATTAAGGGTATCATGGCATTAGGGTTAAGGTTATGATAGGTTATCATGGGTATAGGGTTATCATCAGGGTTATGCTGAGGTATTATCAGGGGGACTAGAAGCCGAAGAGAGAGAACTCTGCATCCCATTGAAATCACAGGACTAATTCTGGGAGGTGGAATGCAACTGGAACACCTGGGTTCCCTTGCAATTCTCGGGCACGGCTCCAGGGCATTTAAAGGTAAAAGTGTTATTTACATAAGAAAATTGAATTAACACAAACTGTCTTGGTAAAACTTTAACTCACCCTGGTTCTGCCACTCTGTGGAAAAGCAAGCAAGCAAGCAAGACCATATTTCAACCCTAACCCCCTATTATAAACTTTCTCATAACCCCAATGATAACCCTCACCCAATGATACCCTTAATCCTAACCCAATGATAACCTTAACCCCAAAATAACCTTAACCCTTACTCGAACCCTGATAATACCAATTTATCAACCCTGCTCTAACCCACTATGCCCTTCTCCCACCCCATGACTGGGAATGGACCCAGGAGCCCTGACTACCAGCCTCATTCTCATTCCACATGCACACGGCAGGTAAGGTTGGCATTTCGCTGTGGGTGTCTTACCTGCCTGATTCTGACTCCCCTGAGCACCTAGGGAGCAAAGAAGTCACAGATATTAATGTGTGAAGGGCGGGGGGAGTGATACACAGTCATTGCTATACATTATACACAGTCTGCACAGTGTCTCTTAGAGAATGGGTTCCAGTCGCTTCACCCACAGTTCTCAGGCTCCACCCACGCTCCTGAAACAGCCCTGCTATCCTCAGCAACAGTTAAACATCTTAGCAGCATTGCTATTCAACCCACCATCTGTAGGTTCCAGAGTCAACAACACCCAGTGGTCTGAATGGGGTGGCTCAGGAGTGAATGCAGAAATAGGGGCTAGATGGGGGTGGGGGTCTATGAATGGCAAAGGGGTTGGATCCACCTCTTCTTCACTAGCCCAATTCCCTCCCCCACAAGCCAGTTTTTCTCTCCCCTCCCCATGGGAGGTAGGGCCCCATCTCACCTCCACCCCACACTCACGCTGAGCCAGGCTCGTTGCCAGCAGTGCTATGGCCAGTGGGGAGCAGAGATGTCCCATGATCCAGCCTCGCCTGGTCCTGTCTTAGCTAAAACTAGCTGCCTCCATCTCTCCGACCAAAGCCCATCTGGGGAATGAACGCGCCTGGGCAGGTTTTTATAGACACAGCTCCTGCCTCCGCCCTCCCCAGAGCTAGGGAGAACAGATATGACTGATCCCACAATGAGCTGCTCAAGGAAACAAATGCTGCCAAATTCAGCACGCGAGCAAGGCATGACAGTTCTCATTCTGTTCTGCCTGGAATTGCCCCACTATTGGCAGACTGAAAAACCCAAACCAAAACTCGCAATGGCCAAGGTTAACATGAGGAGGTACCTGGTGATTTTCTCTTCTCTGTTTCATTAGCAATTGAATGTGCCAAGAACAGCTGGCCAAGGACAGTGCCCCAGCAAAGCTAAGGTTGTAATGGGGGTACGGTTCTCAGGGGGGTTCATAGATTCTAAGGTGAGAAGGCACCACTGTGATAGTCTGACGCCTTGTGTAACACAGGCCAGAGAACGGCCCCCAAATAACTCCTAGGGCAGAGCTTTTAGAAAAACTGCCCGTCTAGATTTAAAATTGCCAGTGAGGAAGAACCGACCATGGCCCTTGGTAATTTTTTTCAGTGGTTAATTATTCTCACCATTAAAATTTTACACCTTATCTCCAGCCGTTGGATCATGGTAGACCTTTGTGTGCTAGATTGAAGAGGCCATTATTAAATATTTGCTCCTGTGATGGGGAGTCCACCCTGCACAGGGCCTGGCAAGCTTAAGATGGCTGAGTGGGCCAGTTAAACTGTAACCAGGCCTTAGTGGGTCATAACCGAGTATGCCAAATTGAGGATGAACTGCTGAGAAATAGGGCAAACACAACCGAAAACTGGTAGTTATTCTTTTATAAGATAGACCAAACCAGTGTCAAAGTTAGAATCAAGACTCACAGTTTTTAGTTATAGACCACTCTGTTTTATTANAGTTCTTTACAAACAGTCTAATCAAATAATAGGTTCTTCTGATCCCAAAGGACCAGCCACACACCCCGGTCAATATATAACTTAGATCTTACCCAAAAATCACACAGGTGCCAATCCTTTAGTACCTAAAAACCAGAGGTAGAAAGAAAGAAAGAAAGAAAGAAAGAAAGAAAGAAAGAAAGAAAGAAAGAAAGAAAGAAAGAAAGAAAGAAAGAAAGAAAGAAAGATGAGAGTTAAAACTGGTTGAAGGAATCAATCACATACAGCAATGGCGAAGTCCTTGGTTCAGGCTTGTAGTAGTGATGGAATAAACTGCTGGACTAAGTCAAGTCTCTGGAGCACATCCACAGCTGGGATGGGTCATTCAGTCCATCGTTCAGAGCTTCAGTTTGTAGTAAAGTTCCTCCAGAGGTAAGAAGCAGGATTGAAGACAAAATGGAGGTGTTTCCAGGGTCTTTTATAGCTTTTGCCATTTGGAGGGCATCCCATTGTTCTTACTGTGGAAAATTACAGCAACAAGATGGAGTTTGCCCAATTTCCCTCAGTCATTTCAGGAAGCCATTAGCTATACTCCAGACAGCACCTTTATATGACAGTCCACTCAGTGTAGATGAGCATCTTCCATGGTCTACTGTCAACCAAGTGTTTCTTCATGAACCACTTAATCTGAACAGTTTCTCCAAGATGTGCTGAGCGTTACCTTGTGGGCGTTACCCCAGGAGTAAACATTTGAAATCCAGGTAGAGAGCCAGTACTCATAACTTCAAATACAAAAATGATACCTGCATTCAGCTAGCATAATCCTAACCAGCAAATCCTAACCTTTTCATAGACACCTCACTTGACAACCTTTGCACAAGATTTGCTGCAAATATTTAACAGTGGTTGCAACAATGCTTTATATGGTTATATTGTAACCAGATAACGTCACAGCCCATTGTTAAATATTTGCTCTTGTGGTGGGGAGTTCACCCTGCACACAGCCTGGCAAGGTTAAGATGGCGGAGTGGGCCAATTAACTGCCCAGGATGCACCTGGAGAAGGAGCCAGGGAACAGGGATTTAAGTAGAACAGGCTCCACTGTGCAGGAAGAGGCGAGGCCTATATAAGATAGGAAGCTGGCAACAGAAGCGGTGGGAGGGAAGGCGTCTCTAGTCACTCCCTGAGAAGAGGAAGTGTGGCTTGCCATGCCCAGAGAAGGGGAGAGCCAGAGAGGCAGGCAAGGCTCAGGGGAAAAGCAGCGAGGTGTGGGGAAGGTTGCACCTGGGCTGCTAATGAGAGGGTCCCTGGGATGGGACCCAGAGTAGAGGGTGGTCCCCGGTCCCCATACCAACCACTGATGAAGTAACACCGGCAAGGAAGTGAGCAGGAAGACTGCCTGAGCTCATTTGTCCAGAGGTGACCTGGCCAGAGAGCCGAGTCATGAAGAGGAGGCTGTGGTTCCTGGAGCGAGAGGGATCCACAGAGCGTGAAGACAACACAAGAGACACCACGAGGGGAAGGCGCAGTGCCTGGCCAGAGCTAATCCCCAGGACAGCCAGGAGGAGACGCCACTGTAGTGAACCCTGTAACAGTTCCCTGTGCAGGTTCTTAAAGATTGGGATCAAGTCACCCCTTTGCCCTCTCTTTCATAACCGAAATAAATTGACCTCTTTGAGTCTATCATTCTAAGGCAGGTTTTCTAATCCTTCAACATTTTCGTGGCTCTTCTCTGACCCCTCTCCAGTTTATCAACATCCTTCTTGAATTCTGGGCACCAGAACTGGGCACAGGATCCCACCCGTGCTAAATACAGAGGTAAAGTAACCTCTCTGCTCCTACTTGAGATTCCCCTTTTATGCGTCCCAAGATCACACCCCTGTTTTTAGTCATATTAAAACACACATTGTTTTCTTCCACCAAGTGATCTACATCGTTCGGAATCAGTGACCGGTCCTCTTCATTATTCACCACTCCCCCAATTTTTGTATCATCTTCAAACTTTATCAGTGATGATTTTGTTTTTTGCCAGGTCATTGATAAAAATGTTAATAAAATGTTGATAAATGCAAAGTAATGCACATTGGAAAACATGATCCCAACTCATCAAACAAAATGTTGGGGTCTAAATTAGCTGTTACCACTCAACAGATTTTGGAGTCATTGTGGATAGTTCTCTGAAAACATCTCCTCAGTGTGAAGCGGCAATCAAAAAAACTAACAGAATGTTAGGAACCATTAGGAAAAGGAAAGATAATAATTGAGAAATATCATAATGCCACCATATAAATCCATGGTATGCTCACCCCTTTAATACTGTGTGCATATCTGGTCACCACATCTCAAAAAAGATATATTAGAATTGGAAAAGGAAGAGAGGAGTGCAACAAAAATGATTAAGAGTATGGAACAGCTGCCATATGAGGAGGAATAAAAAAGAATGGGATTTTTCAGCTTGGAAAAGAGATGACTAAGGGAGATATGACAGAGGTGTATAAAATCATGAATGGTGTGGAGAAAGTGAATAGGGAAGTATTATTTAGTCCTGCACATTACACAAGAACCAGGGCAGCAGGTTTAAAACAAACAAAAAGAAGTACATCTTCAAACCATGCAAAGTCAACCTGTGGGACTCACTGCCATGGGATGCTGTGAAGGCCAAAAGTATAACTGGGTTCAAAAAGAATTAGATAAGTTCATGGAGGATAGGTCCATCAATGGTTATTAGCCAAGATTGTCAGTGTGGCTTCCTGGAAAACTAAACAAAAACATGTGATGGCCCGGGTCACCAATTGGAGGCCTATGGTGATTTTCATTTCCCCATGTTATTACCAACTGTATGTGCCAAGAAGAGAGAGCCTAAGATAGTACCAAGGACAGGGAGATGGTTATCATGGAGCTAGGGATATGATTATCCTGGGGTGAAAGTTATCATGGGGTGGGGTTATTGTGGGGTTCAGGTTACCATGACTTTTAGGGAAAAGATTATCATGGAGATTAGGGATAAGGCTATCATTGAGTTGCGGTTATCCTGGGGTTAGTGGTAAGTGCCATTTTCCACCCTGTTGCTTGGACTTTGTCGTTTTTCTCTTTGCATCACCTCTGTGACAATTTGGGGAATCTGCTCCGTATGTCTTGTGAATTCCAGTCAATCATGTGAAGACATTATTACAAAATTGTTGGGCTGTGGAGCCTCCATGTGGAATCTGACATTTCTTGACTGGGGAGGGCTGGGTCACCAAGACTAGGGACAATGGTCACTCATTAGACCCTAAATGGTCACCCATTCAGGCAGAAACACATTGGAAATTGGGTTGGCTGAGACTGGCAGGATCTACCGGTCCAACTCCTCTGCAGGGAGGGGGAAGACGAAAATCAACCATGGCAGAACAAAGAAACCAGGTATTGGGATGGGGGACATGTAACCTGGAGGGAAGGCACAAGAACGGCAGAGATGGGAAGGAGAGGGGACGAGATGGGCAGGCTTTGATAGCCGGGAGGGGATTCCTGTTTAACTGTGGACCAGCCAAGGTGAGAAAAAGGCAGCTGAGCTGGAAAGACACTGAAATTTGGAAGAAAAGTCATGAGCTGTGGGGAAAGGGTGTGGGGCAGCCATGGGGATTCTGTCCAAACACAAAGGATGGTCCAGACCATTGAGGAACCTGAGCCAGGGAAATGCCCATAGGTGTATTGGGTATTTTGTCTAAAGTTGTGTATTTTTTGTGCTAGTAAGCAGTTTGGGGTCGATCAAAATGATTGAATTTGCCAAATAGTTTCAGATAAAAAATTAAAAGTAGAACCATTTCTTTCACATATTCCAAACAAAACTTTTCAAGTTTTCGCTTCAAAGCAATTCTTTATTTTGAAATGTATCTAGATTTATATTTTTAAAAAAATTAATAAAAAGGGGATTGAGAAAGAAAGAAAGAAAGAAAGAAAGAAAGAAAGAAAGAAAGAAAGAAAGAAAGAAAGAAAGAAAGAAAGAAAGAAAGAAAGAATTGGAGATGAAATTAAATGATAACTGGCCAGTGACAGACCAGGTTTAAGCAATGAGTATGCTAAGCACCTTTTATTCAGGCTGAATAAAAGAAGCAAGGAAGCCCCATTGTGTCATGAGAGAGCTGGACATAGTACAAGCCACCACCCAAGACAACCAGCCACGTGGTGAAGCCTGAGTGAAGCTGGGGAGGCTGAGGGACTGGTTGCAAAGGCAGGGGCAAACTGTGTGAGAGAGGCAAGAGTCAGCCAACAGTAAGAGAAGCCATGGAGAGCATGAGGGAAAAGAGGGACAGAGCTCCTTGCAGCACAGGACTGGCTGGAGATGTAGCGTTAGGAATTTCTGAGCAACGGAACTGCCTGCTATGGTTTGTCCCTACTGAGTTCAGGGAAGCAGGGCTTTGTGTGTGCATTCTTTGTGAACAAACAGGATTGCCCCCAAAGAACAGACCTGACTCATAGCATCATCCTCTTCTTACAGAAATAATCTGGCAAAGCTCCGAATGTTAGCGAAACCTGTGGGGCCAATGGAGCCACATTTCCTTTGTAACTTCTCCCCGGGGCCATTATCAACACCGAGAAGGGATCAACTTACCATCTTGAAGAGCCTCCTGCTTCTGTTTAATCTGCCTTGGTGTGAACAATAGTAAATAACTATGTTATTTTTTTTCTTTTAAGCGACGTAGGGCTGTGCCCGTGAATTGCTAAGTGAATCCAGGCACGTTGGCACCATCCCAGTTTGACTCACTGCATTTCTCTTTCAGACAATTAGCCCTGTGATATCAACAGGGTACAGAATGCCCCTCCCAGAGCTGGGGATAGAACCCAGGAGTCCTGGCTCCCAGCCCCCCCTGCTCCAATCCACCAGCCCCTACTCCCCTCCCAGAGCCAGGGAGAGAACCCAGGAGTCCTGGCTCCCAGCCCCCCCTGCTCTAACCACCAGTCCCCACTCCCCTCCCAGAGCCGGGAGAGAACCCAGGAGTCCCGGCTCCCAGCCCCCCCGCTTTAACCACTAGTCCCCACTTCCCTTCCAGAGCCGGGGATAGATCAGATGCAGCATTCAAAAGTTACCCTGTTACCGACAAAGAGAGAAACATCCAGACAGAGCAGGGCCGATCACTTGGATGTAAGGGACTTTGCAGGCTCCACAGAAAACTTTCCTCTGTCTATTTAGATTGCAAGTGCACAGTTGGGGTCTGTGCAGCGCCAAGCACAATGGGGAGACGATCGTGATTGGGGTCTGTGCACAAAGGGGGCCCTGAGGTGGCCCAGGGTTTGTGTAGCACCCAGCACGACACATTCCCTTATCTCAGTCAGTGTCTATTCACCTTCCATCACTATGTTCCCCCTTCCTGATCTCCTTTGGTCTCTGTCATTTCTACTTTGATTAATAAAACATCTTTTTATAAGGAATCTCACACCACCACTTTGATCATAAACCATTTACCTTACGTGCGACTAATGGAACACCCATGAAATCTGACCTATCCACTGCTCTGAAAAGAAAGGTCTGTTTCCATGAAAAATTTCCACTTTTTCTCAAAAAATGAAAAGCAACATTTGGGGCATAAAACCGTGAACTTCTTGAGGTTTTTTTTTTTTTTTAAATCAAAATCAAAATATGCCCCTCCCTGCAAACAGTTCCCATTTAAAAAGTAAACAGTCAAAGGTGCTGAGAAAAATGGCAGAGGTCTTTTTCCAATAAAATTTTTGACTTTTCATTGAAAATACAAAACCCAGAAGATGTGGCCCAAAAACTTGATTCCACCCCGCTTCTCTGGTCCCAGCGCAGGAATCACACACTTTTCTGGAAAAATTACTCTCAAGGTTTTAATTTCCCAGTTCTATTTCAGAATCCTGGATCCACCTTGAAATCCCAATTTCCCATTAAAACCCAATTTCCCATCAAACTCCTAATTCTGAGGAGAAATTTCTCACCCAGCAGGCACATGTTGTGAGCATCTGGTTGGGTTAAAATTCACATGTGGCCTTGACCACCCCCATCAGATCAGAAAGCCAGGCGGTGCCCTGAGCTTTTCCAATCCTTTTCCTAGTTGCTTCAGACAAGACAATTGAATGCAAATCTATTTCACTGATACTGTTCTGAACAGAAGCAGCAGAATTGAAGAGGCTACAGTATAATTTCCCCTCTGAACTTCTCACTGGTGCTTTGCTATAGTTATGATGTTTAACAGCAAACACACAGAGACGTTGGATAAAAATGTAAATAGCCTGGCTGAAAGGTTGCAACATAACATGAATTTATTCTTTAGAATCCAGACCGATAACACACAAGAACCCGAAAACAGAGAGAGATAAAACAGGCTGCTCCCTTAAAAGATAGAGAGGCACCACTCAATGCACCTTACTCTAGGCTGGCTCTCTGCAGAACTGACTCTAATCACAAGCTTCCCTACTAGGGTGACCAGATGTCCCGATTTTATAGGGACAGTCCCGATACTTGGGGCTTTTTCTTATATAGGCTCCTATTACCCCCCACCCCCATCCCGATTTTTCACACTTGCTATCTGGTCACCCTATTCCCTACAAGCCCAGGAACCCCCCCGAGAATTTAAACTGATTGATCAGAATTTTAATAATGTTTTCAACACACCACAATAGCCATTCACACAGGGGGCGCTGCAAAGCCAAGGAAGTGCTTCTCATCCCCCCTCACAAGCTCCCAGCCGCTCCATCTGTGCTGGCACTAACTCTGGAGAGGTAAGCCAGCTCCAGGGATAATAGCCATTAAGTTGATAGAGGCCCAACTGGCTCTGGGCTCATTCCACAAACCAGGGCACTGTTTCGGGGTGACCCCCTCTGTGGTCTGCTTCAGGAAACACAAGGCCTACAGGCTGAGGCCTGTATGATTTTAGCTTAGCCATACTAGGCCATACATATGCTTGACGTAAGTGACCAAAGAATGACCCTATGCTACAAGATTATGGGAAAAGATGTACCCATGGGTGACATTGTGAAAAATGACAAGATACCCGGTAGTCACATTTTTCTAACACACGCCCTAGCTGCAGGGTGCACGATGTGCACAAATGCGAACGAGGTATAGTCAGAATCACATTATAAAAAGAGGGTGCCCAGATTAGGAAAACTGAGCTCCCTATGGGAAACTCCAGCAGGAACCATCCCTCTACTGAAAGTCAATCCGTAAGAGACCCATCAGACCCCAGCACTATTGTTAAAGATGTGAGTATAACTATATTTGTAACTTGTGCATAGGTCTGTATAGAACAGTGCAGGGCAGGGGAGGCTCTCATAACGGTGTGTAAGTCCAGCTATCATTTTGGAAGCTGTCCGAAGGGGTGGAGTGAACAGAGTATTGAGACATTCTGGGAAGTTGCAAGAAATGTGTGGGAGGAGTTTCGGGAGGGCATGGAAAGCAGTTCTGTATCGACTGTAGGAGCAGGGCCGGCGCAACCCATTAGGCGACCTAGGTGGTTGCCTAGGGTGCTACTATTTGGGGGGCGCCGGCGCCCCGGGCGGCCGTGGAAATTTGGGGGAGGGACCTTCCGCCGCCGCTGTTGGGGGCGGCATTTCGGGGGCGGGACCTTCCGCCGCCTAGGGCGCCGAAAAAGCTGGCGGTGCTCCTGTGTAGGAGGCGGGGGGTGAGCATGCATGTGTTATGCCTGGAGCGTGATTAGGGACTTCAACCTTTCTGTTTGCTCCTCCATCACTTTTATCACCTGCTCCTGGCCCTTTACAATGTGCTCCTCACTCTCCTTTCTATCCTGCCTTTCTATCTTAAATTTTTCCTTCAGGGTCTCTCTCCACTCCCTGTGTTCTTTTTACTCAGCCTCTGAGGATCGGGGCACCTCTCGGAACACGTCCTCCTGGCTTCGCCTTGGTCTCTTCCTTATTTGACGTAGGTGCTCTGCCGGTGTGTAGGGGGTTCCCCTGAAGGCCACATCTGCAGCATAACAAGAAACAATACACAGAAGCTTAATGGTTAGTTTATACAGAGCATTGAATGATAATAGTAAACTACACCTCTTGTAACATACCAGTCACTTTCTCACTGTCCCTTGGCAAGCACGCATCTCAGCGAACACCCTAAACATGG
Organism: Platysternon megacephalum; assembly: GCA_003942145.1. NCBI lineage: Eukaryota > Metazoa > Chordata > Testudines > Platysternidae > Platysternon > Platysternon megacephalum. The sequence goes on from QXTE01000454.1 coordinate 454,750, forward strand.
TGAGTTCGGCACGGGGGGAGTTGGGCGTTCAAGAGAGGGCAAAGGTGTTAGGTGTCTTTTTTAAGGGGATCACTGTGCTTGACTAGAGACCATATTGTAAATTTGGTCCCTCATTTTCCAAAGGCAGGTGTCATTGTAGCCGATATCTCACTCCTGTGGGTAAGCAAGGGAGCGTCTTCTACATGCAGGTGGCTTCAGACCGGGTCCCTATGCTGCTCGCCTGTGTACCGCTTTGGTCCCTGCACAAGTGAGTGCCAAGGAAAGTTTCCTACAAGGGGGAAGGAACAAAGCAGCTCTGCCAAGGAGCCTTAGGCAGAGGATTGGCGAGTACCTCCATGAAAGTTTCTTAGAGAGCTCTCTGGAGGATTCCAGTGAAATCTGGGTGCGCATCAACACACCGTACTGCCCCACTGCTTAGCTGCCCAAGGGAATGTGGAGCACATTCAAACACAGCTAGTCTTGCACATGTCCATCCCTTCACCCTTTTCTACAATATGCAGAGCAAAGAACAGCTCTACTTCACATATAACTGAGCAGCATCGACTTAAAAAGATCACTTACCAGAGCCCTCCTCTTCTGCCTCATGCGCACCAGAGTTGGACCGCTGGGACTGGCTAGACCACTCCAGAGCGGAAAGTAGCTCCTGACTCACTGCACCACCAGACAACCCTGCCGTGTGCTCCACATCCTCCAGCTTGACCTCTTTGTCCACGACGTCATCCTCTGGATGAAGTCCACTGTCTGCTGCCTCCAGCTGCACCAAAGTATCTACAGGGCTCTTGGTGGTGGAGGTGGAGTCACGGCCAAGGATGGCGTCCAACTCCTTATAGAAGTGAAAGGTCTTCAGCACAGCACCAGAGCAATGGTTTGCCTCCTGGTACGCCTGCCTCAGCTCCTGTATCTTCGCTCGGCACTGGCCCATGTCCCATTGTAGCAGGGTGGGGCTCATGGGGCATGGCCCTATGAAGAGATCCAGAGGGCCCGGGTGTGGGATAGGGAGGGAGCACCCTTCCGCAGGACTCGCTTGAGGTAAACCTGAGAGAGACTGTTGAGCTCCTGGCTCCCAACCTCTTATATAGGCCAGCTGTGGCCTGATTGGGGTGTGGCCCAGCTGTGGCCACTTCCCCAATCAGCAGAGCTTTTAGAGCTGCCGCCCTCTCCACCCGAGCTCCAAGAGGACCCGGACCAAATAAAGATTATTAAAGATGGAACAGCCCGGGACGGTGTATCTCTGGTCTGGATGGACCATGTCTGCCAGCATGGACCCCAGGTGCAGCGAGATGCCCTTTGCTATGACTTTGTAATCCGAGCTGAGGAACGAGACGGGACGCCAGTTCTGAAGGTCACCGAGGTCCCTCTTCTTGGGTAGCAAGGTGAGCACGGCTCGCCTGCATGACAGAGGGAGGACCCCGCTCCCCAAGAACTCAGCCCAGCAGGAGGGTGGTGGATGGCAGGTAGGTTAGCCCTAGAGTGTTAAAGGCCCTTTTCCCTATAAGCTGAGAAGGAGTTACCTCAGCTCAGCTAGGGCCACCAGTGACGGCTGGGAGATCGGCTACTCCAGGGTGAGAGGGGAAACATCCAAACTGAGTGCCTGTCTAGGGGAAGGGCTGGCACCCCGGGGCCAACAACAGCACAACACCCCCCAGGGCAGGGGTGCCCCTTTATTTTGTGTTAGTGAATTTGTTTCTTTTGTCTGATGGAGGAGCGGTTCTTGGGCCTGCCCCAGGCCTAGCCAGAGACGATTGATCAATAGCCACAGAGGGGGCGGACAAGCGCTGTCCAGAGTGGGGCTCATTTACTGGAGGGGGAAGTGCTGGGCNCCAGGGGTGCCCCTTTATTTTGTGTTAGTGAATTTGTTTCTTTTGTCTGATGGAGGAGTGGTTCTTGGGCCTGCCCCAGGCCTAGCCAGAGACGATTGATCAATAGCCACCGAGGGGGCGGACAAGCGCTGTCCAGAGTGGGGCTCATTTACTGGAGGGGGAAGTGCTGGGCCCGGCCAGACGGAGGAGGTAGTGATGTAGTGATGGAGGCCAAAGATGGCTTCTCTTCTGGCTTATAGCTCCCAAAGTTCAACGAGCTTGTTTGAAGAGGCAGGACGGCCTCAGGCTGTTCTTCCTGCCTGGGGTTTCNGGCCCTGCCACAGCGTGTAGTGATGGAGGCCAAAGATGGCGTCTCTCTTCTGGCTTATATCTCCCAAAGTTCAAGGAGCTTGTTTGAAGAGGCAGGACGGCCTCAGGCTGTTCTTCCTGCCTGGGGTTTCCCGTCCCCTTGTGTGTAAATGGGGCTTCCATTGTTTTCATCCCACCAGGCTTAATTTACCTAAGAGACAGGTAAATAACTCCCCCCTCATCTGGGCAGGAACTGCTCCTTCCTTTGTCTGGCCACACACTTTCAAACATAGTATGTCCATAATTCCCCCATAGTGTTACTACAGACATTTCACAATGACATTCATCACCAGCATGTCAGAAAAGACCTCGCTCCGTCCACGCTTCTAATACAGGAATATCGTATGCAATCAGTTTACTCAGTTGCTTATCTGAGCCCCCCTGTTTTTATCGCCCAGTAAATCTTTGCAAATGATTCTTCGGCAAAGTAAAACCCAGACCGAGCTCCTAGACATCAGGCTGTCTTCTCCGCACTTATCAGTGTGAGCTTTGCCTCCACCCCTTGTTAATGTGCTGGGTCTGCGTGCTACTCGTATGGAAATGGAGGGAAACACACGGTCCTTTCTTTGGGATAGACCGATTTAACAACTCCCCTGCTACACCTGGTTTGAACACAGTTTAGTGACCATTCCAGTGTATGTCCATAACCCTTAATACCACTTGCGTACATACACCACACAAGGATATGAATGAGCAGAGAGCTTTTACTTTTCAAACGATACCTCACAAGGAGTATTTTGCACAAAGATTGTTACAATAGTGTGTAGGGTGCGATTACTGGGGTCTACTGTCACAGGTGACATGATCTCGCTGCACCAAGGGCAAGGAACGGCTGGTGTGGGATGGGGACCCAATCTAGGAAGGGGGGGGGGGGGCACAGGGTCAGCCGCAGAAACACAGGTAGGAGAAGGATGATGGCAGAGGGACTGGCCCCACTTGGAGTAGCACTGCTCCGAATGAAAGTCACACCAGGCACGTTCGCCTTGATCCAATCGTTGTGGGCATTCAGGCGGTTGTAGACTCCAGGATAACCGGGGACAACTCTGGTTACCCCATTCAGTGTCGTCGTCAGGAACCAGCTCGCAATCCCAGCAAGGTACCAGGTCCCGTCCTTCTTACACACCAGGGGTCCCCCACCATCACCCTAGAGAGGGGGAAAGAAATGCGGTTGGAAGGGAGGGGACCAGTCTCCATCGTCCACAAGGGCGATGGTGGATTCTCCATCTCTCGCTGGCTTCACATCCCCACTGGCTGCCTTTCCGGAAGATGCTTTATCCAGACAAAAGTCTTTGGGCTCAGTGAAGGGGTAACCGGGTGCAGTTGTGGGCTGGGTTATACAGGAGGTCAGATTGGATGGGCTGACGGACCCTGCTGACTTTACACAATATGGTCACATCCTCAAGCCAAGAGGTGTCTGTCTTGTCTAAACACTGGGGAGTGAAGTCAGGGTTCAGCCCCTCCATCCAGGCCCACTGTTTGGTGGGTCCCCCCAACACACAACACTGAACCAACAGGGACAATGGGCCAGGAAGAATAGGGTCGTCACTATTGCTGGGGGGTTGTGCCCCACCCAGCAGAAAGGGAACCCTGATCTTTTGGGGGGTCTGTATTGCCCAGCACAAAGGGGGTCTCCCAATCTCAGGCAGAGTCTAGAGAATCTCACCCAAGCAAACCCTTTATAGCCTTCCACGGACCCGGCACACAACATGTCGTCTTTGACGGGGTTGTCACCCGCCGGCTTCTGTAATGCTTCCCGGAAGTGATCGTTGCAGATCGTGGAGTTTATGGTGAGCACCTCCAGCTCCTGCAGGGTCTCCGCTAGGGAAGAATTCTCTGCAATGAAAGGCCCGAGGGCTGGGTGACTCATGTGGCATGAGTGGACGTCACATGAAAAGCTGTCACATTAAGGGTCTATAAGAAGTTCCCAGATCTGAGAGAGGAGTGGGGTCTAGGTGGTTAGAGCAGGGGGGGCTGGGAGCCAGGTCTCCTGGGTTCTATCCCCAGATCTGAGAGAGGAGTGGGGGTCTAGGTGGTTAGAGCAGGGGGGGCTGGGAGCCAGGTCTCCTGGGTTCTCTCCCCAGCCTGGGAGTTGAGTGGGATCTAGTAGGGGGGCAGTTGGCCAGTTTAACACCTGCTAAAGGCAACAACCCAGATTTTAAAAGTATTTTAGGGGTTGCTCTGCTCAGCTTTGCAGCCCTGAACTGATTTAGGAGCTTAAGTCTTATTTTAGACACTTGGGGCCAGATTGTCAAAGGGAGTTGGGCACCTATGGACACAGGAAGGCACCCAGGGGGATTCTGGAAAGCTCCGAGGCAACTACAAAAGCTGGCACTTTGCAACAAAACTCTAATGGAGTGTCAAAGGGAATTAGGCTCCTTACCTGTATGGCTATGCTTGAATACCCCATTTGGAGCCTGTCTGCGTTTTACGTGCCTAAATCCCTTTGACACCATGGCCTGTAGATGCATTTGAAAATTCTGCCCTTTGTTTACACACCAATTTGCCCTGATTTGGTTCAATGGGTTTAAATCTCTGAACAGATGCTGCTCAGATTCAGGCAAGTGCTACAACTAAGTGTGTGATTTGAAACTGCTTGGTGGCAACTGCTTGGCTGACTCGGACACTGCTTCCTGTTGGTCTTCAGCTGGCATCAGTAAATATATAGGTGCAAACTAAACCAAGAGGAGTGGTTTGAAACCCATATTAGGGTGCACACACACATACCCCCCTCAAACATGCACATCCATTCATTGTGCCAGGAATTAAATCCCCCATAACATAAATAACAATATTATCCATCAAATTATAATTACTGTTAAGAGCTTTTTGTTTTTCATCAATTAAAATGTTCACAGTTGTGCAAAATTATGGGGTTAAGCTTTTTTCATTTTTATTTATTTACATTTTAACAGTTGTGGAAAATTATGGGGGGGGGGGGGGCAGGCAATAATTATTTAATGCCAGTAGTGGTTGAGATTCAAAGAATTAAAGATTTATAACCATTAAAACACAAATTATCAATATCCCGTGTCAAAAAATACAAAGTAAATGGCCTTAAATCAAACTCTAATTAGTTCTCAAACCTCATTATTCTTTGCCTATCTATTAATTTCGATTATTACCAATAGAAATTTTTTTGTTGGTTTGTGTATGTACGGTGAAATCAACATTGACTTATAAAGAAATCGTTCCAGACCTGTATATAATGATGCCTGTATAACTGTTCAGCTTGATACCAGTCAGCTCTGTGTTCTTGGGGAACCAGGGCACAGTATCCAGCCTGTCTGACTCATGAAAGACACCCCCCCCCCCAGTCTCTGCTTGAACCAAAACTGATCAGAGAAAAGCCGTGCAGAGAGCAGTGAAGGGCGGTGGGAGACACACCTAGACCCCTCCTGACAAGGGTGACAANGCACAAATTATCAATATCCCGTGTCAAAAAATACAAAGTAAATGGCATTAAATCAAACTTTAATAAGTCCTCAAACCTCATTATTCTTTGCCTATCTGTTAATTTTGATTATTACCAATAGAAATTTTTTTGTTGGTTTGTGTATGTACGGTGAAATCAACATTGACTTATAAAGAAATCGTTCCAGACCTGTGTATAATGATGCCTGTATAACTGTTCAGCTTGATACCAGTCAGCTCGGTGTTCTTGGGGAACCAGGGCACAGTATCCAGCCTGTCTGACTCATGAAAGACACCCGCCCACCAGTCTCTGCTTGAACCAAAACTGATCAGAGAAAAGGCTTGCAGAGAGCAGTGAAGGGCGGTGGGAGACACACCTAGACCCCTCCTGACAAGGGTGACAAGATTAAGGCATCTCCATTAGCATACAGAATGGAGAACAGAGAATCGCATGGAACTCTGGGACCAGAAAAGCAGGGAAGCACGGCATGATGGGGGATCTCTGCTCCAGATGTTAATGAACGTACGCCTGCCCACTCCCAGCTCAGCAGTTATCAGACCAATTCTAGTAGTGAATCCTTGATTGAGATCCAAAATACTGAAGCAGCCTAATTGCATTTTGAGCTCCCTGGAAGAAACCACCACCCATAGCCAAGAGTGATCAGCTCCTATTGTCTAGCCTAAAGAAAACCCTCGAGTCATCAGTTTACTCATAAACAAATCGAGTGTTCTCCCTTGAACCATTGTATTTTCTCTACAAAACCCCCTACCTATGCCCAAGTCAGTGTTCTGATGCATAGACCCAAACTCTGCATCAGTTCCACTGGGATTCCATCTCCTGACTGGTCGTGCTGGGGGCTCTGCCTGTCTCCAGCCCTCAGGACCCTGAGCTACCACCATCACCTGGGAACCCCGACCAGTTCAAGCCTTGTGGAGTGGGTGAGATTCCCCCCCCCCCCCTGTTTTCTTTTCTACCTCAGGTATTAACCTTTAATAATGTAACTGTTGTGTTGGTTTAGCCTCCTTGTGTAGTTATCACTATTATTCAATACATAACTTTTATGGTTAGGCTGGTTGCTTCCCTGTCTCTCTCTCTCTGCACTTTACTCTTTTGTGTTTCTAGCTTCCCCATTTACTCTGCAGCAACGCTTCTTGTACCTAAGCTAAAGATCCCTGTAGCGCCCAAAAATACTGTGGGGTTTGCTCATCAAGTGGGTTACTACCAGTACAATTGTAATGTGAAAGTAGGGATAGGGACGTGCTGAACCTGTGGCACATAAGGGGGTCAGCTTGAGAGTGCTGATTGACCCAGTCCACTCAGACTTGCTGTGTGTGTGTGTGTGTGTGCGCTCATCTGATTCTGGGACTGGAGGAACCCAGCCCTGGGGAACCTAGGTCCTGCAGGATAGCTCCATTGGGAGGGAACTTGCAGAAGGGAGAAGTAGAGCTCCGTATGAACACACAAGTGACACAAGCAGTACATTAATAGAATTACAGAGCCCCCCCACCCCCTTCCCAGGAGAGTAACCCTAATAAATGAGCATACCCCAAAGTAACGGGCACATCTGGTAACAGTACAACTGTGGCTGTTTAACCATAAGAACGGCCAATGGTCCATCTAGCCCAGTATCCTGTCTTCCAACAGTGGCCGGTGGCATTCAGAGGGAATGAACAGAGCAGGGCAAATTATTGAGTGATCCATCCCTTTTGTCCAGTCCCAGCTTCTGGGGTTGAGTTCCGCTGCTGAATTGTGCGTTGCGTGAAGAAGTATTTCCTGTTTCTTTTTAACCTGCTGCCTATTAACTTCATTGGTTGATCCCTGGTTCTTGTGTTATGTGACGGGGTAAACAGCACTTCCCCATTCACTTTCGCCACACCATTCATGATTTTATAGACTTTGTGATGGGGTGTGCACGCCACAGTAGCCCAGCAAGAGCTGGGGGTGGCCAGATGGGCCTAAGCTACTAATTAGGCTGAAAGCCAGGGAGTTAATTGATGAGGAACAGGCTCACCTGGACAGGAACAGGTGGAGCCTGTCGAAAGCCAGGTAGCTGGCAAGAGGTGGGAGCATAGGCTCCCTGAGAGGAGGGAGTGGAGAAGCTGGTGAACCCAGAGAAGGGGGGAGCCAGCTAGGTAGGAAAAATCCCAGGGAAACAGTAACAAGTTCTAAGGCAATACAGGCCTAGGCTGCATGTTATAGGGTCTCTGGGATGGAATCCAGTGTAGAAGGTGGGCCTGGGTTCCCCTACCAGCCACTGGGCAGTGGCTCAGGGCACTGGAGACACCAGCCAGACAGCCAGTCTGGAAATACTCTTTTCCCAGAAGCGGAGGGACTTAGTGACCATGCACCAGAAGCGGCAGCACCAAGAGCAAGAGAGGCCACATACAGAGAGAAGATGGGCAGAGAGACTGCAGAGCAGGGTGCAGCTGAAAGCCTGAGCTAATCCCCAGAGCAACCAGCAAGAGGCACCACGAGCAGAGGGAACCCCATCACAAGTGGCGGAGAATGCGGGCACTCGGTCTCCCCTGAGGTAAGGGGACAATTCAGAGGACTGAACATCGGCTGCAGGGCTGTAGGAGATGGCAGGCCCTGATGTAAAGGGACCAAGAGACACTGTATAGCACGGTCAGCCCGATACAATTGGAGAGTGTTGACCAATGCAGCACAGGATACCCCTGAGGTGAGGGGATAAGCGAAAAGATAATGGAGTCACCTTGGACTGAGGCCTTCTTTGCAGAGGGCAGCAAGACCCTTCCAGGATGGGCCCCAGACCTGTAAACCCAAAGAAGGGGATAGACAAATGGCAAGGGCAGATCCAGGCCCTATTGAAGCAGGTTCTTGAGAACCAACAAAGACTGAGGGAGGCAAACTTGTGCCTGCAGAAATACTTGCTGAATATTTTGAGCGGCAGCATTACTTATTTAAATGTCGGAGAGAGAAGACAGGGAAAGGCCGGAGGGACTGGGAGCAAGAGGGGAGGTCCAAGGCCAGGAGGCCAGAGCCGCAGCCGAAACTCTGTTATGCCTGTGGTCAGAGGGGACACCTAAAAAGGGAGTGCCCCTATTTATGTTGTGAAAAAGAAGTTCCCCAGGCAGTGGGAGTTGTAAGGGGACCCAAAAGAGTCGCACCAGCTAAGAGGGTAGGTAGAGGAGGGCGCTGTTATTCATGTGGGGAGGTGGGACACATAAAATGGAATTGCCCCGAAAATTAAAAAATAGGAATGGCTCAGAGAAAGGTAAGGTTCCCAGGAAGGGGGAACATGAAGCCCATAATACTAATGCTGTACTGAGAATGTGGGGGAAAGGGTAGCTGTTCCATCCATGCACTTGACCGGGGGTAATAAGGAAATGGAAGATACAATGTCTGGAACAGAAAGAGCCCAGATTGACAAGGGAATGACCACAGAGATAAAACAGGCTACTGTGGAGACCCAAACCCTGAAGGAAAAAAGGATGGCTGGAGTCCGAGGAGCAGGCGAGGGAGCTGCTGGAGAAACTGGAAGTGGCCGAACAGACCCTGCAAGCTGCAGAAGGGGACTTAGAGTTCCAGAGGGAACAGGTCCGGTATGCTCTGCAGAACAAGGAAAATGTGTTTTTCCTGTTGAAAGGAGAAGATGAAGAGTAGGAGGCATCCCTACCCCCGAGGATTACAAGTTTGAGGGAGAGGGTGTGTGATGGTCGTGAACCCCACACTGGCCCGGCAAAAGCTGGGGGGTGGCAGATGGGCCCATGCTACCAATTAGGCTGCAAGCCAGGGAGCTAATTACAAATTAAACAGTAATAAGTCGCCAGGACCAGATGGAATTTACCCAAAAGTTCTGAAGGAACTCAAATGTGAAACTGCAAAACTATTGACTGTGGTATGTAACCTATCATTTAAATCAGCTTCTGTACCAGATGACTGGAGGATAGCTAATGTGATGCCATTTTTTTAAAAAGACTCCAGAGGCGATCCTGACAATTACAGGTTGGTAAGCCTAACGTCAGCACCAAGCAAATTGTTGAAACTATAGTAAAGAATGGAACTGTCAGACAGATAGATAATCACAATTTGTTGGGGAAGAGTCAACATGGTTTTTGAAAAGGGAAATCATACCTCACCAATCTACTAGATTTCTGCAAAGGGGTCAACAAGCATGTGGACAAGGGTGATCCAGTAGTTATAATGTACTTATATTTCCAGAAAGCCTTTGACAAGGTCCCTCACCAAAAGCTCTTAAGAAAAGTAAACTGTGATGGGATAAGAGGGGGAAACAACGGGTAGTAATAAATGGTAAGTTTTCAAAATGGGGAGAGGTCAATAGTGGTGTCCCTCAGGTATCTGTACTGGGACCAGTCCTATTCAACATATTCATAAATGATCTGGAAAAGGGGGTGAACAGTGAGGTGACAAAATTTGCAGATGATACAAAACTACTCAAGATAGCTAAGTCCAAAGCAGACTGCGAAGAGTTACAAAGGGATCTCACAAAACTGGATGACTGAGCAACAAAATGGCAGATGAAATTCAATGTTGACAAATGCAAAGTAATGCATATTGGAAACCATAATCCCAACTATACATATAAAATGATGGGGTCTAAATTGGCTGTTACCACTCAAGAAAGAGATCTTGGAACCATTGTGGATAGTTCTCTGAAAACATCCACTCAATGTGCAGCGGGAGTGAAAAAAAATGAACAGAATATTGGGCACCATTAGAAAGGGAGAGATAATAAGACAGAAAATATCATATTGCCTCTATATAAATCCATGGTATGCCCACATCTTGAATACTGTGTGCACATGTAGTCGCCCATCTCAAAAAAAATATTTTGGAATTGGAAAAGTTTCAGAAAAGGACAACAAAAATGATTAGGGGTATGGAACAGCTGCTGTGTGAGGAGAGATTAATAAGACTGAAACTTTTCAGCTTGGAAAAGAGACAACTAAGGGGGGATATGATAGAGGTCTATAAAATCATGACTGGTGTAGAGAAAGTAAATACAGAAGTGTTTTTTACTCCTCATAACACAAGAACTAGGGATCACGAAATGAAATTAATAGGCAGCAGGTTTAAAACAAACAAAAGGAAGTATTTCTTCACACAATGCAGTCTACCTGTGGAACTCTTTGCCAGAGGATGCTGTGAAGTCCAAGACTATAACAGGGTTAAAAAAAGAACTGGATAAGTTCATGGAGGATAGGTCCATCAATGGCTATTAGTCAGGATGGGCAGGGATGGTGTCCCTATCCTCTGTTTGCCAGAAGCTGGGAATGAGAAACAGGGGATGGATCACTTGATGATTACCTGTTCTGTTCATTCCCTCTGAAGCACCTGGCATTGGCCACTGTCAGAAGACAGGACACTGGGCTAGATGGACTTTTGGTGTGACTCAGTATGGCCGCTCTTATGTAATTAATGAGGGACAGGCTATCCTGGACAGGAAGAGGCGGGGCCTGTAGAAAGCCAGGTAGGTAGCTAGCAAGAGGGGGCGGGGCAGCTGGTAGGACAGTGACTCAGGGCACTGGAGATGCCAGACAGACAGCTGGTGCAGAAAGACTGATTTCCCTCGAAGGTGGAGAGACTCAGTGACCTGGCGAGAGGGCAAAGCCATGGACTGGAAGCAGCAGTACCGAGAGAGGCCGCATACGGAGAGAAGATGAGTGCAGAGACTGCTGAGCAGGGAGTAGCTGAAAGACTGAGCTAATCACCAGAGAGACCAGCAGGAGGCACCACAAGCGGAGAGGGAACCGCATCACAGATCTCCATCATATCTGCACCATATACCTGTAATTGCGTAATTGTACAACCATAAAACCATGGCTGAATAACGATATAGCTGTAACGTTACATGTTTAACCTGTAACTCACAGTCCATCTGTGTACATAGGAGACTGCCTTCTCCCAGCCTGTAACCTTCATTTGGTGCTGGGTCCTTTTCATACCCTTCCCTCCCTCTTAAGAGCTACAAGTCTTACTCACTTTGTGGGGAAATGTTCCCCCAACCAGTCACCCAGCAGGTGTCCCCAGCAGGCACACGGACGGAGGCGTCAAGGAGACCCACGGGGCTGATGGTGGCCGTGAAGGCAATCGGATTCTTCAGCTCCACCAGGGCGATGTCGGCCTCAGAAGTGACATTGTCATAACGGGGATGGAGGATGATCCGCTTCACCAATGCGAACGCATGGAGGCGGGTCTGACCGAAAATCCGTTTTTCTCCCAGCTGCACCCGATATGATGAATTGGCTACAGACCTGGGTGCAAAAAAATCTGATTAGGGAAAAACCGCCCAGCGAAGCCTCAGAGGGACAGCTCGCCTGGCGCTGAGATACAGCCGGCTCTGGGGTGGAGCAGCTGGGGAACAGCCACACAGCCACGCTGTACAACAGGAAGCCAGTGAATAGGAAAAGGGAATTTCTCCAGAGCAGGCACAGTCACTGTCTCTGCCCTGCCTGGGGTACTCACGGAGCAAAGCAATGAGCTGCTGACACCACCCAGCTCTCAGAGATGAGCGAACCGCCGCAGATGTGGAAGCCGTTTCTCTGCACGCTGACCTGCCAGGGCCAGGCCCCGTCCTTGGCATCTTGACCACTGAAGATGCGCCCTGAGACCAACTGCTTGCCAGAGACTGGGAAGAAAAGCGGGGAAATATATTATCGCCGGGCAAGGGAGCTAAAGTGGGGAGAGTGTAAATAATTATTAGTATGACCTGAAGATAAGAGAGCAAATCCTTCCCTTCCCAGAGCCAGGGAAAGAACCCAGGAGTCCTATATCCCAGACCCCCCTGCTCTAACCTACCAGACCCCAGTCCCCTTCCCAGAGCTAGGAGAGAACACAAGAGTCTTGGCTCCCAGACACATTCTGTTTCCACATCTCTAGGGCAGGGAACACTGGTGTTTTGCTGTGGGACCTTACCTATGTCATTCCAACTCCCACGAGCACTGTGACGCTTTTCGGGGTGACCCACAGTGTTCCAGTTGCATCACTACCCCTTCTCCCAGTGGGATGGAGCCCTTGCTGTGCCCACCAGTGGAAACTCTCCCAACCACCAGCTCCTGGCATCTCAGGCACTCTGTGAGCCCTGCTCTATCCCTCTGCAGGCAGCAATTTACACACCCGACTCAGTTACATTCCAGTGCCCAGTCCCCTGTCTTCTGCACACCCGCAACATGCAGTGATCCACTGCCTCTGTGGAAACAGCACTCCCCAGCTCACTGCTTTCCCCTCACAAACCTCTCATTAATCACCGGCACTTAGACGTTGTGACAGAATATACCCCTGGGTCTGCTATTGCAATAATCTCAAGTTAGCCATGTGAGGTATCATTTGAAAACTCATAATTTGCTGATCAGTATTGTTCTGATAAAATGTGTGTGGCCACTTTGCATGTGAAGTTATAAGATTCCCCTGTCTGATGTTACTAAAACATGTTCCAAGTCTGGGGAGTGGCCAAGCCAGCTCCTCAGAGACAAAGGGCAAGCTGACGCCTCATCGAGGTGTAAGCAAGGCCAATGGGCCATTGCCTGGTAAGTGGCCATTCTTTGGCAGTTAAAGGGACAGATGAAAAATCTTTATCAGCAAAGAAACAGCCTGGACTTCCCATCTACACAGAATGCCTGTCTCCCAGATGGAACTGCTTCTCAGAAGGGGGACAGGACTATAAAAAGAAGTGGCAGACACCCCCAGGTACACTTCCTTTCCCCCTTCTTTCTGTCCATTTAATCACTGCACGAGAAGGGACAAAGGAGGCAGCCATTAAACAGAGGCAGGGGTCCTAGCCAAGATAGTTTGGCCAGTAAGGCTGTTGAGAGCATGTGGTGAGAAAAACTTGTCTTCACATTTAACATAATCTGATAAAGTAGACCAGGGGTAGGCAACCTATGGCACAGGTGCCGAAGGCGGCACGCGAGCTGATTTTCAGTGGCACTCACACTGCCCGGGTCCTGGCCACCGGTCCGGGGGCTCTGCATTTTATTTTAATTTTAAATGAAGCGTCTTAAACATTTTAAAAACCTTATTTACTTGACATACAACAATAGTTTAGTTATATATTATAAACTTATAGAAAAAGACCTTCTAAAAACGTTAAAATGTATTACTGGCACGCGAAACCTTAAATTAGAGTGAATAAATGAAGACTCGGCACATCACTTCTGAAAGGTTGCCGACCCCTGAAGTAGACATTAGTTGTGTTTTATCTTTATTTTTCTTGTAACCATTTCAGACTTTTATGACTCTTTACTTGTACTCACTTAAAATCTCTCTCTTTGTAGCGAATAGACTTGTTTTGTTTTTTGTTTGTTTGTTTTTGTTTTGTTTGATCTAATCCAGTGTGTCTAAGTTGAAATGTCTCGGTAACTCTATTTGGGGTAACAGGTTGTGTGTGTATGTGCTGGGATCCTCTTGTGTCTCCTGAAAGCCTCCCACTGAGGATGTACGTGCCGGCACTCTCTCTGCTACGCTGCTCGCAGTGGCCCCTTGCTGGCAGTTAACCATCATAGGCAGGTTTTTCAGTGACTCACCCTCCGGCTGAGTCACTCACAGTCCGTATGTGAAACGAACACAAAACAGACCTCTTCTAGGGTACACAATCTAACAGGGCCTATCACAGCACCCTCCATTGGTCTCTGACCCTCAGCCCTGTCCCTGGGCTCAGTTCTAGCTCTATAGGGCCTATCACAGGACCCTCACTGGTGTCAGCCTGCAGCCCTGTCCCGAGGGTCACTGTCTAGAGTTCAGCCCCTTTCTGGGGGTTAAGAAGTCCCACAATTACTGACCCTCTTCCAGGTCTACAGCCCCCTCGCTGGGCTATTTCCTTGCTCAGGGTGTTAGCCACTAGGACTGTGGCTGCTGGGGGAAGAGATGGACCTGGGCCTGCCTAATACTCCAGTTCTCGACCCAGGGACCCTACAAATAGTAGCCACCAGCTGCTTCCCTTTAATTATTTGCTGCTGCATTTCCCTGGCCTTCTTAGCCCCAGTACCTTCCTTGCAGCCTGGCTCCAGCCAGCACTGCTCTGTTCAGCCCTGCAGCCAGCCAGGAGCACCATCCTTGTTCTCAGGCTCCAGGGAGAAACGGCTCTGCTTTGTCCAACAGCTCCTTTTTATAGGAGCCTGCTGGGCTCAGGTTGGCAGCTCCCTGCAGCCTCTCTCTGATTGGCTGCTTCCTCACAGCCTCTCTACGCAGCTTGGAGGATTCACCTCTACTGCTCTTCCCTGGGGTGGGGTGTGGTAGGACTGTGAGGCCTTCAGCAGGGCCTGGTACACCCAATCACAGCACAGTATTCCCTTCAAGGAATAACAGACTTAATATCTTTGCACTTTCCAGGAGAGGGCTGGGCAGCCCAGAACATATGTTTCTGGGGGAAATCTGGGACTGGGGGTATGTTGGGGTCACCCTATGGGACTCTTTAAGGCTGGTAAGAGCCCCGGTGTGACTGGGTGGCTGCAGCCCACACACAGCCATAGCTGGGAGTGACCTGCATGTTGGAGGCTGTTTGTGAGCAGTCCAGACTGGAGGCTACAGCAGCAAGGCATCGTAATGGGCACCCCAGGTTACAGGGCAAGGGTGACTCAGCTACTCATTAGTCTGGATTGTGCCCTGGGTAGGTCACAGACCTGTCTACAATAAAACCAAAGTGAAGTTGTTTTAACACAGGGTGAGGGAGAGATTCAAAATAAAGGCAAGGAACAGGATGTGGAAACATGAGGTTACAGATAGAAGGAAAACAAAACACAGTCGACAGCCTGGTAGCAAGGTACTGTCCTGTCTGATAGGGTGTTACTCACTCAATGGTTAGTTCTTCCAACCCTTGTCCAGCCCATAAAGCTGGGATCTACCATTCCTGAGACCCCACCCCCCACTCTCTGCAGGTTCATTTGTCTTTGTGAATCTCCAGCCTGCATCTCATGCTGACAGTACTCAGAGGCTGTCTCCACGGGCGTCCAGTTTTCAGACGCCCCATCAGATTTGGAACACAACCTCCTGCGTCACTTAACTCTAAACTCATTCCCCACACAAACATCTCACAATAATTCGACAATCAGCTGCGCCTCAGCGACCCCACGAGGCCCTTTCAGTGTGCATGGCCCGCACAGATTAATATCCCTGCCAGCACGTGGCTGGGGGAGTTTGGGCATGTCTATGTGGCAAGCGCATGGGGAGTGAATAAAGAGCAGGCAGGGCTGGGATTATTGGGCGTTGAGACTGCCATGGAGGTTACGTTAAAGATATCATGGGATTGGGGACAAGGTCATTCAAATATACAAGTGTTATTTACATACTCCAATTAAATTAACAAGGCATCTCAGTAAAACTTTAACTCATCCAGAAAGAAAGAAAGAAAGAAAGAAAGAAAGAAAGAAAGAAAGAAAGAAAGCCCATATTTCAACCCTAACCCTAACCTCCGTGATAAACTTTGTTATAACCCCAATGATAACCTTCACCCAATGATACCCTTAACCATAACCCAATGATTATCTTAACCATAAAATAACCTTAACCCTTGTCCCTAATCCCAATGATACCACCTTGTCCCCCTGCTCTAACACACGAGACCCCTCTCCTGGCTCCCAACCTAATTCTTATTCCAAATGACCAGGGCAGGTAAGGTTGGCATTTTACTGTGGGTGTCTTACCTGCCTGATTCTGACTTGTTGAAGCACCTATGGAACAAAGAGAAAAGAGAGATATTACTGTGTGTCTGTGGGGGAGGGGGGTTATACAATCATTCCTGGTGGCTGACACGATGTGTCTGGGGGAATGGGTGCCAAGAGCTTCACCCACATTTCGGAGGCTCCACCTGTTATGCTTATAAGAAGCACACGGGATTTTTTCAGGGGGAAAGGCAATACGCCGCTGTAGTGAGGTAGCCTGGCCTGCCCCAGACACAGAGGAAGAGGGTGGCTCCACCCGCTCGTGGGTGGAGCCCTACCCCCTAGCTCCACCTCCTGGAAGCCAAGGGGCGGGGCCAGAAGTATAAAGGCGGGACCCGGAAGCTCAGTCGGGGGACAGCCACTGAAGGGAACAGATGCTTCCCCTGAGCTCTCACGCTGGGAGGTGGCAGCAGGCCTGCAGAGTGCAGACGACTGGCCCGGACCACCCGGACCTCTGGATGGCCCGGCCCCGCAGGAGAGAGACGACTGGCCTGGACCGCCAGCTGGCCCAAGCCCAGCAGAGCTACTGCTGGCAGCTGAGGCCCCCGCTGATCACCGTACCTCACCGGATCAGCAGTTACCCTTGGAGGGGGTGTGTGGAAGTGGCCCAGGGGTAGTAGACCTGTTTGGCTGCAACACTGGCAGAGGGTGAGTCAGCGTGTTGTGGCTCGGATCCCCGCTGACGCAGTGGCAGACCCCTCCGCCACCCTGAGGGCCCTGGGCCGGGACGCAGTGGAGTGGGAGGGCCTGCGTCCCCCCTCCCACCCAAGCTGTGGGTGACAGTCCCCCCCCCCTCTCTCAGGCTAGCTGAACGAAAGCCTGAGTTAACTGACTTTATTGAAGATACAACAATTTGCATATGCATTTAATTACACCACACACACACACACACACTGTTTTGCTAGTTGATGTTATAGTTACCAGTCCAGAATTCGGATCAATCTAGTGGCCAGCTAGGTTGATCACGGGTAGGGAGGAGTGGGGTCTGTTGGTCATGACATGATGCTCCGGGGAAGTCTTGGCAGGACGAACCCAAAGTTTTATGGCAAGGCCCCCTGTTTATATAGTGATTTTCCTTCATTGGGACCGATGAGTTTTGCACCGTCATGCTGTAATCAAGTGTTGTTTGATGAGTGCTTGGGTTTTTTTTAATTGTCTTTTTGTTGTTGTTTTTTATTTTGTTATTACGTTTTTTAGGGAGTTATTTTATGCTGGTTTTGATTACAGCTGTTTTGTCCCCGTTGATTGGTGCCTGTCTCATTTTTAGAGTTGTTAATTTGCCCTTTTTTGACATTTCAATAGGGGCGTGTTGCAGCGTCCTGGAGCCCTTGCGTCTGTTTTTTGGTTCCTTCCTAGAACATCTGGTCTGGTGATGGCCTTTCTTTGCACACACATTCCTTATTCACACACAGAACAAAACTAATTTACACAAAACATTTTATACAAAAACATGAAGTTGCGATGCAAAACACCAACAATAATCATTCCAGTCTTTTACTTATTTTAAAATGCTAAGCCTACAACAAAGGGGTAACCCTAAAAGGTCTGTTACTGCCTTGAAATCAGCCCAGACACAAATTCTGGCTGATTCATTTTTACCAATGGCACATTTAGGCCATTCCTTCCTGCAATTTAAAAAGGGTAACATACAAATATAAAATCCTACTATTACACACCCAATCTCCTGAAACAGCCCTGCTATCCACAGCAACAGCTAAAAGTCTTAGTAGTGTCGCTATTCAACTCACCATCTGTAGGTTCCAGAATTAACAATCCCCACTGATCTGAATGGGGTGGCTCAGCAGTGAATGCAGAAATAGAGGCTAGATGGGGAAGGGTATCTATGAAGGGTGAAGGTGTTGGATCCTCCTGTTATTCACTACCCCAATTCCCTTCTCCCCAAGGTGGTATCTCTCTCCCCTCCCCATGGGAGGTAGGCCCCCATCCCCCATCCCCACTCCACCCCACACTCACCCTGCACCAGGCTCATCACCAGCAGTGCTGTGGCCAGGAGGGAGCAGAGATGCCCCATGATCCAGCCTTGCCTGGTCCTGTCTTGGCCAAACCCAGCTGGCTCCATCACTCCGACCAAAGCCTGGATGGGGAACGAATGTGGCAGGGCAGATTTTTATACACAAGGCTCCTGCCTCCACCCTCCCCAGATCTAGCGACAACAGATGTGACTGATCCCACAATGAGCTACTCAAGGAACTAAGTGCAGCTAAATTCTGCACGCAAACAGGGTGCAAACGTTCTGCTCTATCTGGAATTTCCCCAATACGGACATCGTGGGAAACAACAAAAAAGTGCAATGATCAAGGTTACCTGATGCGATTTTCACTTCCCTGTTTCATTAGCAATTGAATGTGCCAAGAACACCTGGCCAAGGACAGTGCCCCGGCAAAGCTAAGGTTGCAACGGGGCTAAGATTAGCATGGGGGGGTGTAGCGAAGTGAAGACACACCACTGCGGTGACTCCTGCTGGTCATCCAGGGAATTAGCTCTCCAGCTCTGGAGCGCCCTCTGCAGGCCGGTGTCTCACCTTGCTGCTGTCCCTGTGTCCCTCCTGGACCCCAGTGCCCCTTTATCTTGGGGGGCTGCCCCCTGGCAGTGTCCCCACACTTTGGGTCTCCCCACCCCAGGGAACCCACCTTAGCGAAGTGGCTGCTACCAGTCACCATCTAGGCCCTGCTCACTGGGGCGGACTGCAGTCTGTAAACCCCTCATCACTGGCAAGGGGGGTTTGGACTGGCTGCCTTTGCCTGCACCTCTGCAACCCCAGTACCCTTTCCGGCCTTTCGCAAGGCCTGCAGCCTGGAGGTTTTCCAGCCTGGAGCTCCCCAGCTCCTCTGGNGCCAGGGAACCCACCTCAGCGAAGTGGCTCCTACCAGTCACCATCTAGGCCCTGCTCACTGGGGCGGACTGCAGTCTGTAAACCACTCATCACTGGCAAGGCGGGTTTGGACTGGCTGCCTTTGCCTGCACCTCTGCAACCCCAGTACCCTTTCTGGCCTTTCGCAAGGCCTGCAGCCTGGAGGTTTTCCAGCCTGGAGCTCCCCAGCTCCTCTGGCCTTTCCCCAGCCCTGCTCCACTCTAGGTACCCTGCAGAACTCCCAAGCAGCCAGGCCCATCTCTCTCCCCATCTAGAGAGAGACTGGCTGAGCTCCTGGCTCGCTGCCTTTTATAGGGCCAGCTGTGGCCTGATTGGGGGCATGGCCCCAGCTGTGGCTGCCTTCCCCATCAGCCCAGCATTTAGCTCACAGCCCCAGCCCTCTCCCAGGGCTGGCTGTAACTCTTTCAGGCCCGGAGCGGGTAACCACCCCGCTACAGGGGGTACATAGATTCTAAGGTGAGCAGGCACCAATGAGATCAGGCTCACCCCTGGGATAACACAGGCCAGAGAACTGCCCCCAAAGAACTCCTACAGCAGAGCTTTTAGAAAAACTGAACAATCTTGCTTTAAAAAATGTCAGCGAGGGAGAACCCACCGCAACCCTTGGTATGTTGTTCCAAAGGTTAATTACTCTCACTGTTAAAATGTACAATTTCTTTCCAATCTGAATTTGTCTCGCATCAACTTGCAGCAATTGAATCCACCTGACGGAAGAGGCCATTATTAAATATGTGTTCCCCATGTAGGCCTTTATAGACTGGGGTGAAGTCAGCCCTTAACCTTCTTAAGCTAAATAGGTTGAGCTCCTTGAGTCTCTCACTCTCAGGCAGGTTTTCTAATCCTTTAATCATTCTCATAGTGTTTGCTTGCACCCAGTTTACCATGTGATCCACATCCATCTGAATCAGTGATCTCTCCTCTTCCTTATTTACCACTCCCCCAATTTTTGTGTCATCTGCCACCTTTATCGATCATTTTTTCTTCCAGGTAATTGATAAAAATGCTAATACAATTGTGACGCTACACCTCATATCCTTTGTAGAAATATTGTTATAATATGATTATAGCATATCGAAGATATATTTTATGCAAGATGGGTCTTGTGAGACATCATTGGAAAGGTTATGATTTGTTGAATATGATTATCCAATTTGTATGCAAGTCTCATTTCTGTATCTGAAGTTAGGAATATTGACTATGTAACAATTACAAGTGGGTTTACACCTGGGGAACGCCCACCAGACAGTAGGCAATCAGCCTGGATGGGCCATTAGGGGGAGCAATAGGACTTTGAAGATGCTAATCTCCCACCTTCCTGAGACGCTTCCTGGGATGCTAGAAACAACCTTTGACTCATGGCTGCTTTGACCCTGCAGGGTCATGTGATTAAGTCACCTGGTACTAGATTCCAAGATAGAATACGAGTATTTTCCCACTAGGGGTGGGGGGGAACCACACTGGCAAACAAAGGGTTCCCGCCATGTATAAAACCTATTTAAGACAGGGGAGTGACTTAATCAGTGTTCAGTCTTCACTGAATCCCCACCCACCATGAATGCTGGAACCATTTAAGAAACAAAGACAAAGGGGGTGTGGGGGGTAGAGAACAGCCAAGCCCAGGCTGGAAAAGGTGTCTGGCCTGTGAAAGAAATACCTAAAACAACACTTAGGGTGAGAAATTACTACTTGTAAACAGTTTCTTTAGTGTATTCTGCTTAGTTTACGTGTTTGTTTTATTTGTTCAGTAATCTGCTTTGATCTGTTTGCTATCCCTTATAGGCATATCCTAATACATTTGTTTTTGTTTTCTGTAAAACCAGTTTGTGGAATTCATAACTCGAAGGGGGGGGTGCGGTGGAAAGCTGTGCATATCTTCCTCCACATTGAAGGAGGGGGTGAATTTCATGAGCTTACGCTGAACAGTTCTCTCAAGACAATACAATTCTCTAGCCGAGTCTTCCCATGCAGAGCTCATCTCAGGGTCTGTGTCTTTCTGCAGCTGGGTGTGTCCCTACCTGTGTGTGTGCTGGAGGAGGCTTGAGGGCCTGGCTCAGCAGGACAGTGTAAGGGAGTGGTGGAACAGGCGGGCTCAGTGGGACCCCAGTACAACAGGTGGCACCCCGGATTGGGGAGTAATCTGTCAAAAAAATGTTGATCAATTAAAAGTAATGCACATTGGAAAACATAATCCCAACTATAGACACAAAATGATGGTATCTAAAGTAACTGTTACCACTCAAGAAAGAGATCTTGGAGTCATCGTGGATAGATCTCTAAAAATATCCACTTAATGTGCAGCGGCAAAAAAAAAAAAAGAATGTTAGGAGCCATTAGGAAAGGGAGAGATAATAAACCAGAAAATATCATACTGCCACCATATCAGTCCATTATATACCTACTCATTGTGTGCAGTTCTGGTCACTACATCGCAAAAACTATACATTAGAATTGGAAAATGACCAGAGAGGGGCCACACAAATGATTAAGTGTATGGAGCCATAGGCGCTGACTCAGTGGGTGCTCCGGGGCTGGAGCACCCACAGAAAAAATAGTGGGTGCTTAGCACCCACCAGCAGCCTCACGGATGAGCGCCTCCCCCTCCCTCCCAGTGCCTGCTGCGCGCTGCGATCAGCTGTTCAGCGGTGTGCAGGAGGTCCTGGGGGTGAGGAGGAGGAGCAGGGGCAGGAAGAGGCAAGGGAGGGGCGGAGCAGGGGTGGGTAGAGGCAGGGGAGGGGTGGAGAAGGGGTGGAGTGGGAGATTGGGGGATGGGGTGGGGTGGGAATGGGGCCTGGGATGGAGAAGAAGTCAAGCACCTCCCGGGAAATGAGGAAGTCGGCGCCTATGTATGGTGCAGCTTCCATATGGGCAGAAATAAAAAACACTTGAGTTTTCAGCGTGGAAATGAAACGACTAAGGGGGATATGATAGAGGTCTATAAAATCATGATGGTTGTAGAGAAAGTGACTGGGGAAGGGTTATTTACCCCTTTGCATAACACAAGAACCAGGGGTCACCCGATGAAATTAACAGGCATCAGGTTTAAAACAAACATAAGGAAGTACTTCTTCACACAATGCACAGTCAACCTGTGGAACTCAGTACTGGGAGATGTTGTGAAACCAAAAGTATAAATGGGTTCAAAAAGAATTTGATAAGTTGATGGAGGTGTCACAACCCAATGGCCCCCTCCCTCAGGTCCCCGGGGAGGCAGATCAGCATTGTATGTTGCTAACGCTGTTGCAGGCATTGCAAGGCATTTCGGGAAGGGTTAAAGGTGGGAGTGTGGAGTGAAAGGTTCCTTTGCAGGTTGCAAGAGGCCGAAGAGGGAGGGAAAGAGAAGATAACGGGTTAACTCGACGCTTCAGCTAGCTCAATCTGAAGATAAGAGGCTGACTCTAGCCAAGGCCACTGCACACAACCGACTCTCGGCTACCTGCCAAGAAAGATGGGAGCCTAGATTCCAACCCCGATCAGCCGTGAGAAAGGAGAACTAAGCTGAGCAGAACTGCAGAGATTGCAAAAACTAGTGAGACGCGAAGGCCAGCGAGGGGAAAAACAAAGCCTCTTGTCCCTGAAGCCGGTGTGTTTTGGGAACGCTGAGGAAGCCACAGAAAGCCAGTTTGGACTGGGACAAAGAGCATGGGGGACAGAGGTCCCTGAACGAAACGCCCTCAAAAGAACCCAGGACTTAAAAACCCTCCTGAGAGCCGAAGCAAGTCGGAGATTAACAGCGGACCCTGGGCGGCCTGTGCACAGGACAGAACTCTTGTCCACCCTTCCCCCCTCTTCTTCTTATGTTACACCCAGGCCTGGCCAGCCTTGGGTCGTGCGTGTGTGAGTCCATCAATGACCATTAGCCAAGATGGTCAGGGATACAACCCCACGCTCTGGGAGCCCCCAAACCTTTGACTGCCAGATGCTGGAAGTGGATGACAGAGGATGGATCACTCACTCAATAACTGCCCTGTTCCGTTCATTCACTCTGAAGCAACTTGCATTGGCCATTGTCAGAAGACAGGAAACTGGACTAGATGGAGCATTGGCCTGAAACAGTATGTTAATCCTTATGTTCTTGTGTTCTTATGATAGGGCCAAAAAGAGATGCCTGAGGGATCTCACCTGAAACAGTGTCAGTCACATTCCGGGAAGCTCCCTTTCTCAGAGCAATAGGCACAGGCTCTCTGCAGACTATGGCACGTGGGCGTTTCTGGTATCTCAGGTCCTCTCCCATCTGCATCTCACACTGCCCAAACAGTGGAGGGTTTCCCTCTGGGGCACCTGGCATTGACCACTGTCAGAAGACAGGATACTGGGCTAGATGGACCTTTGGCCTGACCCAGTATGGCTGTTCTTATGTTAATCACGCTGTTGCCAATCCTTTAGTATCTAATATCTAAAGCTTTAATTTATAAAAAGAAAGAAAGAGGTTAAAATTGGTGAATGGAATCAAATACATACAATAATTGCAGAGTTCTCGTATCAGATTTGGAGGAGCGATGAAATAAACTGCTGGCTTGTTAAGTCTCTGGTTGCTTCCAACTAACTGGAAGGCCCTCAGTGCCGTGGTTAGAATGGTCCCATTAGTATCAGTCCATAGCCCAGAGATCAGAGCAGGAAAGAGGCAAGATGGAGATGGTGCTAGAACCTTTTATAGCTTCTCCCATGCAGAGGGAAACTCATTGTTCCAAGCAAAGCCCTCAGCACAGCTTGTGGAAAAGTACAGGCACACAAGATGGATTTGCGTATCACATGATCTAGTCACATGCCCTTGCATGCGTCAATGAGCCATAGCAGGGGCCATTACCCAGATTCTAACTAAAACATTCTCTGGAAAGTCCATCAGGCGTGCACAAGCTTCTTCCATGGCCCATTGTGTTCATTGATGGGCCGTCAACTTAAATATTCCCTTCACAATGTGTTGCCTAAACTTGGGTGTGCAGCTGCTGAACGCAGTCTCCCAGCTGTGTTAATGCATCCACACAACACTCTACAGCCAGTGTGACTCAGGACTGCGGCTTGCGTTGTGTCCACACCTCAAAATGGTATGGGGCAGACTTTGACTGACCCCCTAGCAGGGTTCTAGGACCCAGGTCTTGCGTGGTTGCTGACCCAAGTCAGATCGATTTGTGTGTGTACAGAAGGGTGGCTTGGACTTAAACCTGAGTCAGAACCTGGGCTTAGTGGGCAGTGTAGACGTACCCAAGGGCTGAGGATCTGCATAACCAGTACTGGGATTTTGGCATGAATCACCCCAAAGCAAATCTAGATGCCATCCCAGGTGAGGCAGGAACTCCCACATGCATAGAAGTCGCAATAAGGCAGAGGGCGGTGACTATTTTATGGGCTCATATCATCTGGCCCACCTCAAAATTAGGGTCTTTGGAGTTTCCCTGATGGATCCCACGGCCGGATAAACCTTTCTGAAGTGGGCCGGGCAGCTCCCACCAGCCCCATCCCGGGCGCTGCAATGCCTAGTTACGGCTCTGCTTCCAAATTCAGCACACGAGTAGGGTCTGACCGTTCTCATTCTGCTCTGCCTGGAATTGCCCCAGCACAGGCACCCTATAAAACCAAATCAAAAAGTGCAACCTCCCAGGTTACTGGGGGGATGCCCAGAGTGATTTTCATTTCCCTGTTTTGTTAGCAAGTGAATGCGTCAAGAACAGCTGGCCAAGGACAGTGCCCCAGCAAAGCTAAGGTTATAATGGGGGTACGGTTATCAGGGGGGTTCATAGAATCTAAGGTCAGAAGGCACCACTGTGATCAGTCTGACCCCTGGTATTACACAGGCCAGAGACCTGCCCCCAAATAACTCCTAGGGCAGAGCTTTCAGAAAAACTGCCCGTCTTGCTTTCAAAATTGTCGGTGGGGCGGAGAATCCACCACAACCCTCAGTGAATTGTTCCAATGGTTAATTACTCTCACTGTGAAAAATTTATATTTTATTTCCAGTCTGTATTCGTCTAGCTTCAACTTGCAGCCATTGGATCTGCTTGTACCCAGTTTCTAACTTTTGTAGTTTCTGTTTAACATCCTCCAGAGATAATAGAGGAATGGAAAGAGTGAGGTCATTGCCATATGACGAGACTATATCAGCTGTTTTCCCACCCAAATGCAGAACAGAAATATTTATTGAATACTTCAGGCTTTTCAGCATAATTATGTATAATTCTACCATTTTCATCTAGTAATGGACCAATACCATTGTCAGGATTCTTAGTGCTCCTAAAACATTTTAAAAACTCCTTCTTATTGTCCTTAATTCTGCTGGCCATAGATTTCTCCTTGTGTCCCTTGGCTTCCCTTATCAATTTCCCCTATAATCAAAGAACCTTTCCCGCGCAGCACAGCCACCAACGTGCACTTCATGAACAAGAAATCTCTTCGGGCTTCAGGCAGGGAAGGGAACATGCATGTCTGTTGCCGGTCACTACTGCTGTCCCATTGCTGGCNGATTGCTGGCTGTCTTGATATCACACGGAGTGCTGCACCTGGAAGGAAACCTCTCTCACTCCCGCTCCAAACTCCCCTTTGATCTGCCTCTGTTTGCAGCTCTTGAATTCACCTAGCAAGTGACATTTTATACCAAGTCGCCCCACTTCGCTCAGCTCAGCTCCGCCCCTCACCTCCAGGGAGCAATTGGCCACCCAAGAGACTTCAAACAGCTGGGCTGATGTAAACTCCCAGGGCTTTGTCAGGGTCCCACAGCCCAGCTCCCCAGCCCATACACAGAGAACGAACGAGCTGTCAAACAACACACAGACGGGCCAAACGCACCACTGACCAAGTCCCACTACCTCCAAGCACACACTTCACAGCTGGATCTACTGCCTCAGGAGCTCTCCTGTTAAGGTTAGCATGAGGTTAGGGTTATAGATTGAAATGTGGCGGTGT
Source organism: Platysternon megacephalum (assembly GCA_003942145.1). Classification (NCBI taxonomy): domain Eukaryota; kingdom Metazoa; phylum Chordata; order Testudines; family Platysternidae; genus Platysternon; species Platysternon megacephalum. Next base: position 480,754 of record QXTE01000454.1, read on the forward strand.
TGTTCACCTCTTTTCTTTCTTTCTATCACAGTGGCCGAACCAAGACGGGGTGAATTTATGTTCTCACAAGCTGGCTTGCTGATTTATTTTCCCTTGGTACATAACACATTTATTTTTAAGTGCCCTGCAGGTGTGTCCATCCATTGCTAAGGGAACCCAGGCGTCCTGGTCCTACCATAGTTTGACTCATCTCATTCCACCTCCCAGAATTAGCCCCGTGATTTCGATGGGATGGAAAAGTCTCTTTTTCAGTTTCTCTTCCAAACATGCTGGGAAATCTCTCTTCCCTGAGCTGGGGATAGAACCCAGGAGTCCTGACTCCCAGTATCCCCCCTCCCCCCCACACACACTCTAACCACTAGACTTCACTCCCAGAACACTATTGTGGCCTTTTAAATACTTTCAGGGTAGGGGGACTCTACCAATTCAACCAGATCTGTTTCTGAACCAACATTGTTAAATCTGCAAAATCTGTGTATAATCTTTCTTTCTTTCCTTTCCCTATGTGCCTTTGCAGTGCCCGGTCCGACAGGGGGCCCCCCATCTCAATCAGTACCAGAGAAACCCAATACACACATCAGATAAAATGTGTGTTCAGAGTGCTTTTTATTCCATACTTTTTAATCTTTTCATTTCAATTAACATCTTAAAAGGGAGGAGCATTAATCTCTGGGGAATATTCCTATATGGGGGAGGCGCATGGATTCTCTATCGCTTGGAGTATTGAAATTAAGAGTGAATTCCCTTTCGAAAACCACATGCCAGCTCAACTATCAGATATGGGCTGGATGGGGAACCCCTCGATTCTCTTTATAAGTGACCCATGCTAGCTCAGCTGCTGTAAAGGCCGGGGAGTGGGCGGCGTAGGGGTTAGCACTGGGCATGGGCCAGAGGAACCAGGCCAGGCTGGAATGCCAGGAGTGAGAATCAAGAGAGAAACCGAATGGCAGCGATCAAGGGTCCGTTACCAAGAACACCAGGAGGTCAGGTTCAGAGAGACGCAGCCAAATCAGGAGCCTTAGAGCCCTCTCGGAGAGAGCGCAGGGGCGAAGCTTGTACCCCAGTCGGAGTTCATGGCCCCCAGACCTAGCTGCTCTCTCCAAGCTACTTGCTGGAAGACTGGAGTGTGATTGTTCCCAGGTTCTCTGCAGACTGGGGTTCAAGACCCCTATGACCTCACAGCTACCAGATATGGGGTGGTATGTTCCCTTTGTAATAGAAACACTATTACAGGTAGGGCTAGCAGGTAGGGCTTGAATGGAGGATTCCCTTTGTCAGGGNGAACCAAGACGGGGTGAATTTATGTTCTCACAAGCTGGCTTGCTGATTTATTTTCCCTTAGTACATACATTTATTTTTAAGTGCCCTGCAGGTGTGTCCATCCATTGCTAAGGGAACCCAGGAGTCCTGGTCCTATCATAGTTTGACTCATCTCATTCCACCTCCTAGAATTAGCCCCGTGATTTCGATGAGATGGAAAAGTCTCTTTTTCAGTTTCTCTTCCAAACATGCTGGGAAATCTCTCTTCCCTGAGCTGGGGATAGAACCCAGGAGTCCTGACTCCCAGTATCCCCCCTCCCCCCCACACACACTCTAACCACTAGACTTCACTCCCAGAACACTATTGTGGCCTTTTAAATACTTTCAGGGTAGGGGGACTCTACCAATTCAACCAGATCTGTTTCTGAACCAACATTGTTAAATCTGCAAAATCTGTGTATAATCTTTCTTTCCTTTCCCTATGTGCCTTTGCAGTGCCCAGTCCGACAGGGGGCCCCCCATCTCGATCAGTACCAGAGAAACCCAATACACACATCAGATAAAATGTGTGGTCAGAGTGCTTTTTATTCCATAATTGAAATGAAAAGATTAAAAAGTAACACCTTAAAAGGGAGGAGCATTAATCTCTGGGGAAAATTCCTATATGGGGGAGGCGCATGGATTCTCTATCCTTTGGAGTATTGAAATTAAGAGTGAATTCCCTTTTGAAAACCACATGCCAGCTCAACTATCAGATATGGGCTGGATGGGGAACCCCTGAATTCCCTGTATAAGTGACCCATGCTAGCTCAGCTGCTGTAAAGGCCAGGGAGGGGGCGGCCTAGGGGTTAGCACTGGGCATGGGCCAGAGGAACCAGGCCAGGCTGGAATGCCAGGAGTGAGAATCAAGAGAGAAACCGAATGGCAGCGATCAAGGGTCCGTTACCAAGAACACCAGGAGGTCAGGTTCAGAGAGCCGCAGCCAAATCAGGAGCCTTAGAGAGCTCGCGGAGAGAGCGCAGGGGCGGAGCTTGTACCCCAGTCGGGGTTCATGGCCCCCAGACCTAGCTGCTCTCTCCAAGCTACTTGCTGGAAGACTGGAGTGTGATTGTTCCCAGGCCCTCTGCAGACTGGGGTTCAAGACCCCTATGACCTCACAGCTACCAGATATGGGGTGGTATGTTCCCTTTGTAACAGGCACACACTAGCTCAGCTAGCAGGTAGGGCTTGGAGGGAGGATTCTCTTTATCAGGGTTCCCCCTGTACTCTGGGGTACAGATGTGGGGACCCGCATGAAAGACCCTGTAGCGGGGTGGTCACCCCGCTTTGGCCCTGAAGGGGTTAAAACAGCCCTGGGACAGGGCTGCCCTGGGGAGCCAATAGGAGAAGCAGCCACAGCACATAAGAACGGCCAGACTGGGTCAGACCAAAGGTCCATCTAGCCCAGTATCCTGTCTACCGACAGTGGCCAATGCCAGGTGCCCCAGAGGGAGTGAACCTAACAGTTAATGATCAAGTGATCTCTCTCCTGCCATCCATCTCCACCCTCGGACAAACAGAGTCTAGGGACACCATTCCTTACCCATCCTGGCTAATAGCCATTAATGGCCTTAGACCCCTATGACCTCACGGCTACCAGATATGGGGTGGTATGTTCCCTTTGTAATAGACACACTATTACAGGTAGGGCTAGCAGGTAGGGCTTGAATGGAGGATTCCCTTTGTCAGGGTCCCCACACACACACTCTGAACTCTGGGGGTACACATGTGGGGACCCACATGAACGACCCCCTAAGCTTATTTCTACCAGCTTAGGTTAAAACTTCCCCAAGGCACAAATCCTTTCCTTGTCCTTGGACGGTATTGCTGCCACCACCAAGTGATTTACACAAAATTTCAGGGAAGGGTCACTTGGAATCCCTATCCCCCCAAAATATCCCCCCAAACCCCTTCACCCCTTTCCTGGCGAGGCTTGACAATAATATACCAACGAATTAGTTAGCTATGTGAGCCCAGACCAGACCCTTTGTCTTTGGGACACTGAAAATCAATCAGGTTCTTAAAAGAAGAACTTTATTTATAAAGAAAAAGTAAAAGAATCACACCTGCAAAAGAAGGTACCTTAACAGGGTAATAAAAAGATTTAAAACACATAGGATTCCCCTCTGGCTCAGCTTCACAGTTACAAAAACAGGAATAAAACAACCTCTGTAGCATAGGAATATTCACAAGTTAAAACAAAAGATAATGTAATGCATTTCCTTGCCCTACTTACAATTTCTGTGATTTTAGATGGATTATTCCAGGTATATTTTCAAGAGATGTTATACCTGCTTGGCTTCTCCCTCCATCCGGAGAGGGAACAACAAAGAGAGCACAAACAAAACCTTCCCCGCCCACTGCAGATTTGAAAGTATCTTCTTTTCTCATTGGTCCTTCTGGTCAGATGTCAACTAGGTTATTTGACCTACTTAACCCTTTACAGATAAGGCGATTCCATACAGCTGCCAAGGAAGGATTTTATGCTGCCCCTTCTCTCTGTATTTATGACACCCTTTCTAAGAGTCATGTGCTAGCTCCACCATCACATATGGGCTGGAGGGAGGGAGGCCTGGGTTGGGCCATCTGGGCTGTGCCGTGCATGAGGCTAGATTGGAGGACCGCAATGATCCCTTGCGGCTGTGCTCTTAGCACCATCCCTGCCATGGGTTCAAATCCTCCCAGATCCCTAAGGGATAGAGGGGGATTTAATTATCTTGGGGATTGGGTTGGTCACTGTCTGTAATTCTCAGCACAGCCAGATGGGGGCACTGCAGGGCTAAGTCACCTTGTCCCCCTATCTCCATGGGCTTGCCCAGGGTCTGTGCATGCCGCCCCCACCCCTCATTCTCCGAGGCACAAACCTATGGCATCAGAGGTTTGATGGGGTAATGGGGCAGCAGCTGATGCAGCAGCACACATGGTAGTGAGGCTATGAGGATGGGGTCCCCCCGCAAGCCAATGTAGTGCCAGTGTCTTGGAGGGTGTCCAGGTGTGTGGTGGGGAAACTGAGGCAGAGAATGTGGAAAGGGAAAAACAGGCCAGAGAAGTGGAGCTGCCGGGGAAAGATAATTAAAGAGAGTGAAGGAAAAGGAAATAGCCCCTTCCTGAAAGCAGAGAGATATTTTGGCACCCAGAAGAGGAGGGTAAAGAGGCCTCGAAGGAGCCTGTGGGGTGGCTGGCAAAGAGCCCAAGAGAGGGATAAAGAGGTGGGGGCGGAGAATGGAAGGATATAAGGACACAATCTGGCATTGAAGCAAGTGGGAGAGGGAGGCTACAGCTTGACTGCTTGTGTGCTTGTGTGCGTGCATGTGTCCCTGCTCCCCCTACTGGAGGGATGGACCCTGCTCTGTCTGTGTGTGCACATGTGCATGTGTGTGTGCATGTGTCCCTGCTCCCCCTACTGGAGGAAATCAGGACCCTTTGCACCCTCGTTAGCATTAGCAGCATTTGCACAGGCCCAGTTGGGATCCGGGCCGTGCACCCCTCAGAGGCAGTGAGGAACTGAACCCCCATCTGGAGGGGGCTTTGATGGGGGCCTGGAGGGATGCGCTGGGGCATGGGGGGTGCATCTCACAGGATCATGGGGACAGCTGCAGCTAGGAGAAGCATGGCAGGCAGAGCGGGCACTAGGCATAAGCAGACTAGGCAATGACTTAGGGCCCCCAGCAGCCCAAGGGGGCCCCCTATCCGCTTTGCCTGTTTCAGTGTAGTGTGGGTGGGGGAGGCCCCCAAAATATTCCTTAGGGCCCCCAACGGGCTAGCACCAGCACTGCTGGGCTGCGCAGTGAAGGATATGGTGGGGACGTAGCCCTGGATCCAGTCGGCGTAGGGGGGCAGCAGGATGTAGACCCCCGGGCGGTTGGGGCGCGCGCATTCCACGCCCCAGCTCACCACCCCGGCCAAGAGCCAGGCGCTGTCCCATTCGCAGACCAAGGGTCCCCCAGAGTCACCCTGCAGACAGCAGAACCATGGAGTCAATTCCTGGTTTGTCCTCTAGGGGGCGCTGGTTCTGATCCAGCCCCAGTGCCGGGGACTGGCTGGCTCAGGGAGGCAGGAAATGGGACATGGGGCCTTTCCCCACTAGGGGGCGCCAGCTCTAGCCCCAGGGCAGGGGACTGGCCGGCTCAGGAGGGTGGGGAATGGGACATGGGACCTTTCCCCTCTAGGGGGCACCAGCTCCAGCCCCAGGGCGGGGGACTGGCCGGCTCAGGAGGGCGGGGAATGGGACATGAGACCTTTCCCCACTAGGGGGCGCCAGCTCCAGCCCCAGGGCGGGGACTGGCTGGCTCAGGGGGGCAGGAAATGGGACATGGGACCTTTCCCCTCTAGGGGGCACCAGCTCCAGCCCCAGGGCAGGGGACTGGCTGGCTTAGGGAGGCAGGAAATGGGACATGGGGCCTTTACCCACTAGGGGGCGACAGCTCTGATCCTGCCCCAGGGCAGGGGACTGGCTGGCTCAGGAGGGCGGGGAATGGGACATGAGACCTTTCCCCTCTAGGGGGCACCAGCTCCAGCCCCAGGGCGGGGACTGGCCGACTCAGGGTGGACAGGGAAATGGGACACGGGGCCTGTTGCCTTCTGGGGGGCACCGGCTCTGATCTGGGATTGACTGGCGTATGGTGGGACGGAGTCAGGGAATAGGATACAGGGTCTCACCTGACACGCATCTTTCTCCCCTTGCGGATACCCTGCGCAGATCATATCCTGCTTGATGGGATCGATCTCCTGAGGGTCGTCTGGGTATGAGCCGGTGTTGAAGAGGCTGTTGCAGCCGTCTCTGTCTATCAGGGGCACCTGCACCTCTTGCAGCGTTTTGGGGGCTGTCAGGCTCCCTGAGGACAGACAGGCGAACAGGGCCGAGTCACCCCCATGGAGACAAACCTTTCCACAGGTGCAGAGATCAAGCGACAGCTCATCCCCAGCCACTGTTGGGACTCCGGCACCAGCACCACTCCGTGCTGACCAGCAGGGGGAGCCCTTGACCCTCACACTTGCACAGGTTCCCGCGGGACACAAGCTGTGCGTCAGCCCAACTCCCCACCTTCCCACGGAGCTCTCATGGAATGGGAAAGGTCTCTCCCTGCCTCAGTTTCCACATCTGTAAAATGGGGATAACGATCCCGACCTCCTTTGTAAAGCACGTGGAGAGCTACGGGATGGACAGAACTAGGTACGAGCCAGCGATTTGTTATTACTAAAGGATCAAGGCCACAGCCTCAGTTGCTCCCACCTCCCCACCTGCGGAGGGACCCGCTTCAGGCATGAAACCGCCGGACACTGGCATCACTAGAGATCCATGCACAGAGCCCTAGCACCAGCAAAATCCCACACCACAGCAGGATGCGCAAAGCTGCCATAGACTCTCAGCCAATGCAAAATCAGGGACTGTAAACTAGGTGTGGAAATTGGAGGGTGCAAAGACAAAGAAGGATGACAGTGGAGATCGCACTAGCAACTCATTAAACCAGTGGTTTTCAAACTGTGGGTCACGACCCAGTACTGGGTGGCAGAATGGAAGGCAGGGGGTTGCGGCGGCTCTGGTCAGCACCGCCGACGGGGCCGTTAAAAGTCCTGTGGGCCGTGCTGCCCAGCTAAGGCAGGCAAGACCCTACCTGTTCTGACACCGCGCTGCTCCCCGGAAGTGGCCAGCAGCAGGTCCGGCTCCTAGGCAGGGGGGCCACGGGGCTCTGCGTGCTGCCCCTGCTCCGAGCACCGGCTCCGCACTCTGGCCAATGGGAGCTGGTGGGGGCGGTGCCTGCGGGTGAGAGCTGCTTGAGTGCCTTCACCTAGGAGCCGGACCTGCTGCTCGCCGCTTCTGGGGCGCAGCACGGTCCGCGGTGCCAGGACAGGCAGGAAGCCTGTCTGAGAACCCCCGCTGCGCCGCTGACCGGGAGCCGCCCGAGGTAAACCTGCACCCCAACCCCATGCCCCAATCCCCTGCCTCAGCCCTGAGCCCCCCCAAACCCAGAGCCCCCTCCTGCATCCCAAATCCCTCATCCCTGGCCCCATCCCAGAGCCTGCACCCTCAGCCCAGAGCCCTGACCCCTTCCCACACCCCAACCCCCTGTCCCAGCCCTGAGCTCCCCCCAAACCCATAGCCCCCTCCTGCACCCAAATCCCTCATCCCTGGCCCCACCTCAGAGCCTGCACCCCCAGCCCAGAGCCCTGACCCCCTCCCACACCCCAACCCCCTGTCCCAGCCCTGAGCTCCCCCCAAACCCATAGCCCCCTCCTGCATCCCAAATCCCTCATCCCTGGCCCCATCCCAGAGCCTGAACCCCCAGCCCAGAGCCCTGACCCCCTCCCACACCCAGGGCCGCCCAGAGGGGGGGGCAAGTGGGGCAATTTTCCCCAGGCCCCGGGTCCTGCAGGGGCCCCCACGACAATATAGTATTCTATAGTATTGCAACTTTTTTTACGGAAGAGGCCCCCGAAATTGCTTTGCCCCAGGCCCCCTGAATCCTCTGGGTGGCCCTGCCCACACCCCAACCCCCTGGCCCAGCCCAGAGCCTCCTCCCACACCCCTGAACCCCTCATTCCCAGCCCCACCCCGCTGCCCTCACCCCCGCACCCCAACCCTCTGCCCCAGCCCTCAGCCCCTCCCACACCACAAATCCCTCATCCCCAGCTCCATTGGGTCGCAGACATCAACAATTTTCTTGAACTGGGTCACCAGAAAAAAAGTTTGAAAACCCCTGCACTAGACCGCTACAGCTCCAGGGCACGTATGCAGAGCAACATTTGCAAAACAAAAGCAGGCTTGCTCCAAAGGCAGAATCAATGGGGGTAATATCCAAGAGGTAGAAATACGGGAGGCGTACGCCAGCAGCACACTAGGTGGCTGCAAATCCATGCAGCAAGGATCATGCGAGCAGCACCACAGCAGGATCTGCCAAGATACCGCAGGGTCACCCTGAATGCATGACAGGGGTAAAGCAGGGGTGGGAACTGGACGGATGAAAGGAGGGTCCAAAGCCCAAAGAGGAATGATGGTGGAAATTGGCTAGCAATTGGCTCGCCTGCTATGGATCCATGCACAGAACAGACACACTAACAGGTTATCCTGCCTCAGGAAGATGTACAGAACTCAAACAATCTCTGTCACGCAGTGCAAGATGAGGGACTTTAAAGGTTAGGGTTAAGGTTAGGGTTGCGGGTAGAATATAGGTTATCTTTAGGTATCGGGTGAGCATAACTGTTAACTTGAAGGTCAAGGGTGAGGGTTATTGGTGGGGTACAGCAAGATTTAGTGTTTGTGTTGGAGTTAAGGTGAGTTAAGTTTCATGGTTAATAGAGAAGGGTTAAAGTGTTAGTGTTAAGGTTGTGTTAGGGTTAGAATTAAGGGCTAGGGTTAAATTTAAAGGTTTGATTTAGGTAGGTTTGGAAGGATTCAGTTTTGATCAGTAAATATCAATTTCACCAGGCACACACAAACTGAAGACAAAATATTTCCACTGATAATCATTGACATTTACATATAGGCAACGTAAGAAAAGTGCTGCTTGAGAATTTATGGTAGTCACATCTTAATGTGTATAAAGCAGGTCGTAATAATGCTACATAAAGCATGTATTCCCAGTTCTGCTAAAACAGCTGTTGCCTGCATGACCGGAGCACGTGCTGCAGATAATTATGCAGCGGTCATAAAGCTTTCACTTTTTGAATCTCATCATCTACTGGACTTAAATAATTATTCTCGGACTCTCCCCCTATAATTTCCCACAACTGTGAATTTTAATTGATAAAAATGGGGGGAAATGCTTAAAAATAAACATTGATATCATCCATCTAAATTATTAAAAAAAAATCAAATTCTGCCAAGCCTAAATATCAGGGACCATAAAGGTTAGGATTCGGGTTAGGGCATAGTGTTATCTTTAGGTGTAGGGTGAGCATAACTGTTAACCTGAAAAAACAACGAGGAGTCCTTGTGGCACCTTTGACTTCTTGTCAACTGTTTGAAATGGGCCACTTTGATTACATTGAACTCATTAGCACTACAAAAGTGATTTTTTCCTCCCTTCCTGTCAACTGTTGAGAATAGCCCACTTCCACCTTAATTGAATTGGCTCGTTAGCACTGAGCCCCCACTGGTAAGGCAACTCCCATCTTTTCATATGCTGTGTATTTATACCTGCCTACTGTAGTTTCCACTCCATGCATCTGAGCTCACGAAAACTTATGCCCAAATAAATTTGTTAGTCTCTAAGGTGCCACAAGGACTCCTCGTTGTTTTTGCTGATACAGACTAACACGGCTGCCACTCTGAAACCTGTTAACCTGAAGTTTAAGAAAGAGGGATATTGGTAGGGGGTAAGGTTAGGGTAAGTGTTAGGATTACCCTAACACTTGTTCGAGGTTAAGGTTGTGTTAGGGTGAGAATTCAGCAGTAGGGTTGAGTTTAAGGGTTAGATTCACTGTTGAAAATTAAGATTAGTGGTTAGGGTGAGGATTAAATTTAAGGGCTAGAGATAAGATTAAGGCTAAAGGTTAGGAGTAAGGGTTAGTGTATAATTTTACCTTTAGCGTTAGGGTGAGCATTTACATTAAATTTAGGGTTAACTTTTATGGTTGGGGCTGGTGTCAGGGATATGTTTACGGTTAAGGGTATATCAGGGGTAGAGAGTTAGATTTTTATTTAGATTAGCATTGCAGTTAAAATAGGGTTATGGTTAGGATTAAGAACACAGCAGGAGTATAATGCTAGATTTTGATTTATGGTTGGCGTTGCAGTTAAAAATAAGGTTAGTGATAGGGTTAGGGGTATAACAGGGGTACAGCACTAGATTTTGACTTACGGTTAACAATGCTGTTAACAGCAAGGTTAGGTTTATGGTTATGATTGATGTTATAGCAGGGGTACAATGCTAGATTTTGATTTAGGGCTAGCATTGCTGTTAACAGTAGGGCTAGGGTTATGGCTAGGGTTAGGGTTAAGGGTGTATCTGTGGTATAATGTTAGAGTTTGATTTAGTGTTAGCATTGAAGTCAATAGTAGGGTTATGGTTAGGGTTAAGGGTATAGCAGGGGTATAGTGATAGATTTTGATTTAGGGTTAAGGTCAAGAGTTATATTTTATGGTTAATAGTTAAGGATTCATAGTTAGGTTTAAGAATTATGTTGGAGATAAGGTTGTGTTAGGTTTAGAATTAAGGGTTAGGGTTAAATTTAAAGGTTAGATCAGGGACCATAAAAGTTAGGGTGGAGGTGGGAGTTAGAGTATGGTGTTATCTTTAAGTGTAGGGTGATCATAACTGTTAATCTGAATTTTAAGGATAAGGATTATTGGCAAGGGGAAAGGAAAGGGGTAGGTTTAGTGTTGGGGTAGGGTTAAGGGTTAGGGGTTAAGGTTAAGATTATGGTAGAATTATGCCCCAAAGCTGTTTTCCATCCGGGGGATCCCTAGAACCTCCTCTCCCATTAGCCCCCAAAGTCCTACCATTTCCCCACAGCCCCCATTCACCCCCTCACCTCCATACTGAGTGTCACCCCAGCCGGTCACCCAGCACTCCATGCCCGCGGGGAACTCCACAGAGGAGGCCGGAAGGCAGATGGGGCGGATAACTTGGTTGAAGCTCACAGGGGTTTCCAGCTCCACCAGCGCGATGTCACCGCTGGACCCGATATCAGTGTAGCTGGGGTGGCGGTAAATCTCCTTGATGGGAACTGATACTAGACTTTCAGAGGGGTTCTGGAGCTGATATTCCCCTAGGTTCACAAGATAGGCAGACTTGTCCCTGCAAGATACAAGAGGAATAGAAAGGTGGTTCACCCAGCAATGAGATGCAGCCATCTCTGGGGTGGGACAGCTGGGTAATGGCCGTACAGTGACGCTGCATGGCGATGGTTCACCTGGCACTGAGAAGCAGCTGCCTCTGGGACGTGGCAGTTGGGGAACAGCCGCACAGTGATGGGTCCTGCCTGGGTTACTCACCCATTGAAGCAATGAGCTGCTGATACCACCCAGCTCTCAGCAATGAGGGACCCTCCGCAGATATGGTTGCTGCCTTCACGGATGCTGACCTGCCAGGGCCAGGTCCCATTCTCGGCATCATTACCCCCCACAATGCGGGGAAATCCCATTGGCTGCTCACAAGCTGAGGAGAAAGGTGGGGAGCAGAGTGAATAGAACCCAGGAGTCCTGGCTCCCAGGCCCCACTGCTCTAACCCATTAGATTCCACTCCCCTCCCAGACCCAGGGCTAGAACCCAGGAGTCCTGGCTCCTGGTTGCCTGGCACATAACCTCTATCCTGTCTTCCATCCCCAACCTCTGTCTCCCCACCCATACATTCACCTCTACTGCTCATCCCTGGGGTGGGGTGTGGTAGGACTGTGAGGCCTTCAGTAGAGCCTCTGGGCCTGGTACACCCAAGCACAGCATAGTATTCCCTTCAAGGAATAACAGACTTAATATCTTTGCACTTTCCAGGAGAGGGCTGGGCAGCCCAGAACATATGTTTCTGGGGGAAATCTGGGACTGGGGGTATGTTGGGGTCACCCTATGGGACTCTTTAAGGCTGGTAAGAGCCCCGGTGTGGCTGGGTGGCTGCAGCCCACACACAGACATAGCTGGGAGTGACCTGAATGTTGGAGGCTGTTTGTGAGCAGTCCAGACTGGAGGCTACAGCAGCAAGGCATCGTAATGGGCACCCCAGGTTACAGGGCAAGGGTGACTCAGGTACTCATTAGTCTGGATTGTGCCCTGGGTAGGTCACAGACCTGTCTACAATAAAACCAAAGTGAAGTTGTTTTAACACAGGGTGAGGGAGAGATTCAAAATAAAGGCAAGGAACAGGATGTGGAAATGTAAGGTTTCAGATAGAAGAAAAACAAAACACAGTCTACAGCCTGTACCTGTTAACAAGGTACTGTCCTGTCTGATAGGGTGTTACTCACTCAATGGTTAGTTCTTCCAACCCTTGTCCAGCCCTGTGACGGGTTGGATCACAGAAACGNTAATCTTCTTTTAGCCTGGGTCCAGCAATCACTCACACCCCCCGTAGTTACTGTCCTTTCCTTCAAGTACCCTGGGGGGGTGGAGAGGCTTCTTCTTTAGCCAGCTGAAGACAAAATGGAGGGGTCTCCCATGGGTTTAAATAGACTGTCTCTTGTGGGTGGAGACCCCCTCCTCACCCTCTGTAGAATCCAGTCACAAAATGGAGATTCGGAACCACATGGGCAGGTCACATGCCCATGCATGACTCAGGACTGCAGGTAGCAGCCATTACCCACATGCTGCCTTGAACGTCCTCAGGTAGACTTCTCATGTGGATTGGAGTCTTCCAAGCTCTTTTGTCTGTTAAGTGCCCCCTGACTGAACACCTAATTTGCACATTCCTTTCCCAAGAAGTCATCAAATGTTCTAACTGAGGCCCCTTAGAAATCAAGCAATTTTACAGCCAATGTTCATAACTTTGAACACACAAATGGTGCCTGCATACAACTAGGGTGAACATAACCAGTAGATCATAACCTTTACATAGATGTGTTACATGGCCTATGTAGCAAAACCCTATTCCAGTCATATCATACATACATTTGTGAGCCCCTTTATGGGGTACGCTGTCACAAGCCCATAAAGCTGGGATCTACCATTCCTGAGACCTCACCCCCCACTCTCTGCAGGTTCATTTGTCTTTGTGAATCTCCAGCCTGCATCTCATGCTGACAGTACTCAGAGGCTGCCTCCACGGGCGTCCAGTTTTCAGACGCCCCATCAGATTTGGAACACAACCTCCTGCGTCACTTAACTCTAAACTCATTCCCCACACAAACATCTCACAATAATTCGACAATCAGCTGCGCCTCAGCGACCCCACGAGGCCCTTTCAGTGTGCATGGCCCGCACAGATTAATATCCCTGCCAGCACGTGGCTGGGGGAGTTTGGGCATGTCTATGTGGCAAGCGCTTGGGGAGTGAATAAAGAGCAGGCAGGGCTGGGATTATTGGGGGTTGAGACTGCCATGGAGGTTACGTTAAAGATATCATGGGATTGGGGACAAGCTCATTCAAATATACAAGTGGCCAATTAATAAATTAACACAAGCCATCTCAGTAAAACTTTAACACATCCTGGCTTCATTCTGCCACTAGGTGGGAAAGAAAGAAAGAAAGAAAGAAAGAAAGAAAGAAAGATGAAATCAAATGAAAACTAGGCAATGATAACCTCCATGATAAACTTTGTTATAACCGCAATTAAAACCTTCACCCAGTGATACCCTTAACCCTAACCCAATGATAACTGTCACGGAGTCACCGGGCAGTGCTCTGGAACTATTCCATACGAAGCCAGTCAGGAATCTGGGGGAGCCTCTACTCTCTGAGCAGACTGTCTCCAGGGCAAGAAGCTTCCACAGCTTCGACCTTCCTGGGTCTGACCTCAGAGCATTCAGCCTCCCCTTCTCCACCGTGCGCTTCCTGCAGCGAGTCCGCACAGGCGGGGCTCCTGGGGGAGCCAGAGGTCCTGCACCCCAATACCACAGTCAGACGTGACTCTCAGCCAGCCAGTAACACAGAAGGTTTATTAGATGACAGAAACATGGTCTAAAACAGAGCTTGTAGGTACAGAGAACAGGACCCCTCCGCCGGGTCCATCCTGGGGGCCAGGTAGCCCAGAGCCCCCTCTGGCCCTCCCTCCATTTCCCCAGCCAGCTCCAAACTGAAACTCTCCAGCCCCTCCTCTGGCCTTTGTCTCTTTCCTGGGCCAGGAGGCCACCTGATCTCTTTGTTCTCCAACACCTTCAGTTGGCACCTTTGCAGAGGAGGGGCCCAGGCCATCAGTTGCCAGCAGACAGGATGTCGGCCATTCTCTGTGCAGACAGCATCACACAAGGCTCTGCAACAATCACACACCCTTACCCCACCACCTAGATACTTAAGAACTGCATAGGGGAAACTGAGGCACCCACACAGTATTCAGAAAAAACATTAACAACATTCCCACTTCATCACAATAACCTTAACCCCAAGTTCACCTTAACCCATGTCCCTAATCCCAATGATACCACCTTGTTCCCCTGCTCTAACACACGAGACCCCACTCCATTTGTGCAGCCAGGATAGGACCCAGGAGTCCTGGCTCCCAACCTAATTCTCATTCCAAATGACCAGAGCAGGTAAGGCTGGCATTTTGCTGTGGGTGTCTTACCTGCCTGATTCTGACTCACTGGAGCACATACGGAGCAAACAAAGGGAAAAGAAAGATATTACCGTGTGTCTGTCGGGAAGGGGGGTTATACAGTCATTCCTGGGGTCTGACACAATGTGTCTGTAGGAATGGGTGCCAATAGCTTCACCCACAGTTCTGAGGCTCCACCCATTCCCCTGAAACAGCCCTGCTATCCACAGCAACAGCTAAAAGTCTTAGTAGTGTCGCTATTCAACTCACCATCTGTAGGTTCCAGAATTAACAATCCCCACTGATCTGAATGGGGTGGCTCAGCAGTGAATGCAGAAATAGAGGCTAGATGGGGAGGGGTATCTATGAAGGGTGAAGGTGTTGGATCCTCCTGTTATTCACTAGCCCAATTCCCTCCCCCACAACCCTGTTTCTCTCTCCCTTCCCCATGGGAGCTAGGGCCCCGTCTCCCATCTCCACTCCACCCCACACTCACCCTGCACCAGGCTCATCGCCAGCAGTGCTATGGCCAGGAGGGAGCAGAGATGCCCCATGATCCAGCCTTGCCTGGTCCTGTATTGGCTAAACCCAGCTGGCTCCATCGTTCCGACCAAAGCCCGGCTGGAGAACGAATGGGCCAGGGCAGGTTTTTATAGACAAGGCTCCTGCCTCCACCCTCCCCAGATCTAGAGAGAACAGGTGTGACCCATCCCCTCATAAGCCACTCAAGGAAACAAGTGCTGCTAAATTCTGCATGCAAACAGGGCGTGACCGTTCTCATTCTGCTCTACCTGGAATTGCCCCAATACAGGCGTCCTGGAAAACCAACAAAAACGTGCGTTGGTCAAGGTTACGGTGGGGAGGCCCATTTTGATTTTAACTTCCCTGTTTTGTTAGCAACTGAATGTGTCAAGAACAGCTGGCCAAGGACAGTGCCCCAGCAAAGCTAAGGTTATAATGGGGGTACGGTTATCAGGGGGGTTCATAGAATCTAAGGTCAGAAGGCACCACTGTGATCAGTCTGACCCCTTGTATAACACAGGCCAGAGACCTGCCCCCAAATAACTCCTAGGACAGAGCTTTCAGAAAAACTGCCCGTCTTGCTTTCAAAATTGTCGGTGGGGCGGAGAATC